>JAYEPQ010000006.1:10304281-10736781 GCA_036321105.1 Dracaena cambodiana | reverse complement strand
GTAACAATGCGCATCTTATCCATTAGTAATAGTTTCAAATATCTGACTAATTATTAATCTATATAGTTTTTTATACTGACATAAAATCATAATGAGATCGGTTAACTATCAATAATCTGCATATTCCTGAATATTTGATTTAGTTGTGATTCCAAATTTATTTATATTATTCTTTGTTTATGCTGTCACAAGCGATATGAACATAATATATTCACAATCACCTATTGTGATTACTACAAAAGGACGACTTCCATTCTTCTTTATGTAAGTTGCTATGTTTAATCCCTTGGGTTTTGAACCCAGGTTTGTGTGAAGAAGGAGAACAAACCCCAACCAACAACCCATAATTCATTGAATAGACTGAATGGCAGTAAGCTGTGAAGTATCTTCTAGATAATCTTTTTAATTTTATTTATTCTTCCTTTGCCTGGGCACTAATTTTAACTTTTGATTCTTTTGTGTTTGTATATAGAGTAGTGTGCCATCTTATATAATTAACTCTTTGTGTAAATAAAATTTTATCAGTTTCAGACATTATTTTTCAATCTGAATGTAGAAGTGTTACAGTTATTTCATGATCTTCTAACTATTAGGTTGTCTAGTGTTATTTTAAGTAGCATTCTCAGTTTTGAGAAACAGCTAAAAAACGAAGGCGTTATAGAGTAGTATCAGATCCTACATTTAGGTGGAAGACCAAATGACTACTATACATAAGAACATTTTTGTATCGTATTCTTAATAATTGTTTCTTGGACTTTACCGATTTAGTATCATGCTTATTCTATCTGTCATGTTTATTTGAATTCTCTATCATAAGAATTTCTTTTATTGACTCTTATCTGTTCCATAACAGAACGATGTTGAGTCAATCTTCTGTCACAAAATATGTTTTTAGTGACAACATATATCGCATGTCACTATTCATCTTTCATAACAACAAAGTTTCTCACAGAAGAGGGTATCACGTAACAATATGTATATTTTTTGTGACAATAGTAAATCGTCACATAATGTATACGGTGATCACTACTATTGTCACGAAAGGAAGCATTTTAGTGACAATGAATAATGTCACAGTAGGCACTTTATAGTACTGATATTTACTTGTCACGTATTATATACGTTGACAATTATCATTGTCACGAAAGGCAGGCATTCGGTGACGACAAAAATCATCACAGTAGAACCTTTTGGTGATTAAATGGCGTAACTAAAGATATACTTTTCGTGACGAAATCATAAAGTCATCACGGATGATATTCGTAACGGAGGTATACGTAACAATTGAAAGTCGTCACTAAAGAGTTTTAGTGACGACTTTCATATTTTTAGTGACGACTTTTTTTGTCACAAATTCCCTGTTTTCTTGTAGTGATTGTTGTTGTCACTAACTACTGCATTTAGTGACAATTTTTTATCGTCATGATATATGTTTTAGTGACAATAATAGAAAATTGTCATTAAAAAAGAGATTTACTCACAATAAATTTTGTCACTTAAAAGATGATTTAGTGACAACAATTTTGTCACAAACTTCTTTATCAGTGACAACATGACATAGGTCACAAATATACATCTTCTGTTACGACATATATCAAAAATACAAATATCATCATATTTATAGTAATCACAGTATATTTAATATTATAAAACCTAATCTAATAACAATCACATATAATTTAACAACATATTACGAATCAACAAATCCAATAATAATAGAAATATGCATATAAAATAGCACATTTAACAATAGAAATATGCATATAAAATAACATGTTTAGGTTCATTACAGATATTCAAAAGTTCTGTCCCAATATTAAATAAGTTCACCATTGCAAAAAACAAATAGTTTATGTCCAAATACTGAATAATACTAATTAACCACTAAACAATTAAGATTTAGGTAGTTGCATAGAATTGAATAAAACAGCCATACGCTCTTGAAGCATTGAATCAAACTCAGCTTATATTTCAGCTCGAATATGTGACTTCATTTCATCTTGTGTCTGAGCTCGAATCTCAGTTTGTACATCTCTATTTTTTTCTTCAAACTCCATCCTCATTGCATTCTTGAATTCTTCAAATTCTTCTCTCATCGAATCTTTGACTTCAATAACAACCCTCTGTACATGCTCTTCCACATATTGTCTTGTCCTTTTTGTTGGAGGTTTTTTCCATGCTCCTTTTCCACGGACATAACCTAATTTTTCTCCCAAAATACTAATCAAAATCTCATCATTAGTCATTTGTGGTTGACCCTCTTGTGTTCGCTGCAAAACAAGCTGTTGTAGTTCCTCTTGAATTAAGATAAAACCAATTATAATTTCTATATTGGAAAAACAAATCAACAATATTTCTTGCACTAATTTTCAAGAATAGGGTTAAAACTTTTCTTATCAAATAATGCCCATTTTAATGAATGCAACAACTATA
The DNA here is from genome assembly GCA_036321105.1 of Dracaena cambodiana. Taxonomy (NCBI): domain Eukaryota; kingdom Viridiplantae; phylum Streptophyta; class Magnoliopsida; order Asparagales; family Asparagaceae; genus Dracaena; species Dracaena cambodiana. The sequence goes on along the minus strand of JAYEPQ010000006.1, from coordinate 10,734,348 downwards.
ATGTCCATTTTATTACACTAACTTATTTATTGCACTAACTTTCAAGAATAGGGTTGAAGCTTTGCTCATAAAAAATTGTCCATTTTAATGAATGGAATAACTATCTAGACATAATATCATATGCTTAACAACATATACAACACACAACTTTGCCCAACAATATTTATTACACTAACTTTCAAGAATAGGGTTGAACCTTTGCTCATCAAATAATGTTCATTTTAATGAATGCAACAACTATATAGACATAATATCATATGCTCAACAACATATACAACACAAAACTTTGCCCAACAATATTTACTGCATTAACTTTCAAGAATAGGGTTGAACCTTTGCTCATCATATGATGTTCGTTTTAATTAACGCAACAACTATATAGACATAATATCATATGCTCAACAACATATACAACACACAACTTTGCCCAACAATATTTATTGCATTGACTTTCAAGAATAGGGTTGAACCTTTGCTCATCAAATAATATTCATTTTAATGAATGCAACAACTATATTGACCTAATATCATATGCTCAACAAAATATACAACAAACAGCAAAGAATATCATGGCTACGACATATTTGTATTCATATGCACTCCTTGAGGACATTCAAGGGAGAAGGCATGGAGATGCGCTTTACTTTTGAGTTCAAATGGACATGGATCCAAGAAATCCTCTTCAACATGATTTTTGGTCTTTCTGTGATGCCATAGATGTCTGCAACTGCAGGTTAGTCAAACTCTTTTTGCCCTCAAAATCATTTTTTTTTCTTTCAAAGATGCTTAGTTATATTCTATGCAATCTAACAAAAGGAACTCCAAGGAGTTGGAATTAGAGTGGTCTTTTCCTTTAGATAATATGTGAGCCCACTAAGACAGTACCCAATGATTGCAGGTGTAAACTTACAAATAATCCCGTGTGTATTCGGCTTCGAATCTGTATTTTATGAATATAGATATTGCTATCTAGTCCATTTAAACATATGGTATGAATGTGGAGAGTGCAAACTGTATCTCACTTATTCGAATACATGGGGCTGTATGTCTATGTATAGGATAAATTTGATTTAATGTTTCATAATGCATTATGAGGACTTTTCGGTAGTATAGACATAGACATGAAAATAGGTATCATGTTTCCTAGAAAACTATTATCATAATTAATAATATTCACTTAATATCCACATCCAATCCAACTTTGTATTAGGTTTTGTTGAATATACATAGTAAATTTAATATCCGAGCAATATCTGTTTCGTAACTGTATTTGGAAGAAGAAAACAAATAAAAATATGGTACCAAACATTCCTACCAACGACATTGAGAACTATGGCATGCAATACTTTTAGCAAGCATCTAAAAGCTTGGAAGAAGAAGCAAATATGGTATTCATATTTCTTTTTCCATCTAACGTATGTATTTATATGAGACTAGCTTAACACATAACAATAAAATGTGAAAAATAGTTTTTCAGTTTTTTTTGTGTTATTCACTAAAAGTGTATTCCCAAAGTTCATGGTTTTCTATATGCAGTTTATATAAAATGTTAAAAAGACTTACATGGATTTCTTTAGATTTCGAATCCGACCATTGTAAATCTCCATCTTTGGTCACTTTAGTGTGTTGTTTTAGCCAAACTTGATCAGGTCATGCCTTCTCTCCAGTCTCAGGATCCCTCTACAATAGGTCATTTGACTTAATGTGATAATCATAATTGTCAAGTATAATCGAGTACATAATTGCTAAGTTAATTATTATGTAAAACTTATAGTTGATTCTTCAATCTCAGCAAATAATTTATTTCCACAAGTATGTTTAGTAAGCAGCTTTGCTCTATTCTATGAATTTATTTGACTCTTCTTCTGCATTTAAAAAATATATATAAATTCATCAATAACGAAAATAATATTGATATATATATATATATATATATATATATATATATATATATATATATATAAATTCAGACATACGTACATATATATATGTCCCTATATGTATGTATGTATGTGTATATATATATGTATGTATGTATGTATGTATATATATGTATATATACACACACACACACACACACACACACACACACACACACACATATATATATAATCATTTGAGGTAATAGCATAACCTGAAATGATTCCGATGAAAAATGCTCTATCAACTTAGCCCATCCTTCAGGTGAAATGTCATCAAGCGTATTGGCAAGTCTTTCTTTATCCGTCTCGAATTGCTTATACGTTAAGTACAGCCAGCTCTTCCAACATTTGTGTAAACGTTGCATAGTAGACAAGATGAAGGCTTCAAAGCGAAATTCATTGCGTTCGTCAACTTTAAACTTCTCCTATAAAATTATTCACCATTTTAAAAAAAAAAATTTAAAATGTGTAAGCTACTAAATACCTATGTAAATTAAAAAAAAAAAGTTAATTTTTTACCTTAACTTGTTGTACCATTTGGGCCCCCCACAGTATTAACCCCATCTTGCCAAGTATTTACCGTTGTTGGAGCCAAAGTTCTAACTATAAAAACACAATAGTTGACAACATCTCTTCTATTTTCTCCAACTGCTCTGAGAATATCATCTACGATGTTAACTCTCAATTTCTGACTAGATATTTTAGTTTTCTCATCAAGCTTATAGCTTTTAAATTTCCTCTGACTGCTCTTTTATTAGCGATACAAGAGACTGTGACAAATTTTGTAAATGTGAGAACAAAACAAATATGACTATTTTGATCAAACATATAATTCTAGATAATTCTATACTTACACTATTAGGAGAGTAATAATTATATACCTGCACTACTGGGAGAGTCTCTAGTTTGTTGCTCAATATGGTTTTCCTAAGGTAGTTGAGAATTTTGTTCCATTTCGAGATGCCTCGAGTTATCAATATGTTGTTCAGCTTGAGATTGCACCGATTGTTGCAACAACAGCCTTTGGCTTCTTATCTGCAGTTCCGGTCGTAGTTGTAGTGGCGATATAGCCTCATTAAGAGGAGCCTTGCCCTTTTCCCGTCTAGAAGTTGCACCGTATCCCCATCTTCCTCTTGACCCCATATCCTGCATATTGATAAGATTTCATCATTTTAGTAACATCATTTAAATTAGAAGCATTTCTTTCCACAAAAAGTTAATGAGTAGATAATTGATAATAACATAAGAAATAAAGAACTTACCAGATTGTACACCATTTGCAGTATAAGATATAAGTAACTACTAAGTAAAACAATGAAATATTTAAACATAAAAAACCATGAGCTCATCATAAAATTCAAAAACATGACATAAGATCATTCTAACAATAAATGATAAACATAATATGTAACACATTTTGTAATCAAAATTTATTCTGTGGATATATAACCATCAGATGAAAACTTTTGATGGTCGACATCATCTACATCGAGTGACTCATTGTCCAGATCATCACAAATATCGTCAATAAAATCTCCATGTAAAGCGCATCTTTTTACTTTTTCTTTATCAACTGGAGGATATTCAGGTTCTAAGTCATCCCTTGTAAGCATAACTGAAATATCGTCGTTCTCCATGACTTGATTGACTTCAGTGGAATGATAGAGCTCCTCTTCTTGATATGCATCTTCTTCATCTTCAAAAAAATCTGTATCTTTATTGCCTAAACTCTCATTATCTATAGGCATATTATAAAGATCACGAGGACTGGTTCTAACAACAACAAGCCAGTCTTTGCATGAAATATCTTCTACATAAAAGAGTTGTTCTGCTTGAGATGCCAAAACAAAAGGCTCGTTACTGTTCAAAGACTCATGAATATTTACGCTTGTATAACCATAATTATCAATCTTGTAGCCTCTTCCTAAGCAGGCCACATCCCACCAATAACACTAAAAAAGAGTGACTCTGCTCTCTCCAACATATAAAATTCAATAATATCTTCCACAACACCATAATATTCCTTATCTGGAGATTTATCATCTTCTCTGATAAAAACACCACTATTTTGAGTTCTCTTACCCATTGAACGATATTTTGTGTGAAATCGAAAGCCATTCACAATAAACGTTGTATATCGCTGACTCAACTTTATTGGACCAGTGGCTAAGTTTAGAAGATCTTTACTTTCTTGGCCATCTGAATGAAGCTTTGATATCTAAGACAAATTAAAGTAATGATAGTAAGACAATCAAATATTAGAAAAATATAGTGAATTCAAGTTTACTATAATGTAAAGGGATAACTACGAATACATACACGTTTGTAGAACCAGTTAGAAAATTCTTTAGTATGTCTGTCAACTACATTCTTCAGACTCTCTCTCATGATAATATTTTTATGCTCACTGCAAAAAAAAATGATAATGACAATAATTATACCCATGAATTAATAGATTTTAATATATATTTCAAAAATATTAATTTAAACTTACTCAATAAATGGCAAAACTTCTTAATTTTGGAGTACATATATTCGTGCTTGATCAAACTCATCATTGTTAATATAGTAAGACTTGAAAGCTCCTTTTGCAGATCCATTTCATGAAAAAATTGATAACTCATTGTTGTGGATATGTTCATCATCATTTTGAGGCACTCTATTGAATTTAGTTCTAGCACTGTGTAGGTATCTTGAGCAAAATGTTAAACACTCATCTGCAATATATCTTTCTGCAATTGAACCTTCCGGATGAGCTTTATTATGAACATATGATTTAAGTGTCCGCAAGTACCTAATGTATAATGTTATAATCAATATATGGTTAATTTTATAACTTTGAATTATGTATTACTGAAATTAAGTTCCAAAAAAAGTATTTTAACTTTCAATTGGATACATCCATCGATATTGAACTGGTCCAGCAATTTTAGCCTCTCTTGCTAGGTGGACTGGTAGATGAATCATCACGTCAAAGAAAGAAGGAGGAAATATTGTCTCAAGTTTACACAATATTAGCACAATCTGCTTTTCAAGTCAATCTATGTCATCATGTTGTAAGGTTTTTGAGCATAGACACTTGAAAAAGTTACTTAGCTCAATCAATGGTTCACATACATCCTTCGACAATAATCCACATATGACAAGTGGGAGTATTCACTGCAGAAGAATGTGATGGTCATGACATTTTAGCCCAGAAATGCTTTTCCCATTAACACATCGAGATATATTCGATGAAAATCCATCAGGTAATTTTAGATTTGCCAAAAAATTACAAAATACCATCCTTTCATTGGAAGACAAAGCATAGGAAGGATGTGGTAAACACAAATGACCCATATCATCGATGTAAGTATGTTGCTTCTTTCGTATTCCCAAATCCACAAGATCATACCGACTCTTCAATGTGTCATTGGTCTTCCCTTTTATATCCATAACTGTATTCAAAATATTATCAGATACATTTCTTTCAGTATGCATTACGTCAATATTGTGACGTAGCATAAGTATTTTCCAGTAAGGCAATCTAAAGAATATACTTATCTTTTTCCAATTATAGATAATATTGAGATCACTCCTCTTTCTTTTATGTCCCTTACCAAAGATAACATTATTAAAGGGACATAGCTGATCAAGAACATCTTCTCCTGTTAACATCTGTGGAGGAAGTTTATTCTCCTTTTTTCCATTGAAAGAACTTGTATTTTTTCGCCACGGATGATCATGTGGTAAAAAGCGACGGTGATCCATATAACATAATTTGCTTCGAATTGAAAGAGATGAAATATCTTTGGGACAACAAGGACAAGCCAGTTTTCCTTTGGTTGACCATCCAGATAAATTGCCATATGCTGGGAAATCATTGATAGTCCACATAACAGCAGCATGTAATTTAAAATTCTATTGTGTATAGGCATCGTAGATCTCAACTCCTTTTTCCCATAACTCCTTTAACTCCTCAAGGAGTGGTTCTAAGTAAACATCGATATCATTTTCAGGAGACTTTGGCCCTGGAATTAGACGTGACATCATGTAGTAAGGTTGTTTCATGCACAACCATGGTGGCAAATTATATGGAACAAGAACTACCAGCCAAATACTGTGTAAGAACTCATATTACCATATGGCTGAAACCCATCACTTGCCAAGCTGAGTCTAACACTTCTTGGATCCGAAGCAAATGCAAAGTATCGATCATCAAATGATTTCCAAGCAATCGAATCTGCTGGATGTCTCATTTTGCCGTCATCAAGGCGTTTCTCTTTATGTCATCTCATTTGCTTGGCAATATCTCTACACATAAACATTCTTTGTAATCTTGACTTTAGTGAAAAGTAGCACAGAACTTTATGAAGAATTTTTGTACGTCGGTTAACATCTTTCCACTGAGGAAGACTACATGTGGGACATGATTTGTGCACTCTCGTGCTCTCTCCAGCATAAGATACAATCATTCTTACATGCATATATTTTTATATAGTCAAGACCTAAATCCCGAACAGTCTTCCTTGCTTCATAATATGAATCGGGAATTACAGCATCAGCTGGAAGAGCTTCCTTGAATAGTTTTAATAAATCATAAATTGAAGTGTCACTTAAGTTATGGAGACATTTTAGATGTAACAATTTCACTACAAAGGATAGTTTGGACAACTTCTCACAGGTTGGATATAATGGAACATCGGTATCTCCGAGTAACCGGAAAAATCTTTTGGCTTCTTCATTTGCCTCTTGAGGATAACCATCTTCATCATTTGCTTCAACAGTCGTGTTTGATCAACCGCATGCATCATGAATTATCCCAATCATATCATCACAATCCATATCGATAGATTCATCAACATTATTATTAATAGTTGGTGACTTCAGTGTTTCTTCAAACTTTTCCCCATGAACCACCCAAACTTTATAACTTTTTACGAATCTCTTCATAAATAAGTGAGCTCTCACGTCATGTCTGTTTTTGTAAACTGTATTCCTGCATTTGTTACATGGACAACGAATTTTGTCTTTAACTCCAGGCTGAGAAAATGCATAGTTGAGAAACTCATCAGCTCCTTTTATGTATTCTATATTTGCTCTGTTGCTAATGTCTATCCATCTCTTATCTCCCATCATTTTCTACATAAGTTCAAATACATCCATATTACATATTGACTCAGCGAGTTAGCGTAGAAAAGGATCGAAAATAATCAACGATTATTCTCAGAAAAGATAGACAAAGTTTCATCTCTGAAACTCACAGTTGAAGAGAAATATATAAATTTTATAAAATTTGCTGATCTCTCAACAATGAAAAACAACCATATTTATAGACCCAAACATGAAACCCTAATCCAACTTAAAGACGGAAACTCTAATCCAACTTAAAGACGGAAATCCTAATCCACCTAAAAAAAAAACAGAAATAAAAATAATAAAATTTGTCTACAACTAGTTTGTTTCTAAACTGGGCCGTCATCATTAGTTTCTAAACTAGGCCGTCATCACTTTCCTTTATTTTGTTTTTGTTTTTCGAATCGGCTCATAAACGCATCCGCGACCCGTTCTACATCATTCTCTCCCACCTGAGAAAAACTCGACCTCGAGTTTTCCGGATATAGCGGTTCATCATCTGGATAGAATGGATAAATATCCGCCACGTTAAATGTCTTAGATATTCCCATACTATTAGGCAACCCAACAACATAGGCATTATCATTAATTTTCTTCTCAATTGGATATGGCCCAATTTCTTGGACTGCAACTTGCTATACTTGCCAACTGGAAATCTTTCTCTGCGGAGGAACACCATCACTTGATCCCCTATTACAAAAATCTGACCTCTGCGATGCCTATCTGCTACCTTCTTATACTTTGCATTAGACTGCTCAATTTTCTGCTTGACTTCTTCTGTAACAGATTGCCACTGCTCCGCCATATGCTTCGCTGCAATGCTATTATTTGTTTCTTTAGGCAGCTGAATCAAGTCCAGTGCATGTTGAGGCGTTTTAGTGTAGACAACTGAAAAAGGTGACTTTCTGGTTGTCCTATGAACAGCACTGTTGTATGCAAATTTTGCCTGGGCCAATGCAATATCCCACTGCTTTGGTTTGTCTCTACAAATCCTGCGAATCAAATTTCCCAAAGTCCTATTCGTGGCTTCAGTTTGACCGTCTGTTTGAGGATAGGCAGTACTGCTGTAATTTAAAGAAGAATTGAACATATGCCAAAGAGTTCGCCAAAAATGACTAAGGAACTTACTGTCACGATCAGATGTAATTGACTTTAGGACCACATGTAAACGTACAACTTCTTTAAAGAACAACTTGGCTATACTTTGAGCATCTGCAACCTTTTTGCAAGGGATAAAGTGCGCCATCTTTGAAAATCTGTCAACAACAACAAAAACATAATCGACTCCCCGCTGAGTACGAGGTAGTCCAAGCACAAAATCCATAGACAAATCCTCCCAAATATTGTCAGGAATAGGCAAAGGTATATAGAATCCAGTATTTTGCGATTGACCCTTTGCTGTCTGACATACCTAGCATCTTTGCACCAGTCTGCCCACATCTCTATGCAAATAAGGCCAATAAAATCGCTCACTAACAGCAGCAATGTCTTGTCTCTGCCCAAATGACCAGCTAGACCACCACCATGCAAATCACGAATGACTTTCTCCCTCAAAGAAGACTGAGGAATACAAAGCTGATTGCCTCTCATTAAGAACCCATCATGAATGTGAAAAATCTGCATAAGGCTGTTTACGACTACATTTTTCCCAAATCTCTTTAAAATCTTCATCCGCCTCATATAACTCCTTCAAGTGCTCGAACCCTACAATCTCATTACTTAATGTCACTAACAAAGTAGCTCTCCTACTTAATGCATCAGCTACCTTATTTTGCACACCCGCCTTATGCCTCAATTTAAATGGGAATTTCTGTAAAAACAGAACCCACCTTGCATGCATATCTTTGCTAATTCTGGTCTGGTTATTTAAATATTTCAAAGCATCACAATCTGAATACAAAACAAATTCTCTACCAATCAAATAATGCTCCCATGTTCGTAAGGCTCGCACAACAGAATAGAACTCCTTATCATAAGTGCTCCAATTTCGTCTAGCTTCACATAATTTCTCACTAAAAAATGCAACAGGCCTCTGTTCTTGGGATAAAACTACTCCAATCCCTACCCCACTCGCATCACAATCTACTTCAAACTATTTATCAAAATCTGGTAATGCTAAAACTGGGGCAGAACACAACTTTTCCTTCAACACTGCAAAGCTCGACTCCGTTTCATCACACCATTGAAATTTTCCTTTCTTTAAACACTCAGTAAGAGGAGCTACTACAGTACTGAAATGTCGAATAAATCTTCTATAAAAACTAGCCAACCCAAGAAAACTCCTCAAGTCAGTCACCGTTTTAGGGGCTGGCCACTCCTTAATTGCCTTGACCTTTTCCTCATCAACTTGAATACCTTCAGCACTAACTACAAAGCCAAGAAATAACAATTTCCCGACCATAAAACTGCACTTTTTTAAATTCACATATAATTTATTTTCTTGCAAAACAGTTAGCACTTCCCTCAAATGCACAAAATGCTCTTCATCTGATCTACTATAAATCAGAATATCGTCGAAATAAACCACAACAAATCTTCCAATAAAAGGTTTTAGTACCTGGTTCATGATTCGCATAAAAGTACTAGGAGCATTTGAGAACCCGAATGGCATAACTAGCCACTCATAAAGTCCCTCCTTTGTCTTGAAGGTTGTCTTCCACTCATCACCATGCCTAATTCGAAACTGATGATACCCGCTTCGCAAATCAATTTTGCTGAATACTTGTGCTCCACTCAATCTATCTAGCATGTCTTCCAACCGAGGAATAGGAAACTTGTACCCAATTGTAATTTTATTAATCGCCCTACTGTCAACACACATCCTCTAACTTCCATCTTTCTTAGGTGTCAATAATGCAAAAACAGCACATGGACTCATGCTCTCCCTAATATATCCCTTCTGCAACAACTCCTGTAGTTTTTCTTGCAAAATTTCACTCTCTTTCGGACTCATTCTATAATGTGGCAGATTCGGCAAACTAGCTCCAGGAATTAAATCAATATGGTGCTGGATATCCCTCATAGGAGGTAAGACATCAGGTAATTCTTCTGGTATAATTTCCTTAAACTCCTCTAACAAAGGCTTCACCTTTTTTGCCATCTCCTCATTCATCTGCTCATCACCAACTGTTGTAATTTGCTTTACAATTAAAGCATGCACAATCTGTGACTCTCTAACTGCATCCTCCATTTCCTGTTCAGTCTGTGTAATAGTTAGGAAAGATCGTCCCTCCACTTTAGAAGCTTTAGGACGGTTGCTTGCCTTTAGAGGAAGTAATATAAACTTCACCCCATCTTTCTCTAAACTATACACATTATCTTTACCAGCATGCTGTGCATTCATATCAAATTGCCAAGGTCTACCAAATAAAAGATGACATGCATCCATATCTATAATATCATAATATACCTCATCCCTATATTTACCAATGGAAAAAGGTACCGTACAACGCTCCTTCACCTGAACTTTCTCTGCTGCTTTAAACCATCCAATAGAATACGGATGATGATGCTTTTCTAAAGATAAATGCAATGCCTCCACAGCCTCTCTACTAATGATATTCTCACAACTGCCGCTATCAATGTTTAAATCAAACACACGACCATTAATATTACATCTAGTGCGAAACAACTAATGTCTTTGAGTGTTGTCCTCTTGCTTAGGCGTTAGCATCAATTTTCTGATCACATAAGCCTGCTAATCACTCTCATCATACTCCTCATATGTATCATCATCCCCATTAGGTTCACCACAGACTTCATTATCGTCCCTTTTAACCATATTAACTGGTTTTCTGTTAGGACATTCATTAGATCTGTGACCAGGCTGGTTACATCTGAAACACTTCCCAAGCATAGGTTTCGCATAAGGATTGGCTGATTTCTGACCCTCCTTAGTTACAACCACTTTCTTTCCAGCCTCCTTATCATCTTTCCGCTCGTTACGACTCTGCAACTCCTGGACAGATTTAGTCCTGTCTGCAGAACTCTTCTGAAAATTATCATTCCCGTATGAACGCCTGTTAGAATCAAACCTGCCTCCACCCTTCTCTTGCATCATCAGTACAGCTTTAACAGTCATGTTCTTGGCTTCATTTAAATTTCGCAATACTTGAACCCCAATTTTGTCTCTAATCTGAGGTTTCAATCCATCTAAATACCGTGCCACCTGCTATCCAACTAAAAAAAACAAAAACTAATGTAGAACGGGTCGCGGATGCGTTTATGAGCCGATTCGAAAAACAAAAACAAAATAAAGGAAAGTGATGATGGCCTAGTTTAGAAACTAATGATGACGGCCCAGTTTAGAAACAAACTAGTTGTAGGCAAATTTTATTATTTTTATTTTTGTTTTTTTTTAGTTGGATTAGGATTTCCGTCTTCAAGTTGGATTAGTGTTTCCGTCTTTAAGTTGGATTAGGGTTTCATGTTTGGATCTATAAATATGGTTGTTTTTCATTGTTGAGAGATCAGCAAATTTTATAAAATTTATATATTTCTCTTCAACTGTGAGTTTCAGAGGTGAAACTTTGTCTATCTTTTCTGAGAATAATCGTTGATTATTTTCGATCCTTTTCTACGCTAACTCGATGCGTCAGGAAACCTGCCTCCACCCTTCTCTTGCATCATTAGTTCAGCTTTAACAGCCATGTTCTTGGCTTCATTTAAATTTCGCAATACTTGAACCCCAATTTTGTCTCTAATCTGAGGTTTCAATCCATCTAAATACCGTGCCACCTGCTGTCCTTCGCTCTCTTGCAAATCATTCCTTTCAGCCAACCTCATAAATTCTGCAGTATACTCATGGACAGTTTTCTGGCCCTGGTGACATCTTTGGTACTGCTGGAACAAAATCTGCTCATAATCTGGTGGCAGAAAATCTCTCTGCAGAAGCTATTTCATTCTGTACCAGGTTCTGACAGGCTGCTTTCCTTCCCGATACCTCCTATTCTGCAACCTCTCCCACCATGCAGAAGCTCCTCCCTTCAATCTGCAGGCTACCAGTTTCACCGTTTTCTCCTGTGGAATTTCCATATACTTAAAGAATCGATCAATTTCAGCAATCCAATCAATAAAATCTTCAATATTCAAGTTCCCCTTAAACCTAGGAATATCAACTTTTAATTTAAAATCACCATTATCACCATAACCGAAATCATAATTATTAAACCTACCATTGCCGCCACCTCTTCCTTGTCTGGTATGTCTGTTTCGATCTTCATTCAACACCAAATCTTCTTCATCATCTGATTCACCATAGGCTGGTTGACCACGATTGTTAACAGGCTCGCCTTGAGCATTCCTTTCTCTTGGTCGCAACCTACCACCATTGTCGTTTCTGTTGTCATCGTTTCCCAGGGCATCAAATTTGTCGATCAAATCTTCAAAGCGTCGTTCCATACGCCGGAATCTCTGATCAAAATTCTGCTCCAAGGTTCTGACTGCCGCCTCTTGAGCCTCTATTCTGGTTCGCAAGGCTTCCACATCCTGAACAACATTCTGGACATGACTACTTCCTAAACTGGCCATTGTAGTCTGAACTGTAACCTCTCTGATACCACCTGACGCAGCGAGTTAGCGTAGAAAAGGATCAAAAATAATCAACGATTATTCTCAGAAAAGATAGACAAAGTTTCACCTCTGAAACTCACAGTTGAAGAGAAATATATAAATTTTATAAAATTTGTTGATCTCTCAACAATGAAAAACAACCATATTTATAGACCCAAACATGAAACCCTAATCCAACTTAAAGACGGAAATCCTAATCCAACTTAAAGACGGAAATCCTAATCCAACTAAAAAAAAACAGAAATAAAAATAATAAAATTTGCCTACAACTAGTTTGTTTCTAAACTGGGCCGTCATCATTAGTTACTAAACTAGGCCGTCATCACTTTCCTTTATTTTGTTTTTGTTTTTTGAATCGGCTCATAAACGCATCCGCGACCCGTTCTACATCATTTAAACCTCATATTAGAGACAAAATTGGGGTTCAAGTATTGCGAAATTTAAATGAAGCCAAGAACATGGCTGTTAAAGCTGAACTGATGATGCAAGAGAAGGGTGGAGGCAGGTTTCCTGACACAGCGAGTTAGCGTAGAAAAAGATAAAAAATAATCAACGATTATTCTCAGAAAAGATAGACAAAGTTTCACCTCTGAAACTCACAGTTGAAGAGAAATATATAAATTTTATAAAATTTGCTGATCTCTCAACAATGAAAAACAACCATATTTATAGACCCAAACATGAAACCCTAATCCAACTTAAAGACGGAAACCCTAATCCAACTTAAAGACGGAAATCCTAATCCAACTAAAAAAAACAGAAATAAAAATAATAAAATTTGCCTACAACTAGTTTGTTTCTAAACTGGGCCGTCATCATTAGTTTCTAAACTAGGCCGTCATCACTTTCCTTTATTTTGTTTTTGTTTTTCGAATCGGCTCATAAACGCATCCGCGACCCGTTCTACATCACATATTAATCAGGATGAAAGAAATATTTTAAATACGAAAAACTACTTTAAATTTATTACTTTGATTAGTTTCAAACATGTCAATTTACTTTTACTTTTACATTCATTAACCTCTTTAATTTAATATATATTAGAAGATTATTCCTAAGTGCCTTAGCTTGATAGCTTATAAGTGTAGCAGAGTTACAGCAGAGTTACAAGTCTTCTTATATTCTTATGATATGTGCTAAACAACAAACCCCTAAGAGACAGATAGCGATTGAGAATGGACGGGTCCAAATTCCAATTCTTGGCCTGTTCTGTTCAACATTTTGAATTAAAAATGAGTTGTTAATTTAAAATTTTAAATACAGCGGCCTAGTATTGGTCCACGGACGCACTCATTCTCATCCCAGGATGTAGATACTATAAATGATAGAACCCTCTCAGACTTTGCAAGTCATTTGAGAGAGTAACGAAGGCCAACAAATTTCAAAAGCCATGGTTGGCCCTTAAAATTGATAAGACAGTTGCATGGGGAGGGAATTGAACTTGAACCATTGCTAGCTAACATAGATTTGTATTCTTTGTTTACTGCTGGTGGTTTGTTGGGTTCGGTTCATGCATGTGAGCCACACATCATACAGTAACAAGATCAAATCAGTGGGAGGATGACAACTACTTATCATGGATGAGCTGCCAATGCTAGAAAAATGGTTACAGCACATTTTATTTCTCAAAATATACTCGATTGTCATTCTTCTATGGTGACCTACTAGTTATGTGCGTGGCTCAAGCAAGAACAAATTATGTGGTTGTTCTGGCCATGCTCTTGACTTAAAATTGGATTGATCAGAAAGCTAGAGAGTCAGGAAAAGGAACAAAAATTCAAAGGATAAATTTACTGCTCTCTATACAATGCATGGCTTGCGAGTAACAATGTAATGGCTCCTATGTATTCAGGATTCATATGCATAAAATGGTGATTTGAGAAGGATGCACAATGACTTGCGTGTTATGAGAACAGTTTCTGGTTTTATATTATATGGAGTATTTATGGAAAAGAACAGGTTGCTTGATGTATTGACTCATTCTTGATCAATTGTATTTGGTTTAGAGCTTACCTTGAGGGCAATTGAATGAGAGAGGACGAGGAACGACTGCAGTTGGGGCTGGTCTCGCCTGACAGCTTTACTGGATCGCTGCTGGAGTTGGATAGTCTCGCCGGCGACTTGCGAGGACGACCAAACCATGGTGCAACTTGGTACAAGGAGTAGCACAAACACGATAGACTATGATAATATTGTTAGAAAAAAATGTTGAAATCCAAACAGTTGGAAAGGACTAGAATGGTGTCGAATTTTCGAAGGCTGCAGTCGTCAGTGTCTTATGAAATAAAAGGACCATTGAAAGCTAAACAATAAATTGTGGATATGGAAAATCTTCTTAAGGCACTAACAATTCCTAAAGAGAATTGGGTGGAGGTTGTGTGTATTCACTTGACCGATGTGGCTAGGACATGGTAGTTGGCCGAAGAGGTAAGGTATCAGGAACCTCTAACTTGGAAGAAATTTGTGGAGGCATTTCATGTCAGACTTTTCTATGCATCGATGAAAAGGGAGTGAAGAGAAGTTCCTGGAGCTACAAAAAAGAGATTAGACTGTGGATGCATAAGCTGATGAGTTTGTGAGTCTCGGTCATTTTGCTCTAGCCGAAGAAGAGGGGAAAGCACATTTATTTCAACGAGAATTAAGGCACAAAATCAAGGAGTATCCGGCAACTCAAGCCTACAAGACGTATTTTGAGGTATTTGAAGCGATATGTAGGATAGAGCAAGTGTTAAGAGAAGTGAAGCTAATAATAAGTAAAAGACCATTCTAAAAGAAAGTCAGTCCTGCATCTCGTGAGGATGAAAGTTATTCAGTAAAGCAGCAAGTGTTGTTTCCGACAAAATGCATATTTTACAATTTGCCGAGACATGTTCAGAGGGATTGTAGAATGACTTAAGGACTATGTTTTCGATGTGGGTTGGTTAATCACTGGGTAGCAAACTATCCAAAAATGTCATCTGAATAACAGGCGAAAGACTAAGTTGTTCGCAGCGGAATTTCTTCGCCTTCCTTCCATTGAATAAACTCGAATTACAACGGAAGAGAACAAGAAAAAGAGAAGGAACAAACGAGAGGATTTTATATCTCAATCGCTCTCTTTTACAATGATTTGTGGGATCTGTGGCGATGGGATCTGTCAAGAAGCTCCTTTGGACGATCGAACGTCAAAATCTTCTCTCTTGAAGATAAGGCCGACTGTAGACGATCTTCTCTTGTCTTTCACGAACTGAAGGCTCTATGCGTAACTTGAATTCTCCAAGAAGAAAAGAAAACCCCGAAAAAAAAAAGACCTCAGGTGCCAAAAAGAAGACAAGAAGACCGAAAAGAAAGACCCCTTAGGGCTTCCCCAAAAGAGTATTTATAGCCTTAGGATGATTTGAGAGTTTCCATCTAAATAGAATTTGTTCTCATCAAGGATTCCTATCAAATATCTTAGTTTTGATTTAAATCTCTTGATTTAGAGTTATGATCGGACTTAATTTGGGTATTTGGATAAGCCCAAATCATAATCTCAATCAATTTAAGATTCTGGTTATCTGCTCACGCAGAGCTAATCGCATCAAAATGCGAAGCTAAAGAAACAGAACGCGAAACTGACGTGGAGCTATTGAATAGCTTCGCGTTTTGTTCAAACGCGAGACTAATATAGCCAAACGCGGAGCTACTGACTTAGCTCCGCGTCCTGTTATGGAAAACTCTATTTACTTAGAAATTTTCACTGCCAACAGAACCCCCTTCAAAGTTTTCAAAATGGCTTAGAACTTAGCAAATTTTGAAATACTTTGGATCTTTAACCGCAGAGTTAAAATGCCAAGTTTATCTCGCGTTTTGTTCACTTGTGAGAAGCTAAATAGCTTAGCTATTTGGCAAGTAACTGCTCATTAATTACGCAGTAATTACTTAGTAATTGCTCGGTAAGTAATCCTGCTCTGATTTTCGCGCCGAATACCAAGAGGTGGATGATTTAAATAGAGCCTCTAGCTCTTCTTCTTCTTCATTTCATCCGAAGAATTTCAAGAGCTCAGAGCTCAGGCGACTCAGGCGAGTCAGTTTGAAGGAATGATCATCAACCGAACTTCGTTTGATTTTTCAAAGATTTTCCATCACCAGGATGTCATCTAAGAAGAGTACAGCGTCGCGTGCCTCCTCACCGTCGGCGGCTGGCATTAGCAGCGGAGGCGACGACCGAGGCAGTGGCCACAATGGCGAGCCGATCCATGCTGCATCAATTGGAGGTAGAATTTCTCAACTCCGAGACTCCTTAGATCAACTTTGGAGTGTTTTGGCTTAGTTTTAACCGACCAACCATTTTTGAACCGGCAAGATCGCCGTTCTCCGGCCGTAAGGCTTGGAAAGAAAGGAGAAGACAGAGAGGAACTCTAGTTTTCTTCTACGCGAAGTTATCGCATCATCTTCGTGTTTTGAAACGCGGGGCTATTTTGACTAGCAGTCGCGTTTCAATCGCAAGGCTATTTTGACTAGCAGTCGCGTTTCAATCGCGACGCTATTTTGACTAGCAGTCGCGTTTCAATCGCTAGGCTATTTTGACTGGCAGTTGCATTTCAATCGCGAGGCTGTTTTGACTAGCAGTCGCGTTTCAATCGCGAGACTATTTTGACTAGCAGTTGCGTTTCAACACGAGGCTATTTCCTTAGCTGCGTGCGAAGTTATTTTTTAACTCCGCATTTTTATACTTAGAAGATTTTTCGAGTTTTCTCTAACTCTTGATTCTTCTTTCGCAGTGAAGTATTCGGACCAGATTCTTTTTGAAGAGGAGTGCATGTGGCTCTACCAGTCTTCATTAGCAAAAGTAACTCTAAGGAAACCAGAAGCATATGCTTTACAACATAGTTGCAGATTTCAAGCTCTGGCTCCAAAAGATAAACTTTTGAAGGACTTACAAGAACTCTGCGGCAGCTCATTAAGTTTTCTTGAGGATCATTTCTGCTTGATGACAATCTCTGTCGCTTTCCAAAGCGATAGAGATGATCATCAAAGGGCTTGTAGCATGTCGAATCCAACTTGTGCATCTTCATTAGGATTCTTGTAGCAGTATCTTCAGATGATCCACTAAGAACTTTAAACAGATCATAGTTGACATTTGCAGAGGAGATCTTTTGCATGTGAACCAGGGAATTTCAACACTCCATGGAGAGTTGTTTGTCAAGTTATTAATGAGTCGATGAATAGGTTGAAGCTTTTTGGGAGAGCTATAACTCCCTCTTCTTCTGTAACCTTTTGTTTTATGAATAAAGATAACTCCTTTGACTCTTTATCTGTTGGCTTCAAAAGTTTTGCTTGCTCAACAAATAAATAACTCATTGTTTTGATAAAACAATCTAAGGCTCATTTGCGTAACTTAGATTTGTTAGTACTTGAAATGATCAGCTAAGGATCATTTTAACTTAGACAGAGGCGTCTAATTACATATGTCTTAGTTTGATGGGTGCAATTCAAGGCTCTGATGCATAACTTGAACTGCACATGCCAAGATAATCAAGTGATGATTTATCAGACTTTGGCAGAGGCGCCAAATAACGCTTGCCAAGTCCAAACTTCATAGAAACACGTAGCTAAAATACCAGGTTAGCTTCGCGTTTTGCATAGCTTCGCGGAGCTAATA
Source organism: Dracaena cambodiana (assembly GCA_036321105.1). Taxonomy (NCBI): domain Eukaryota; kingdom Viridiplantae; phylum Streptophyta; class Magnoliopsida; order Asparagales; family Asparagaceae; genus Dracaena; species Dracaena cambodiana. Next base: position 10,716,117 of record JAYEPQ010000006.1, on the reverse strand, counting down.
GCTTCGCGTTTCTCATCACTACGCAAAGTTAATAGCTTCGCATTTTGGGGAGCAACTGATCATTAATTGCTCCGATTTTCGCACCGAACACCAAGAGGCGATTTTCTTCATTTAAATGGAGTCTCTTCCTTTTCTCTTCTTTACTTCATTCGAAGAGATTTCATGAACTCAGAGCTCCGGCGATCAGGCGACCAAGAAACCCGAGCAATTTCGACCAATTTTCCATCGATTTTCCTCAAGAAATGGCACCCAAGACCCGTGCTTCTTCACGCGCAGCCTCGCCATCGGCGAGTGGCGCAAGCAGCGGTGGCAGCGGTCGCGGAAGTGGCCGCAGCGGCGAGCCAGTCCACGCCTCGCTCATCGGAGGTAAGAACCTCACTTTTGGGACTTTTTAGAACATTTAGAGAGTGATTTGGCTTGGTTTTAACCGGCCAATCACTTCGTTTACCGGCGAGATCGCCGTACTCCGACCAAACGGCTTGGAGAAGAAGGAAAAGATCTCTGATCTTCCTTCATGCGAAGCTATCGCATTATCTCCGCATTTGTAAACGCGAAGTTATTTTTGCTGACTATCGCGTTCGGACGCAAGGTTAGAATTTTAGCTTCGCGTTTGTAAACGCGAAGTTATTTTATCATCCTCGCGTTTTGCCAAAACGCGAGGCTATTTAACTTCGCGCAGAGTTATCCTTAGCTCCGCGTTTTCACACTTAGACAATTTTCCTGATTTAGTAAGAATCTTTTTCTGATTATTTGATTCTCTTCTTGCAGTTGGTTACTCAGTGGATCTAATCTCCCAAAAGCATCACTTCGGCTATGGTGGGGGTGCGGACTCAGCAACTCAGTTCCGTTTTACCACTAATCTTCCAGCCTTCAAGCCAGATCTCAGGGAGCGCAGGGAGAAACTAATAAGATATAGCCCTGCGACTGCGAGGGATATTATTACTGACGCCCCTTTTGAGGCCACCAACCGAGAAGTGTTGGAGAAACCTGCTTTTCTTTTTGGAGATGCAATGGATCACTCTGATAAAATCCTCTTTGAAGAGGAGGGAAAGTGGCTATACTAGGCTGGTATCTGCTCATGTTTTTGCCTGACATGGAGCGTAACTACCCCTTGTTATATCTCCAAAGGCTGTCTTCCCACCGCGAGTTAGAATTTGAGCTAACTCGTGAATATGATAGTGTTGCGACCGGCAAATTCGGCGCAAATGGGGCTTTTCAAGACGGTCCCCCTAGATATATTACGGGGCTCCTCCCAGGCAGAGTCACCAAAGAACACCCTATCGGTGAAGTCCCGATTCGTGCTAAGACTTTCCTTAGCGAATTCTTGGCCAAGGGTGATCAGTACCCTGCCAAAGACTTTAGAATGCTTGGACGGGTCCACTCTTTGGGCAACATGTGGTGGTTCAGACTAGTCAAACACATACTGGACACCCATGAGCAGACGCTAAAGGAAATTGGCTTGTACAAAGCCGTTAGAAACGTCCAGTTTGGCTTGCCTCAAAGTGCATACCACTTATTCTGCCTGCTGGAGATGTACAACCCTGAGACCGGCACCTTCTTTACACCAGTGGGTGAGCTTGGATTTGCTCTCCATGAGATGTTTGAGGTGTCGGGTTTATCAATGGGGGAAGTCCCATATGAGGAATATATCCCTACTGCTGAAGAATTGAAGATGCTGAAAGCGGGGGATGAGCACATCTACTAGACTTACTAGGAAATGTGTGCCAATATCATATTTGTGCCGACCTGGCTGGAGTAAGGAACCAGGGAATTGGCCATAAGAAGTGGGCAGACTATCTCTTCATTAATCTGAAAGAGAGTCTCCCTATGATTCGTGGATGCCCTTCCATTAGTATTGAAGAAGTGAAGGAGCGTATTTCCAAATTAGAAGCCACATTATACATGACCGAATCAAACGAAGGAGGATTTGGACCTGGCACGGTCTTTCAGAGCTTCCACTACCAGGCACAGTTCCCAATTTCAGACAGAGGTCTACTTGCGGGATTCCTGATGCTTTGGTTAAAAAGATGCGTTGTCCCTTCTCTTCCCAAGGAGGCCATCGCAAAGAATGTCGTCTATCCAGCCATTCTATTGGCCTATGGTCGACCATTCGGGTTGTTACCAGCAATTGTTGCCAACCTCCAAAGCGGGCTCCGGGCCCTTTGCAACAGCTTCATGCCAGCGGAGAAGAATAAAGGCAAAGCTGGGAAGGGTAAAGCGGCCAAAGAAGCTACTACGGTGAAGACACCGAACCCAAGGGTAGAGATGCCATATTCATATTTAATGGCATGGCTAGTCATGCACTGCCCATCGCTGATGAGTGCTGCGGATTATAACCCAACTGACAAGCCATACTTCGTAGAGAAGTATGAGCGCTCTGTATGGAAGAGCAACTACAAGTCTCAAATCCGCAGAACACTCCGTCATCATCAGAACTATGAGATCTTCCGCTGCTTCCCAGACTTCCCTGGGGGAGAGTATGGATCTAAATTTAAAGATATTTTGGGAGCAGACCAGTTCACCAACTTATCTTCCGGGGTTTTCTGGTGGTTATTGAATATTCGCCCCGGACACTTAGTGTACAGGCAAGACACCATGTGCTACATAGAGTCGTATATCCCTAGCAGATTTGCTCGTCAATTTGGATATACGCAGCTCTATGTAGGAAATCCAAACAAAGAGTTGGCGTACGAGGAAAATCTGTATACAGGGGCATGGGGCTGGTTCCTTTTTGTTGCTGGAGGAACTGGAGCAGAATTTATGCTACCCCTGAAATCGCCCGAGCTAAGCATGGTGTTAAGCTTCTGTACTTGGTATCAGCATTGCTAATGCTGAAGTGCCTAACTTCTCCATCAACCGCAGTTGCTGCAAGGAGATAGAGGCCTTCTATGCTAGCCGCAAAGGAGCCAAAAGAGTGAGGGTAAAAGGGATGAACGAATTTCTTGGTGCGGTGGTCGATCCATCAGACTTGGGCAACTCTGATGGTGATGATGATGGTGGTGTTGATGATGACGACGATGATGGTGGTGCCCCTCAAGACTTGGTTCCCCGCCCCCGGAGTCCAACCATTAAACGCCGTGGAACTGTAAGAGGCAAACCGCCGAAAAAGAAGCAGAAATCAGCCCGAGGACCCTCTCAGTCTCTCAAGAGGCGGCTGCCAAGTTTGTTTCAGACTTGTTGGCCTCAACTCTGCCTCCGGCACCAGCAGAGGAGAGTAGACCTGCTGAAGCTCCAAGAGCTACTGGGGTCCTGACTCCCCCCACAGCAGAATCTGTTGATCATTCCGCTGCGCAACCGCATGGTAGCGAAACGGGCGCGCTCCTGGAAACAGCGATGGCTCCCCCTTCAAGTCCGACTACTGGACTTGTTTCTCTTGGTATGGCTCTTTTATTCTATGTTCTGTTCTTTATTCATTTCATCATTATATGCAATACTATTTGTTTGCTTTTTGTAGGTGGTCAACCCCACTCGCCGATGCATTCGACTACCATGGGAGAATCTGAGGAGAGAGTGGATTATTCGGGCACCACTAACTTAGCGGGTGGGTTAGATAGTTCTGCAAATGAGTTTGACGCAGACTACTTCACAGCAACTCCTCCCTCTATTCCTTCTTCAGTTCCCCCTATTGATGAACTTGGAAGTGATGATAGGACAGAGGTGGTTGTTGCGGCCGCAGCGAGAGAAGCTACGCCCTCCCCAGGTTTGCCTGCTCCAACACCCGGGGTCTGCTCTGAAGAAACTTTTCCGGTGGTTGTCGGTGTGCCCTCTGCTCCTCAGCCAGCCGTATCAATATCATCAACGATAATGGCTGTTGAGCCGTTGGTGACTCCTCTAGCCCCAATTCCTCCGCCGGCGGGAGATGAAGAAAATTTGAAGTTCTCATTCGAAGCAACCTCTGCCACGGGAGGAGTTTCAGGTGAAGATACTCCATCATCTACCCCTGCTGGTGGCGCTGCCCGAGTGATCTATACTAATGATACTTCTCCTCGGGTTCCTAGTTCTGCCAAGTCCATATTGGCTTTACTGGCCCCGCATGTTATGAATCTGGTACAGGGACGGGCTTCTTCCTCTCTGACTCCATGACGCTACTCCTTCCCCAGCGACATCTTCCTTAGTGCTGCCTGCTTTAAACATCGACACTGTGGACCCTCTTGAAGAATTCTTCAAGCACAGTGTAAATGACTTTTTGCGGCTACTAAGGAGATGCATTGGGATGATCCTGGACGGAAGAGATTTCTTTAATCTTGGACGTCCAATATTGTCCAGTTTTCTGGATAATATTGAAAGGATTGAGGGACGTGACCGAGCAGCTCCCTATCGGGCCCGCCTTGAAGCCTTAGAAGAGCAGGTGAATACGCTAAACACAATTCGCCAAGCGAACGTGGGAGCGATCACCGAAATTGAAGCGGTGCGTCTCCGGGTAGAGTTAGTGGCTCGTCAAGAAGAATTAAAGTGCCAAGAGGAAGTCTAGTCTCAGGAGTTGGCGGAACTACGGGCCAGTCAAGAATCAATCCTCAGGGAGTTAGAGATGGCGGATTTTGAAATTGAGGGGAGTCGGGTCTCCATCCTTAGAGCCAGAGAGACCATTGCTAAGGCTCGAGCCATTCTGGAAGCTAGTGAGTCTCGACTAGGGGAATTCGTTAAGAAACGGGAAGAGTTGCTCCTCCAACAAGGATAACTCAAACAAGAAGGCGCAATAAGAAGCCGCACAATTGAAGAATCTCGCCAGCAATTGGCCCAGCAATTGGCGATAAGCAATGATGATTTACGCCGGCAGGCTCAACACTCTGTAGAGGAGACTCGTCGTCGAGTAATTAACGAGGCGACGAATAAGTTGAGACTTTTAGGAGATTCAAACTTTGTTCTATTCTTTTATTCTTCATTCTTTTTGTAATAAGAACTTGTAATAAAAGAGAGAAGTTTTTGTAACTTCATTCTTCGTTGATGAAATAAAGGTAATCTTTTGATTCTTTTACCTGTCGGTTACAAAATTTGTTTGCACAACAGATACCTTGTCATCAAAATGAATTAGTTGTTTAGGTAAAACAGTCCAAGGCTCATCTGCGTAACTTAGACTGCTAATACCGAGGTAATCGGGTAAGGATCACCAAGTTTTGGCATAGGCGCCTAATTGCACATGCCTAGAGTTCGATTGGAGGCGGTTCAAGGCTCTCATGCGTAACTTGAACTACACACACCAAGATGACCGGGTTAGGTTCATCAGATTTCGGCAGAGGCGCCCAATCGCTCATGCCTAGAGAGAAGTCCAAGTGCTCATCTGCGTAACTTGAACAAGTGGGGCGGTTCAAGGCTCTCATGCGTAACTTGAACTACACACACCAAGATGACTGGGTTAGGATAATCAGATTTCGGCAGAGACGCCCAATCGCGCATGCCTAGAGAGAAGTCCAAGTGCTCATCTGCGTAACTTGAACAAGTAGGGGCGGTTCAAGGCTCTCATGCGTAACTTGAACTACACACACCAAGATGACTGGGTTAGGATCATCAGATTTTGACAGAGGCTCCCAATCGCGCATGCCAAGAGAGAAGTCCAAGTGCACATCTGCATAACTTGAACAAGTGGGGGCAGTTCAAGGCTCTCATGCGAAACTTGAACTACACACACCAAGATGATCGGGTTAGGATCATCAGATTTCGGCAGAGGCGCCCAATCGCGCATGCCTAGAGAGAAGTCCAAGTGCTCATCTGCGTAACTTGAACAAGTGGGGGCGGTTCAAGGCTCTCATGCGTAACTTGAACTACACACACCAAGATGACCGGGTTAGAATCATTAGATTTCGGCAGAGATGCCCAATCGCGCATGCCTAGAGAGAAGTCCAAGTGCTCATCTGCGTAACTTGAACAAGTGGGGGCGGTTCAAGGCTCTCATGCGTAACTTGAACTACACACTCCAAGATGACCGGGTTAGGATCATCAGATTTTGACAGAGGCTCCCAATCGCGCATGCCAAGAGAGAAGTCCAAGTGCACATCTATGTAACTTGAACAATTGGGGGCAGTTCAAGGCTCTCATGCGTAACTTGAACTACACACACCAAGATGATCGGGTTAGGATCATCAGATTTCGGCAGAGGAGCCCAATCGCGCATGCCTAGAGAGAAGTCCAAGTGCTCATCTGCGTAACTTGAACAAGTGGGGGCGGTTCAAGGCTCTCATGCGTAACTTGAACTACACACTCCAAGATGACCGGGTTAGGATCATCAGATTTTGACAGAGGCTCCCAATCGCGCATGCCAAGAGAGAAGTCCAAGTGCACATTTGCGTAACTTGAACAAGTGGGGGCGGTTCAAGGCTCTCATGCGTAATTTGAACTACACACACCAAGATGATCGGGGTAGGATCATCAGATTTCGGCAGAGGCGCCCAATCGCGCATGCCTAGAGAGAAGTCCAAGTGCTCATCTGCGTAACTTGAACAAGTGGGGGCGGTTCAAGGCTCTCATGCGTAACTTGAACTACACACACCAAGATGACCAGGTTAGGATCATCAGATTTCGGCAGAGACGCCCAATCGCGCATGCCTAGAGAGAAGTCCAAGTGCTCATCTGCGTAACTTGAACAAGTGGGGGCGGTTCAAGGCTCTCATGCAAAACTTGAACTACACACACCAAGATTACCGGGTTAGGATCATCAGATTTTGACAGAGGCTCCCAATCGCACATGCCAAGAGAGAAGTCCAAGTGCACATCTGCATAACTTGAACAAGTGGGGGCAGTTTAAGGCTCTCATGCGTAACTTGAACTACACACACCAAGATGATCGGGTTAGGATCATCAGATTTCGGCAGAGGCGCCCAATCGCGCATGCCTAGAGAGAAGTCCAAGTGCTCATCTGCGTAACTTGAACAAGTGGGGGCAGTTCAAGGCTCTCATGCGTAACTTGAACTACACACACCAAGATGACCGGGTTAGGATCATCAGATTTCGGCAGAGGCGCCCAATCGCGCATGCCCAGAGAGAAGTCCAAGTGCTCATCTGCGTAACTTGAACAAGTGGGGGCGGTTAAGGCTCTCATGCATAACTTGAACTACACACACCAGGATGACCGGGTTAGGATCATCAGATTTCGGCAGAGGCGCCCAATCGCGCATGCCAAGAGAGAAGTCCAAGTGCACATCTGCGTAACTTGAACAAGTGGATGGTTATACTCTTTGGGATCTGAACCAGATGTGAAGTTACTCTGTCATCATTCTGGTTTAGTTTAGGCATAGTATTTCTTCAGAAATTTGCCGTTAATCGGCATTATCATTCTATCACCGTCCTGATTCATTAAGCGATAGGCTCCACTAGAGTATACCGTCTCCAGAACAAACAGTCCTTCCCACTTGGGTTCAAATTTACCCTTAGTCTTATGGGTTAGAATCATTGGCCTTTTAACAGCCAGAACCAAGTCTCCTTGTTTAAAGGTCCTTGGTTTAACGTTCTTATTGAACGTTTGCAAGATTTCAGCTTGATACAACTCAATTTATTGTTGAGCCCTGAGACGTTTTTCATCTAACGCCTCTAGTTCTTGTAATCTCTGTTGATGGTGCTCTTCTGTGGTCATCTTTGTGGCTAAGGCCACTCTTAATGATGGTATCTGGATTTCGAGAGGCAAGACGGCCTCACTTCCATAAACCAAGGAGAATGGGGTAGCTTTTATCGGGGTGCGAACGGTGGTGCGATAAGCCCACAAACATTCTCCCAGCTTTTCATCCCAGTCTCGTTTGTTGGAAGAGACGAACTTCCGAAGGAGTTTAATGATCGTCTTGTTGAAAGCTTCGGCTAACCCATTTGCCGCGGGGTTATATGGTGTTGAAGCAACATCATTGATTCTGAACTTATCACAGAATCTTGAGAACCCCTGGCTGATGAATTACGGTCCATTATCATGCATGATCCTTCGGGGGATGCCAAAACGGTAAATGACATGATGCTTGATAAACTTAATCACATCTGTCATTTTTATCTCTCTCATGGGCACGGCCTCGGCCCATCTTGAAAAATAATTGGTTATTGCAAGAATGAACCGATATCCTCTGGATGACGGGGGAGTTATTGGCCCCACAATATCCATTCCCCATGCCTCAAATGGCCAACTAACAACAGTATTGTGCAAGTATTCTGGGGGTTGATGAATAAAATTGGCATGCACTTGGCATGCATGGCACCGTTTAGCGTATGTCATTGCCTCTGTAATCATTTTTGGCCAGTAGTATCCTAACCTTCTTATGCGGTCCCCGAGTTTTGGACCGGGCTAATGAGCTCCACATACTCCATCATGTGTTTCTTTCAACACTTCATCTGCTTCTGCTTTCGATATACAGCGTAGCAGGAGACCATCACTTGACTTTTTATATAAAGTTTGAAGTGTATGATCGAAGTAGAATCTCGGGGCCTTCCTCTTTGGATCCTCTGGCAGTATCCCATAAGAGCGTAATCTATGAATGGAAATCGCCAATCACGGGGTTCCAGCATTAAGCCTGTCTGGCACACCTCCTTGGTTTGGAAAACTGTATCTGGGTGGAGGAGTTCTCGGCTACCAATGGTAATGCTTTTAGCTTCACCTGGCGGGATCGCCAATGTTGCAGCTAACGCAGCAAGGGCATCTGCATAGACGTTCTTATTCTGAGATATATGATTTATATAAAATTGTTCAAAATATCCTGCTAGTTCAATGGCTAGTTGATGATAGGGGATGAGGGCTTCATGTCTAACTTCATACTCACCCGTCATTTGGTTGACGATGAGTTTAGAGTCTCCATATACCTCTAGATGGTTCACCCCCAGTTGCAGAGCCATTTTCAGGCCGATAATGAGTGCGTTATATTCCGCGACATTATTCGTGCACGGTTCTGTTAATGAGTAACTGTTAGGCAATATATGTTTATGTGGAGATATTAGCACAACCTCCACTCCAGCAGCAGATCGTCTGGCAGCACCATCAAAGAACATTTGTCATGGTTGTTCTTTGCTAACTGTGCTGACCTCTGACGTCTGTTTGGAATTAGACCAAATTGGATGGTCTGCTAGAAAATCGGCGATCGCCTGTCCCTTCATGGATTTTTGAGGGACGAAGTGTATATCATATGGCGATAGCAATAATGCCCATTTCGCCAATCGACCGTTTAAGGATCCTGGTTTTGTCATAAGAATTTTTAAGGGATTAACCCGTGATATGACATGAATTGTTTGCCCTGAAAGATAATGTCCCATTTTCTGAACGACGAACACTAGGGCTAAACATTCTTTTTCGATCGGGTATACCAACGCTCGGCTCTGATCATTATCCTGCTTAAGTAATAAAGGGCGTGTTCATGGCCATGCTCATTATACTGAGCAAGTAATGCTCCTAACGTATCATCCATGGCTCTTACATACATGAGAAATGGCTGCCCAGGGATCGGTGCTATAAGAACAGGAGGTTTGGTAAGGTATTCTTTGAGATCGTCAAATGCCTGTTGACATGCCTCATCCCATATGAAAGAAACCCCCTTTTTCATGAGTCTACAAAACGGCTGGCATCTCCCTGATAAATTGGAGATGAAGCGCAAGATATAAACTAACTTTCCTTGTAACCCCCTTAATTCCTTAAAATTGCGGGGCGGTGGCATTTCACTGATTGCTTTCACCTTTTTAGGGTCAAGAAAAATCCCTTTTGAGGTTATTATGAACCCAAGGAATTTCTCGTTGGACACCCCCATAAAAGACTTAGTGGAATTCATCTTCAGATGGTGTTTTCACATAAGATCGAAGACCGTTCTTAAGTCATGCAGATGATCTTCCTTGTTTCTGCTTTTGACCGCTAAGTCATCCACATAACACTCTACTGTTTTACGCAGGTGTTCTTTGAATATGACACTCATTGCTCATTGGTAGGTGGCACAGGCATTCTTTAATCCAAACGGCATTACCGTATAACAGTATACCCCAGCGACGTTCTGAAAGCTGTGTGCTTTTCTTCATCTGGGTGCATTTTAATCTGGTTATATCCTGAGAAGCCATCCATAAAGGACATCCTCTCATAACCGCAAGTATTATCAATCATCACATCGGTGATGGGGAGTGGAAACTCATCCTTAGGACATGCAGCGTTCAGGTCTCGAAAATCGATGCATATCCGGATTTTGCCGTTCTTCTTTCGAACCAGCACTGTGTTAGCCACCCAATCAGGATGTTGCTCATCATGGATGAATCCGGATATTATAAGCTTGTTGACCTCGGCAACTATTGCCTCCATCAACTCCGGTCGAAAATGCCTTTGCTGTTGTTTAACTGGTTTGGCGTCTTCTTTAATATTTAACCGGTGAGTGGCAATTAGAGGGTCAAGCCCGGGCATGTCTTCGTAGTTCCACATGAACGTCTATATACTCTTTGATAAGAGATATAAGTTCCTCCTTTTCAAAGGGAGTTAACATGTCACTTATAAAAATGGGTTTCGGACTTTCTTCCGTTCCCATATTGACTTGTACTAATTGTCTTCTGTGGGCGGGTCACGCTGTTCAAAGCGAACATCCCAGAGAGTGTCCATATGCTTAGCCCAGGAATCATCTTGAACATCAATTGATTCCTCGTCGCTTTCTAGTGCGGCTGAAACCATATTAGCTGTCAAAGATTGAAACCAAGCACCGGTACTTAGATCCGAGTCATGATCAAGTGGAGGTGATTCGTCCTTGGCTGAAAAACTTTCTTCTTGTCCGGATGGTGATGAGGGAGGAGTAGATACACAGCCCAACCCCCTGCGAGTCTTTTGATAATAATCTGGGCTCTTTCCTCTCGGTCTAAATGAGGGTATGAGATTCCGCCGCCCTTTTCCAAAGTTTAATCTCGGTTTCTGGGTGAGATTATAATCTATTTTCTCCATCATTTGCTGGGATTTCTGTTCATATAAGTGAAATTGAGGTGATGTTTGTTCATCACTTTCACTGCTTTATCTTCATCGAGGTGACGTAATTACTCTGCCGAACAAGATTGGCTTTTGGGACCTTTGTTGAGGAGGCACTTCAAAGAAGTGACCTTTTCCCTTAATTATTTTAGACCGAGAGAGGAGGGATGACCTAAGTGGCAAATGGTATGCCGCCAGAACTTCAAGTTCGGATAGGCCATCCACTTCAGTGGAAGTACAAGAGGGTTCAGATTCAGTAGTTATAGCAGGTTCGTAGACTAACTTTATATTTTCATTGATAACCCACTCACTCTCTACTACATCAGCTACATTATTATCAAAATTTAAATTAAATCCTATGTGAGGATTGATTTCATAATCACCCCCATTATTATCTTCGGGAGATTCGTACTCCGTGTTGGCTTCATTGCCGCTGTCATCAGGCTTTTGAAGCCTGCTGCGATTGTCATACGGGACCTCATGGACCGGTTTGTAGAGCCTAGCGTCCGTGAAGTAATTCTCTAGTCCCTTGAATTGTTGCTTATCTGCAACTAGTGTCCGGACTTCTCCCTGTTCATCACAGTACTTCATACACTGATGGAGAGTTGAAGGGACTATCATATATGCATGTATCCAAGGTCGCCCCAGCAAGATGTTATAAGATGTATCTGCGTCTATAACGTAGCATGTAACTTCCGTCCTTAAATCTTCAATTTGGCACCGCAGTCGGATTTTGCCAAGAGGACGGCTGTTATTAGCATTGAATCCATAGATAATAGTATTCGTAGGCGTCAAACGATAAGGAGATATTCCCAATAACTGCATTAGCCTTCTGGGAACAACACTTAGCGCAGACCCCGGATCTATTTGAATGCGTTCCACCTTGGTGGATCCGATATATCCGGTGAAATATAAAGGCCTATTATACTTTATATTCCTTACCTGCATGTCTTCCGGAGAGAAGGTAATTTGTGGGACCTGCCTCCTTACTTGATGACAGCTGGGGCAAGAGTCCCGTTCCTCATCGGCCGACTCGACAATCTGAGCTAAGAATGACTCAGAGTCTGCCAAGGCTTCTCTTAAAGCTTCACGAGTTGATTTTGATAATCGTAGCAACTCGTAAAGTGTTACTCGTGCTGGGATATTTGCCAGTTGAGTTATTATATCAAACTTGAAGGTTGTCTCCTTGGACTCTTCATTCCTAACAGGATTCTTCTGGAAACGAAGCCCCTTTTCTTTTGCAGGTTTTGAAAGTTCCGTATATATATCTTTTGGGTCTACTCTAGTGTAGTCCTTGAGCTATGTTTTTCCAGATCGAGTGCCGGAAGGGCCTGCCCCATCTTGATGAGTGGCCATGGTTTCGGGCTCTTCTTCAGAATCTGTGAAGACTCCCGAACCTATATATTCTTCCTTTATCTCTGCGGAAATGGTATTAATAGTTCGCTTTTTCCCTTGACCCCCTGTGGTAGTCCACTGCTCATCCTGTAGTAAATCAGGGTGGACCCACATAACTTCCCCCTTTTGGGTTGTTACGGGGACAAGTTCTTCTTGAGCCTTATTGTGCGAGTCATGGTTCTTCATAACCAACTTCCCCTTTGGAATTGGGGTCACCCCTGCGAGGAACTCATGGGTTCCAACCACTATGATTGCCATATTGGCGGTGACTTTCTTTTGTTCCTCTTTAAGCATCAGAACTCCAGCTTCTATCAGTGCTTGGATTCTGTTCTTAAGAAAGTAACAATCCCTAGTAGGGTGTCCAACATTCCGGTGGTAGAGGCAATAATTGGGGTCGTTAGTTTTACCAGCGTCCTCCGGCTTCCTATTCTCCGGAAGTTTCAACATTCTCTTCCTCAGGAGGAGATGAAAGAGTATAGGCGTCTGCTCCGCCTTAAAAGTATAGGTCCTCTCCTGTTGAGGCCTATTTTGCCTTGTGCCCTTCTGATTTTGGGGCTTTGGGCTTGGAGGATGATTTGTCTTTTGTGGAGCTGGCTCTGATGCCATTGCCACTTTATCTTTATTTTTATTGTTATTTTGGGCATATGGCCTATACTTCCAGTACTTCTTGATCCACGAGACTCTTCAACTCGACGAATCAAGTCTTTAGCTTGCTCTCCTTGCTTGAGCAAATCTCTCCATGTCTTAGACTCTACGGCCCCCATTTTTAGGAGCACGTTAGTCTTTTGATTATGTCGACATGTCTCGACTAGAGTTTCCTGGACCATTCCGTGTTTGCAATGCACGGACTTCTCCAGGAACCTTTCTATGAAGTCTTTTACTGTTTCTTGTTCCCGTTGTTTAGTTGCAAAGAGGAAATTAACCGTAATTTCAGTATCATTCTCAAAGAAACATGAGAGAAATAATTTCTCAACATCAAGTTAGGCATTTAATAGTACCTAGGGGCAGTTGTATAAACCAAGTAAAGGCAGACCCTCGCAAGATACTTGCGAATACCTTGGTCATTATTGGGTCATTGCCCATCAAATGTCCTGCTTGGGACAAGAAATAGTAAATATATTGACTGGGAGACCCTTTCCTATCATATGGCTCCAGTTTGAGCGGTTTATATTTCTGAGGGTATGGTACCGCATCCCATTCAGGTGGATATGGTTTTGAGACCCCCGATTCTTTCAACTCCTTTTTGTGCATTAACGCTTCGAGTTGGCTTTGCAACTTCTCAATTTTCTCTTCATGCGGATCATGAAAAGAATATTTGTCCTCGTCCTCATGTGTTGAGTGGGTTTTTTCTTCTTTATCTTCCTCGTTCAGTTTGTTGAACAAGGTTTCTTTTGCTTTCTTAGCATTATCCTCAACAATCTTCTGAATATTCTCGACAACTTTTGAGAGCATCATTCTGAGATCTTCAATTGTCTTTTGTTGCTCTCGAATCATCTTTCTTGAGCTTCAAATCTCTGATTGATGTCGTCAGATTTATCCGCCATATGTGATGCTGACTTTTGTAGCCGAGATGACGCAGAGGAACGAGGTGAAGCTATAGCTGAGTTATCGCTGTCATCGTCATAACAAATTTTTATAAGCCTCTTATAGTTTCGAGGCGGGACGCTCCTGATTTTAGTCGAGTGATATGATGAGGTTTTTCATTACTCGATTCTGAATCATCATCCGTCTCTATAATCTTCTTCCCTTTTCCTACCATATTGGAGATTACAGCTCTCCATTCTTTTAGAGAAGCGATTTTTGTCTTCTTAGTAGGGTTTTTATTCGACTCGGTTAATCGGTCGAACACCGATACCCTGCTCTTGCTACAGCCACAGTTATCCATTACAGCAGATACCGCTGTCATAAGCTGCTGGCAGTGACAGACAGGTTCAGCTTGAACTTGTTCTATGCCTCTCTTCTTGGATAGATACTCCCTGAGGTCAATGACCTTAGCCATGGAGTCATGGGACCCATCCAACTTTTGAGCGGGTCTAGGAACCCACTGAAGGTTCTTAAGATTCGCTGGAGTCCAATTCTGGTCCACTAACACAACGATCAGCCCTGATTCTGTAGTCGGGTTGATCTACGCCGAGCTTAGAAATAGCTTCGCGTTTTGGAACGCAAGGTTAAAAATTAGCTTCGCGTTTTATCACGTGGGGCTGAAAAATAGCTCCGCGTTTTGCTGCGCTAGCCTCGTGTTTTACGCTGGCTTGGCGTGCCTTCAGAAGTTTATTTTCTGGAATCTTAGCCTCGCGTGGAGGAAAATTTCTCCACATTGGCTTACCCTTGCAATTAACGCAAGTCATAACTTCGCGTCTAGCGCAATTTTTACGATTAACAACAATTTGCCAATCATCTTCGCAATTTTTACGGAGAATCTTGCATTTCTCACAAGTATTATTGGCTTCGCATTACTCGCTAAGCGCAGTATTAACCTCGCGTGGAGAATCACACGCTGGTTGTAAAGAAGTTTTATCCTCGCGTTCATCGCGAGTGTAAGAAATATTGCGTTTCTCGCAAATACTACTGGCTTCGCGTTTATCGCTAAGTCCAGTATTAGTCTCGCGTAGAGAATCACACGCTGGCTTTAATAAATCTTTATCCTCGCATTCCTCGCGAGTGTAAGAGATCTTGCGTTTATCGCAAGTGCTACTGGCTTCGCGTTTCTCGCTAGGCATGCTGGCTTTAAGGAAATATTATACTTGCGTTTCTCGCGAGTGTCAGAAATTTTGCTACTAATGCAAATCTTACTGGTTTCGCATTTCTTGCTAAGCGCAGTAATAGCCTCGCGCAGAGTATCACACGCTGGCTTTTCCTTGTGATCAACGCAAGTTGAGACTTCGCGTTTAAAGCAATAATGGCTGGTCTGGCGATTAGCGCAAGCCAGTTTGCGAGGGACCATAGCCTCGCGTTCTATGATGTTAGCTCCGCGTCCAAGGCGGGCTTTGAGAGCTTTTCACATCGTTCTCCGATTTCTATTTCGGAGTTGGGTTCTGGTCAATCCAGTTCCCAGGTCTTCTTCGGCAGTAAAGGGACCATCCTCTGCTAGGATTTCCTGTCCGAACACCAGCTCTATGGCAAGGATCCCCGTTCCTCGGTGGATACCTTTTTACCCGTTGCTCGGGTATTGGAGCGCACGCGGCGATAGTGTCGTGTGTCGTTCAGGTTACCTGATGATTCAGAGGAGAGGTACTCCTCATACTTCTGCTGGTCGATTTCAATGACGAGCATGTCTACGTCGGATCCAATCAAATCGACATCCGATTGCGCCACAATCTCTTCTTCAGTGAAAGAGACGGCTCCCACTGTGGTCGCCAGTTTGTTCGCAGCGAAATTTCTTCGCCTTCCTTCCATTGAATAAACTCGAATTACAACGGAAGAGAACAAGAAAAAGAGAAGGAACAAATGAGAGGATTTTATATCTCAATCGCTCTCTTTTACAATGATTTGTGGGATCTGTGGCGATGGGATCTATCAAGCAGCTCCTTTGGACAATCGAACGTCAAAATCTTCTCTCTTGAAGATAAGGCCGACTGTAGACGATCTTCTCTGGTCTTTTACGAATTCAAAGCTCTATGCGTAACTTGAATTCTCCAAGAAGAAAAGAAAACCCCGAAAAAAAAAGACCTCAGGTGCCAAAAAGAAGACAAGAAGACCGAAAAGAAAGACCCATAGGGCTTCCCCAAAAGGATATTTATAGCCTTAGGATGATTTGAGAGTTTCCATCTAAATAGAATTTGTTCCCATCAAGGATTCCAATCAAATATCTTAGTTTTGATTTAAATCTCTTGATTTAGAGTTCTGATCGGACTTAATTTGGGTATTTGGATAAGCCCAAATCATAATCTCAATCAATTTGAGATTCTGGTTATCTGCTCACGCGGAGCTAATCGCATCAAAATGCGGAGATAAAGAACCAGAACGCGAAACTGACGCGGAGCTATTGAATAGCTTCGCGTTTTGTTCAAACGCGACGCTAATATAGCCAAACGCGGAGCTACTGAGTTAGCTCCGCGTCCTGTTATGGAAAACTCTATTTACTTAGAAATTTTCACTGCCAACATAAGTATCATATTCACCACCTATTTGGAGGGGTCAATGGCAAAATCAGTGGATGCTACTCGGGACAAATCAAACCACACATGTTAGAGGACAGAGCAGGACAGGCTTGATACAAGGGCAGTTTAGAATGATGCATGTTAGGAAGGAACAGTCTACAGAATACTTATAGCAGATACGATTCAGATCAATCAAACACTATATAATTCTTGTATTATCGAATGTTTCTCTATCATGCATATTTGGATTATTCTTATCCATCACATAGGTTGAATTTCGAAAATGAAATTCTTTTGTTTGGTGGGTAAGATATAATATCCCATAATTTATTAAATCGGTATTCTTTCTTTAAGCTCGATCATACCAAATTGGATTGTCATGGATCAATTTGAACACTAAAGTAGTTTTTGGTGAGCGTAATTTTAAATTCGTAACTTTGAATGACATTTGGCTTTCGCGGTTGTTAGTTTTCTAATATTTATGATTTTAATAATTTTCCCGAGAAGCTAAGAAATATTTCAATTTTTTGGTAATTTCAAAATATAAAATTATTATTGTGCATAATTAAAATTTTTATTTATCTCATTCAGGACATCAAAATGATAAATGGACAATTTTCAAGTATTTTTTTAATTGACCTCTACACCATATATTAATTTGATAAATTTAGGACATCGTCGATTGGAGTTGAAACAGTAAAATAATTAATTTTCATATATATATATATATATATATATATATATATATATATATATATATATATATATATAAAGTTCCCTTAGGAGAGTACAAACTTACGTCACTAAATAGAAAAATTTTCATGCAAACTTCGAGCTCATGTGTGGGGCTACTAGTTAATGAAATAGGTTAGGTGGCAAATGGATATGTTTGCTTAGTGATAAAACCATGAGATGTTGAAGTTCAGTGGAGAATATAAAATACGATTAGATTTATCTTCAACAAAAGATTCTCTCTCCCATACCAGTTTCATCCATTCAGTCCCACTTCATACCCAGCAGCAGTGGCAAATTGGTGAAGTTATTTTCCAGGAAAAAAAAAAAGAAAAGAAAGTAAAAGAAATTGGAGAAAGTAAAGGCAAGTAATACTCTACTCTTGATTCTTTTCCTGAAAAATTTATCTAATTTATATTTTGTAGATGTAATTTATTTTATTTTATGGATATTCTTGGCTCATGTTTTAGACTATTATACTTTACGAATATGCTCGGCTCATATTTTGAACTATTAATTGATATTGAGAATTTAACGAGATTATTAGATAATTTGATAACCGAACTCTAAATATGCCTAATAAAATTCGTATTTGGCCAATTTTGACATTTATAAATATAATAGTATTTACACTTCTTGATGTTAAAAATAATATGAATTAAATTGTCCAAAATATAAAGGTCATTAAAATAGTTTCATAGTTTGAACAGTTCAATTATTGCCTCAATTTGTACATTCAAGTGTTTGAAAATTTTTGTGGTGGACTTGATGCGATGCATTATCAGTTAAGAACATAAAAAAAAAATGAGATGTGGATGAAGAAGATGAAACAATATATATAAGCTCATTTCAAATTGTATTATCATTTAACTTAACTAAATCTCAATACAATGAATTTGAGGATATTATAGATTTTTAGAAAGCTTATTGTAGACACTAAAAATAATTAAATAAAATAAAAAAATAAAATAAAATAAAATTATATGGAAAACCCGAAAGTGCAACCCGGGAGAGCTCACGCGGGTTGCAACCCGCAGGAGAATCCCGCGGGTTGCAACCCGCGGGACATCCCGTGGGTTGCAACCCGCGGGAGGGTCCCGCGGGATGCAACCCGCGGGACATCCCGCGGGTTGCATCCCGCGGGAACTCCCGCGGGATGCACCCGCGGGAGCCTCCCGCGGGTTGCAACCCGCGGAAGCTCCCGCGGGTTGCCACCCGCGGGAGAGATCCCGCGGGTTGCAACCCGCGGGAGCGATCCCGCAGGTGCCAACCCGCGGGTTATTTTCCGTATTTTTGTTTTGTTTCCTTTGCTGATATTCCGTGATCCGGTTTTTCAGGAGCGAATCAATCCGGATTTGAAGTTCTCTCAGTCTATAAAATACATGATTGGACTTGAGAGAAGGGGACTTTTCTTTGGAGCCGGCAGAGCGATTCTTCACAGAGGGTTGAGAGAGATCAGAAGGAGCAGGTTTTTTTCACAGATCCCCTTCCAAGTTGGATAGTCAACGGAAGCAGCAACAAGACTCCACCACCACCCGTACCCACTCAAAAAAGGGAATCCACCAATATTCCCGTTCTTGTAATTCTTCGGAATTTTTGTAATCTAAATTCCTATTGTAATTCATCAATTTTGCAATGGAATCAAAGGTTCAATTTTCGGGCGTACAAGAACTGACGACCACAGTGGGAGCCTCTCTGTTCACTACAGAGAACGTCGTGGCGCAGTCCGACTTGATACCCATCGGATCTGTTGTCGAAAAGCTGATCGTAGAGGTTGATCAGCAAAAATACGAAGAGTTTATCTCTTCCTCTGACTCGGAGCCCAGGCGTCATCGCCGGGCTATGATGAGCAAAGGTGAGGCGTCATCGCCCACAGAAAAGAAGAAGGCATCATCGCCTATTAGAACTTATGAGGCGTCATCGCCCGCTAAAACTGACATTGTCAGAAAACTTGAGGCGTCATCGCCCACTCCTAAGTTGAATCAAACTCTCACCCGCTCTCAGAAAAGAAACTTGAGGCGCAAAATCCAACGGGCCCGCCTGAACAGCGCCTCTGGAAAATTACAGTCGGAAAATCCAGAATCCAAAAATGGAAATTCACAGGAAGAACTGCGGGTTGCACCGCACAGAGGCAACCACGGAGTTGCAACCGCGAGTGCAAACCCGTGGTTCCAACCGCGGGTTGCACCGCGCGGGGGCAACCCCGCGGTTGCAACCGCGGGTGCAAACCCGCGGTTCCAACCGCGGGTTTCACCGCGCGGGGGCAACCCCGCGGTTGCAACCGCGGGTGCAAACCCGCGGTTCCAACCGCGGGTTGCACCCCGCGGGTGCAACCCCGTGGTTGCAACCGCGGGTGCAAACCCGCGGTTCCAACCGCGGGTTGCACCCCGCGGGTTGCAATCCGCGGGTTGCACTCCGCAAAAAAGATCTGGTTCTGGTGTCTATTCGGGCACACGCGCAATGAACACACAGCGCACACCTAACTTTATGGTCACTCTCTCAGGTGTACCATCTCATTCCTCTTCAAACAAACATAAGGATGTGCTCATGCACTCACCTGGGAAGATGTCTGCGGAAGAACAATCCAATGTGTGCGGGGCCCGCGCAACTGCGCAAGCCAGCACACACTCTAGACGACTCCATAGAAGAGAGTGTGTTGATACGGGGAAAGCCCTTAGCCCTGAAATATTACAAACCAACCAATATTATGAACAGAACTTGCGGCGCAAGAGGCGTCAGAATGTAAATGGAGATAAGCCCGAAGATTTGAGAGAGTATCTTACTCGAAAGAGGAGCACATCCCAACCCGATTCTCACTGCCATTGTGAACGGCTGATCTCAGCCGTCTTGTCAAACTGCAAATGCAAGTCAGGACAATCCGTTTTTGAGCGGATTACAGAGCCAAAGAGAAGGCGGATAGTAAAAAAGATGTGCCCTGGGGATGATCTGCCTGCCGTTTCATCCTATATGGTTGGTAAAGGCAAGAAAATTGCCGAAAGTGACTCCTCAGACAAAGAGTTCACTTCAAAATTAAGGGGGGTGTCTGTTGAGCCAGAGGGTGTGTTCCGACACACTCGGTCTAGGAGAGGAGTCGCCATACCATTGAACTATAAAAAGTTAGCTGCAGGATCTGACGAAGAGGAAGACAGATATTCTGCTATTGTATCTTCACCCTATTCTGATTCAAATAGAGGGTTGGAGGCTACAGTAAATATGGCCGATCTTCCAGAAGAAGTCTCTAGAAGACTTGAAAGGCAAGAACAACGCCTCAAACAGCAGGAAGAGACTATGGAGGAGATGAAACAACTCTTGACTCAGTTGCTGGCCCAAACGAAGAAAGGCCAATCTTCGTCATCCGCTAAACAACATGAAGAGGAACATGTCCGCGTAGAGGAAGACAGTGGAGATGACTACGAAGAAGTACCTTCTCAGTTAGGAGAAAAAGAAAGAGTAAAAGTGTTCATTAATCCTCAGGTGGAAAAAATGGAAAAGATGGAAAACCAGCTGCAGGCACTTCTTCACCGAAAGAAGTTGCAGGAAGTGGGAATAGTGCGTCCCTATCCTATTGAATGGGAGACCACGCCCTACCCTGCAAATTACAAACCGTTAAACCTTCAATCGTTTGACGGGAAAGGCTCTCCACAGCAACACATCTTCTACTTCCTGTCACAGACAGGACATTTGATGGGGCATGATCCAACATTGACCAAGATATTTGCGAGTACCTTACAAGGACCTGCATTTACCTGGTTTATGCAGCTACCCCAAGGAACGATTAAATCGTGGGCCGACGTAGAACGTGAGTTCTTGGCCCGATTTTTCGAAGACGATACTGAGGTCTCGGTACCATCCCTGCTAGCAGCAAAGCAGGGAGAGAGCGAGACAGTAAAAGCTTTTGTCGAGCGGTTCCGAGAGCTTTCCGTGCGGTGCCCGCATGGCATGACACAGGAGACCCTCGTGGAGACTTGCAGGCATAACTTATTGACTGATGTCTTAGTCAAGATGGGTTCGGTTGAATCCAGATCTTGGAGAGACTTGCTCAAGCAAGGTGAGCAGGCCGAAGACATACTCCGGCGCCTTGAAGAGCAACAGCAATCTACAAGAAGAGGCACCTCGAACAAGCCAACATCTCATTTCCCCCGTTCCAGAGGGAAAGACATAATGGCGGTGGAGAATACATCCAAGCCAAAACAAAGGCCGGCTAAAAACAACACAGCGGGTTCACCCAGAATACAAAAACAGTATTCATTCAAGGATGAACATACTGTTACCATGTTTAATTCACTAAGCGCAACATGCTCAAGTTGCCAGAGAGCAAAAGACCTGAAGAGGTTGGAAAGACCAATGATCCGAATTACTGCTTATACCATCGGATCGTGGGTCACCCAACTAAAAACTGTTTCATCTTGAAAGATAAGATTCAGGCACTAATTGATGCCGAAGCAGTTCAGCTCAAAGCTGAACAAAAAAGGGTGACGGCTAACTCGGCCACATTTACAGTGGGTGAGTTAGAGGTACCAGATGGGCTCACACCTATTCCAAAGTGTGAGCTCAGGGTGGTTAATTTGGACCCCCATAATCAACAGAAGAAAGGATTAGTCCCCTTCACGACAGAGAAGCAGGAGGTCTTTTGGGTGCATCCAGACATTCTTGAAGATGAACAATGGATAACCGTCAGGACCAGAAAGAAAACTGAAACAAGAGGAAAGAAGCGCATGTGCAATGCCGTCTCAGCAACCATTGAGAAGGATGCATATGACATTCCGCTGTTGACAGATTCTGAATCGGAGGCGACAGCTCTGGCGGTGGAGAATGAACCTGCACCACCTTCCGGAACCAGATCTGGAAAACACTACTTGAAGGATCTTTCAAACACAGAAGCTGGCCCCTCTAAGCCAACCAAGGAGACTAATGAAGAAACTACCAAGCAAGTTCCCGACAAGGGAAAACAAAAGGAGCTCAGATACAACCGAGCACTACGAAAAGATGTCTCTGAAGAGCAAAGTTCCTCTTTTCAGTTTGATGTCATGGCACAGTTGGCGAATATACCTGCAAGAATAACTCTGTACGAGTTATTACGCCTGTCCAAGTCTACAAGAGATGCGCTAAGAGAAGCCCTAGCGGAATCTGAAGCTTTCTTAGCCCATCTCCCGGAGGAGGTTGAGGAGGCATGCCCGCAATGCAACTCAGTGTCAAGGCACGTCCCTTATATCACTTTTACACCAGAGGACATGCAGCTGAAGAATATTAAGCACAACAGGCCCCTGTACTATACCGGGTATATTGGCTCGGCGGAAATCGGTCGAATTCAGATTGATCCGGGTTCTGCCTTGAGCATTGTGCCACGGAGGCTTATGCAGTTTCTTGGGATCCCTCACTACAAACTGACTCCAACTAATACCGCCATTTTTGGCTTCAATGCCAATGGCAGTCACCCTCTGGGAAAGATCAGGCTCAGATGTCAGATCGGAGATCTTAAAAGTGAGGTGACCTGTTACGTGATCGAAGCAGACACTTCTTATAACATTCTCTTAGGACGACCATGGATTCATGCTAATATGATCGTCCCATCCACCCTGCACCAATGCATGAAGTACGTGGATGAAGACGGAGAAGTGCATACTTTGATTGCTGACAAACAGCCATTCAAGGGTGTTGAAAACTACTTCGTAGACGCCCTTCTGTATGCTGAAAGTGCTGAGGTCGACCCCCCACTACACGATGAATGTGATAGTGGAAATGAAGCGGATACTGAGTCAGGAGTGTTTTTTGCCAATGAAGGCTTTGAACCTCTTGTAATTAATCTTGATGAGTTAGATGTAAATGACACCGCCAGTGATGAAGGCGAGTGGGAAATAAATGAGAATATAAACTTTGCTTATTTGCCTGGTGTTCTTACTGATTCTTTAACTTCAGCTACTAGCACGGATGCGGATAGTCTCTCAGAATTTGAGACTTTAGCAACCATGCACATGCCTATTAGGTCATCGATGATGGTACAACCAAACATCGAAAACGCAGATGGGGCGGTGTTCGAAGTACCGGCCCATCGACCAGGTCAAAAACCTATTCTTTTTGGAAGAATTAAATCACATATAGCCTCATCCAGTGATAGTGAGAGTGAGGCTCAGGAAGCCCCTCAATTCTATCATTATGGACTAAAGTCATTCCGGATGATGGCAAAAATGGGATATGATTTCATCAATAAACCCGGATTAAACTTTGGTAAGGGACGTCGGGATCCGCTTCCCTCATTCGTACCCAAAGGAAAAGAACCGGACTATTATCACAAAACTGGCAGGGGGTTGGGATACGTCACAACACCCGATCCTTCGGATATCGAAGATATAATTTGCCAGAATGTGGAAGATTCCGATTGGGATTCGGATATCAACCTGGGTATATTATTCAGAGAGATGACGGTAAACATGACATCTATCAGTCCAACCCCAGATGAAAACGATGAACTGACCCTTATAGAAGATGAAGCATTGGTAAAGCATCTTGATGCCCAGTGGAACATGCGTTTTGAGCAACGTGAACCTCCTACGGAGGATAAGGTGGTCCAAATAAATATGGGAGATGAAACTAATCCTAAACCCATATTTATAAGCGAGAGTTTACCTCCTAATGAAAGAGACGACCTGGTGACTCTCGTTCGAGAATACATAGATGTCTTTGCTTGGAACTATGAAGACATGCCGGGTTTAGATCCTCAAGTTGCTGTGCATCGACTCAATATTAAGCCAGATGCGAAACCAGTAAAACAGCAACAGAGAAGATTCCGTCCAGAACTGATGGAATCAATCGAAGATGAGGTAAAGAAGCTTATACAATCTGGCTTCATACGAGAAGAACAACATCCTGATTGGGTAGCGAACATCGTTCCGGTTCCCAAGAAGAATGGAAAAATCCGAATCTGCATCGATTTTCGAGATCTCAATGCAGCATGTCCTAAAGATGAATTTCCACTTCCAATAGCGGATGTCATGATTGACAACACCTGCGGATTTGAAAGAATGTCTTTCATGGATGGATTCTCCGGATATAATCAAATCAAAATGTGTCCGGAAGACGAGAAACATACTGCATTCAGAACACCGTTAGGCGTGTACTGTTATACGGTCATGCCATTCGGTCTGAAGAATGCAGGTGCAACTTACCAGCGTGCTATGAGCACAATTTTTCGCGAGCATCTCCGTAAAACGGTAGAGTGTTATGTGGATGACTTGGCTGTCAAGAGTCGTAATAAAGACGATCATCTCCGGGATCTGAAAGCGGTGTTTGATATTATGAGAAAACACCAATTAAAAATGAATCCAACTAAGTCCTTTCTCGGTGTTTCTAGTGGCAAATTCCTTGGTTTCGTTGTTACATCCCTGAAAAGGTAAAAGCAATTCAAGAGATGCAGCCACCAAGAAACCTTAAAGAACTTCGTGGATTACAAGGGAGACTAGCATATATCCGGAGATTTATCGCCAACCTTTCAGGGCGGTGCCAACTTTTTACCAGGCTAACGAAGAAAGGGGTGTCGTTCATTTGGGATGAAGCTTGTCAACAAGCCTTTGAAGATCTCAAGAAGTACCTCACAAAGCCTCCGGTATTGGTAGCCCCTATATCGGGAAAACCATTCTTAATATACGTCCGGGCAATGGACCATTCACTTGGTGCCTTGTTAGCCCAAACTAATGACTCCGGCCATGAGCAAGCTGTTTACTATCTTAGTAGAACTATGGTAGGTGCCGAACATCGGTATACTCCAGTAGAGAAGGAATGCTTGGCCCTGGTATTCGCAGTTCAGAAAATGCGACATTACTTAGTAGGCCAAACAATCCATGTGATTTCTCGGGTAAATCCGCTGAGAGTGCTCATGACCAAGCCTGGGTCGCTCAATTGCAGGTTAGCCAATTGGTCAATCCTCCTATCGCAATATGACATGCGATTTATACCACAAAAGGCGATTAAGGGACAAGCAATTGCTGATTTCTTAGCAGAGCATCCTGTCCCGCAATCCTCGAAACTTTATGAGGATATTCCAGATGAGATAGTGGAAGCCAATATGGTCTCTAAAGAACCGATTTGGCAGCTGTTCTTTGATGGAGCAGCGAGAAAGAACTCTTCTGGAGTGGGGGTGGTTCTAATATCCCCGCAAAACCATGTGATCCCCCGAGGATATTCATTAACTCAACCATGTACTAATAATGTGTCCGAGTACAATGCATTATTAACGGGATTGCGAATTGCCCGACAGCTGGGGGTCCGACGTTTAGAGGCCTATGGGGATTCCAAGCTCATAGTAAATCAAGTAAGAGGAGAATACGAGGTTAAACATGAGCATCTCGTACCCTACCACAAGGCAACAATCAAACTTGCAAACTCTTTCGAAGAATTTTATATTGACTATGTGCCACGGCACGAGAATGCATATGCTGATGCCTTGGCGTCCCTCGCTGCTACATTAGCGCTCCCTGCTAAGTCAACCAAAAGTGTTGAGGTTGGAAGCCGGGAGCTCCTTTGCCCTGAGGAAATACTCGAGGCAAATGAGGTCCATGTGTCAGGGATGAACTTCGAACCCAGAGATTGGCGGTTCGTATTCGTCGATTTTGCGCTCTACGGGATGTTACCCGAAGATCCTAAAGAAGCCGCAAAAGTAAAAAAGGAAGCAAAAAAATTCTATTATAATTCTGAGTTTAGTTCCTTATATCGGAAAATGTCAGGTGGAGTTTTACTTCGGTGCTTATCACAACAAGAAGCACAAGAAGTACTCAAAGAAGCACATGACGGGACCTGTGGTGCTCATCAGCCGGGACCTAAATTGGGAGACCGGATAAAGAGAATGGGTTACTACTGGCCGACAATGATGTCAGATGCCATGGCATATGCGAAGAAATGCCATGCATGTCAGGTACATGCGAACTACATACACCAGGCCGCAGAGTACCTACATCCAACCACAATTACATGGCCATTCGAGACTTGGGGAATGGATATCATTGGTCCCATTGCTCCTCCATCTTCTCATGGACATCAGTTTATACTGGCTATAACCGATTACTTCTCAAAATGGGCAGAAGATGTCCCTTTGCGAGAAGTAAAAACGAATGATATGGTCAGTTTCATCAAACACCACGTTATTTATCGCTTTGGTGTTCCTAGACGGATCATCAGCGACAACGGCCCTCAATTCACTAGCAGAGCCTATACTAAATTCTGTGATAAGTTCAGAATACAAAACATATTTTCGTCTCCATATAATCCAACCGCAAATGGTCAAGCTGAAGCATTCAACAAGACCATTGTGAAGCTTTTGCAGAAATTTGTCACTTCAAGTCAGCGTGATTGGGACGAAAAATTGGGGGCTTGTCTGTGGGCTTATCGCACGACGGTTAGGACACCCACAAAGAGTACACCATTTTCTTTAGTATATGGTTGCGAAGCTATACTTCCTCTAGAAATTCAGATTCCTTCTCTTCGGGTGGCGTTAGCTACAAGAATGACCGCCGAGGAAAAACATGGCCAACGACTTCGGGAATTAGAAGCATTGGATGAGAAACGCTTAAAAGCTCAACAGCAAATCGAGCTTTATCAGGCGCGAATATCTCGCGCCTTCAACAAAAAGGTGAAGGAACGAACTTTTAAAGTGGGTGACTTGGTCCTAGCAGTCAGGCGTCCTATGATTCTCACGCATAAAACTAAAGGCAAGTTTCAGCCGAAATGGGAAGGCCCATTTGT
Source organism: Dracaena cambodiana (assembly GCA_036321105.1). Taxonomy (NCBI): domain Eukaryota; kingdom Viridiplantae; phylum Streptophyta; class Magnoliopsida; order Asparagales; family Asparagaceae; genus Dracaena; species Dracaena cambodiana. The sequence continues at coordinate 10,689,276 of JAYEPQ010000006.1, read as the reverse complement.
AGTGGAGACAGTCTACTCAAATGGAGCATACCGGTTGATTAATCAGCATGGAGATCAAATGATGGCGCCCATTAATGGAAAATTTCTCAAAAAATATTATTCTTAAAATAAAGGAAAAAATTTTACCCAACGCCGACAAGGCTACGGGAAGAGAATAAATTTCTCGCCAACTCTACCATATTGGGGGTAAAAAGTATGAATTGCCCAATGCCGCCAAAGCTACGGGAAGAGAATAGATTTCTCGCCAACCCTATCATACTGGGGGTAATAAGTATGAACCACTCAACGCCGACAAGGCTACGGGAAGAGAATAAATTTCTCGCCAACCCCACCATGCTGGGGGTAAAAGGCATGAATCACCCTAAGCTGCTAAGGCAAAGGGAAGAGAATAAATTTCTCGCCAACCCCATCATACTGGGGGTAATAAGTATGAACTGCCCAACGCCGACAAGGCTACGGGAAGAGAATAAATTTCTCGCCAATCCCACTATGCTGGGGGTAAAAAGCATGAATCACCCAACGCCGCTAAGGCAAAGGGAAGAGGAAAAGTTTGGCATTTAAGCCCAAATGAAATCCTCGACAACTCACTATGCTGAGGATAATAGCATGGCTAGCCCAACTCAAACGGTAGTTGGTAAAGGCAAAATCAAACTCGTTGATAGCTGGGGGTTTGCTAAAAATCTCACGACAAATCTGTCACAACAGTATTCTTATCCGAATATAAGAATACATCACTGCCCTAAGCTGCTAAGGCAAAGGGAAGAGGAAAAGTTTGGCATTTAAGCCCAAACGAAATCCTCGACAACTCACCATGCTGAGGGGAATAGCATGGCTAGCCCAACTCAAACGGTAGTTGGTAAAGGCTAATCAAATCCGTTGATAGCTGGGGGTTTGCTAAAAACCTTACATTAGATCAATTCTTTATTAAGATAAGATTTTACCTTTGTCAAAAAAAAAAATATATATCATACTTCATCAAGTCTAAAGTTACAACGTCTGATGAACATAATCTTTTTAGATCGTTAGGCTAAAAATTTTCTCTGACGACAATCATCTTTCCTATCAAGTTAACCGTTACCTCTGATAGTCAAAATTTTGAGACCGAACACGTTAACAATTACCTCTGTTTGGTCAGCTCCTTCATTCCTATCACGACTAGATCCTCTGAATAGATTGAGCCCCAAGATATGTTTAATAATACCTCTGTCTTTTTCTAACCTGTCATACTAGATGTCACTGAACGGTTAGGATTCTACAAGCACGTTAATACTATACCTCTGTTTGTTGTTCTATAAGCACGTCAACATTATACCTCTGCTTGTCATCCTATAAGCACGTTAACATCCAACCTCTGCTTTACATTTTGTCTTTAGGCACGTTAATATTATACATCTGCCTATGTTCGTAAATCCTAATTGGTCGCACTATATGTCGCTGAACATTTAGGATTAAATTTATCTGAAAACTCTCACCATCAAGTCCTGAACCTCTGAATAGTCTGAGTTATTATCCATGAAAGTGTATAAAAAGAAGAGATAAAAGAAAAGATAAAAGAAAAGATAAAGATAATAATAATGATAATACAGCAGCACATAGCGAAGTCTTTCTTTCTGTATTATTACAAAAAAAAAATATATATATATATATATATAATAATAATAATAGTAACAATTACTTTTGAGATAAAGCTTTCAAAGCATCTTCCACTTCCTGCAGCCGTCGGTGGAGACTCTCTCTCGCTGTCTCTAAAGCTCTCCTCTGCAAATCCATTTCATCCATGAGAGGTTGTTGTGCAGCCTGAGTTTGGAGTTCTTCTAACTCCCTGATGCCGACAGCGATGTCATGTTCGGTTTGATCCTTTTGCCGTGAGATCTCAAATGCTCTGCCAGAAATATTTTGAATTTCAAGTTCAAGATTAGTAATTGAGGCTTGAGCCTTGGCTATGATCTCCCGCTCGTGGTCTATGGAGTTACGGCGGTGTTCAATATCATTCTCCATCTGGGTCAGGTCCCAAATCAACTTCTCTGAAGAACCTCGGAGTCCCGCTACGAGTTGGGCCTGGCGTTCTATATTCTGCTGAAATTCGGCGTGAAGAGCCAAGTTTTGGGCTCGTAAGCGAGCCACTTCTTGGTTTGCTATCTCGGCAAGATCGGCCTGGCGCAAACTGTTGAGTAATGACAATTGGACCTCCAACTCGTCCCATCGAGCCCTATAAGGAGCTGCTCGCTGCGGTCCTCCAATCCTCGTGATATGGTCTAGGTGACTCACCATGAGAGGATGAACCTTCTCCAGAGAATCCTCTCCGTTGAGAATCTCCTCAATGCATCCATAAAAAAGTTCAAGAAAGAATTCGACATTGCGACTGATGATTCTTTCACTAAAGCTGGAGGCCGAATTCTGCTTCAAATCTGTTGAGGTTACAGGTAGAGGATGTATGGATGATGGAGCGACCGTAGGGAGTGCTGATGATATATGAGATTCTAACAATGGAGTTGCCGCCGCATCTAATAAATTGGTCGCAACTCGCGCTGGAGTGGTCATCACCTCTGCTGTCGAGGTCGCCAATGTTAGCGGCATGGCTAATGCGCCGCACGTTGGTTCCATGGCGTCAGAATGTGATGAAACCATGCATGTAGGCAAAAGAAGGCTTTCTGTGTTCACAGATATTACTAGAGCCTCTGCAGAAGACATGGAAGGTGCGCTAGCATCACCTGCGTCTGGTAAAAATAGAGCGGTCGTGTATTATCATCAAAAAGATTTGTGCAAAATAAAAAAGAGAGAGTATGCAAATACCTGGTGGAAAGGTTGCATTGGTGGCGGCTATGGAAATAGAACCAGATCTCTCAGGCCTATCCGCCTCTGAGACCTCCAAAGGGAAGTGAGAGGCTTTGTCCATGCTGGGTTGATAGAAGTAGTCACTATCGAACTCTCCATCAGAGCCTAGACCGTCAAGGTCACAAATGTCCCCACTTACACCAGAATAGTCCACAAGATCCAAAGAGTCTGATCTGGCAGTCGGGGAGGCGTGGGTCGTTGAACCTTCACCACCTGAGATACAAGCAAATATGTGTTAAATAAAAAAAAAATGGAATGAAGTCCAAACCTTAAAGAAAAACGCTCACCAGAAGAGACAAATCTTGGTGCTGAGCTAGGCAAAGCGACTTCACCGGGAGATGACAAGAAGACGTCTAGTGCATTATTGTCCAAAGCAGTACCCGTCGGCTCCACAGCTCCTCTATCTGGGATAGTTGGATCACTCCTGCCAAGATTTGTAGCTTTAGGGACTGGATTTACGGTAGCAGGTGTCTCAAGAGTGGAGAAGGCGGCAAAACCATACATCCTGGCAGTCTCGCTAGAAGAAGTCGGTGTGGGTGTAACAGTGGAAAAGACCGGAAAAGTTGTAGTAGACAAGTGTCCTCCTGACGCAAACATCGAAGTAGTAATAGGAAAATCATTCCTAGATGAAACGATTGACGGAACTACAGATGTCGCGGTTGGTAGATCTGAATGACTCGTGGTCGATCGATCCGGATGAGTAGTGGTCGGCAGACCGAAACGACTAACGGTTCGTCCTACAACCGAATTGTCAACCCGAGCCTGAAATTTCTTCTTCTTTTGAGGAACGTTGACTCCTCTGGGATTTGAGCGCTTCGACGCGGATCTACCTCCATGAGGAGAAGCTGGGGTAGAAGTATCATCTTGTCCATCGCCATCATTGCTATCAGGACTAAGAGAGGCGCCTATGGATTGGGATTCACGCGCCAAGCCTTTTTTCGAGGATCTATGCGATGCCTCAATATGCCTTAAGAAGGAATGATTAATCTGGTAGTCGCCAGGGATAATATCTGCAAGATGATACCAATTGCAGAATCCCATTGATGCAAAAAGGGAGGGTGACTGGCTTGGAAGGGTAAAAGATGCCTTTGTACCTCCGGCCGCAAAATGGTACCATCCTCGCGCACCCTCGAGAAGATTTCCCTCATGACGGAGATAAGAGTTCAGATTGCCAACATATAGCTGATCATATCCGAACTGACGTGCGAAGCGACTGGGTGTATAGGACTCCATGAGGCAAATTCGACCCTGTCGAAAAACCAGATGACTTGGCCGGATGCTAATAAGCCACCAGAAGCAACCCGATGGCAAGGATGTATAGCCATCATTTCCAGAACTATCTTCAAATTGGCTACTATAACTTCCTCCGAGAAATTTTGGGAAACAACGGTAAATATGGTAATTTTGATGTCGCCCAAGGATTTGCCGAATCTTAGCCATGTACCTCCCATTCCATGAGCAATTTTCGAAACGCTGTACATGAGGAATGGCATGATCAATAAGTCATGAAGGAGAAGTCATCAATTCTGGACAGTGCAATACGAACCAAGCCATTAGATAAGTGAATGGCAGGTCGATGCGTGGATTAGGCGTTTTGAAGATAGTGTTACCACCCTTATCTTCCGCCTGTTGAACTTTGCAAAATTGGGCAATTATGTCCCTCAAGCCACATTGCAAACTGCAAACCATAGCTGGCAATAACCCCAGAGGCTGGCCAAACGCTAACAGGACTGCAGGGTAAATAACATCAACGGTAACGGTTTCGCGGCACGAGGTAGGCACTACACAGCGCTTCAACCACAACATGAGATATCCGGCGAAAACAACATTGTTTGATATGGGGGAAGCTGCTTGGTAGTGATAACTTTCGAAAACAGTCTGAGCTTTGAACCCGTCTTCATCAGATTCTGCAGTGTATGTAGTTGCAAAACAGGTGCCAATCCTCTCATGGACAGTATCCATATCGCAAGCAACCCGTACTTGGATGCTGCGCTCATATCTTTCCAGATTCTGAAATAGATACTCTGCCCATACCTTATGGCGCACCCCTTGATTTCGGGCCTGGCGCGCCCCTTGATTTCGTGGCCTGGAGATATCAGCACAAATATTGTAATGACACATCAACTCCCAGTAAGTTGAGTATGCATTAGGAACAGCCTTGAGGCGAAGCAATTCCTTCGTATTCGGAACATACTCCTCATAAGGGGTTTCGCCTATGGATAATGCTGAAATCTCATGCATTTCGTGAAGCGCAAATCCCAATTCTCCAACAGGGGTGAAGAAGGTATTGGTCTCCGGATTATACATCTCCAGTATGCAGAAAAAGTGAGGAGAACTATGTGGAATTCCAAATTGCACGTTGCGCACCGCACGATAGAGGCCAAGCTTCTCTAAACGTGTCTTGAAATTTTCCAGAACGAAATGGGTCATTCGAGACCACCATGATCGCGAAGTGGAGTGAATCCATCCAGGAGTGCGGAAATCATGAGCTGGGAATTGACCATGGGCATCCGAAAATTGATTCATAAAGGTGTCTGCCCGTTTCGGGTGCTCTCCAACAGGTAAGTCTTTACCGAATCTACTGGGCAACAGACCTGTAACATACTTTGCCGGGCCGTCGACAAATGGGCCGTTTCTGTTAAATCTCCCGGTCGCAACGCCATGACTGCTACGGGTAATTGGCCAAGACATCATGCGGGGATATGAAATCCGCTGCAGATAAGATAAAGAATAGCTGCGCTCCAGATCCGGGATAAACATATGGCGACCTCCAACATTGCTCAACCACTTGGTGCTGTCCCATAAATTTTCGTCTCGTTGGTTGACAGCATCCCCAAAAAGAAATTGCGGTTTCTTCAAAATCTGTCTATTGGCGCCTTCGAAGACGGAATCCGTGATTAATTCACGAGCTGTGAGGGGGTTGCAGCTAATAATTTTCTGTTGTCGATCTGCACTACTTCGCTCCTCAACCAAAGGGATGTGACCGTCGAATCCAAAGTGAGATTGATTATTCGGACTGCTCGAAAATCCAAAGTAATTATTCTTGGATAAAGGATCCGTCGAGTACTGAACTGTAAAAAAAAAAAAAAAAAAAAAAAAAAAAAAAGGGGTAGGCACCCACGGGTGCCACCCGCGGGGTGCCACCCGCGGAGTGCCTCCCGCGAGCACCCGCGGGGTGCCACCCGCGGAGTGCCACCCGCGGGCGGGCACCCGCGGGGTGCCACCCGCCCGTGCACACCCGCGGGCCGGCACCCCCGGGGTGCCACCCGCGGGCGGGCGCCCGCGCTGCGGGATGCCATTCCTCGGTGGACACCCGTGGGATACCACTCCTCGGTGGACACCCCAGTGTCAGATTTGTGAGATTTGTGATCAATCCTGTGGTCATCACTGTGTAGTCGTGCATGTTGTTATATTTACATCATAACGAAGTCTCTTTCGCGTGTTATATTTACATCATAACGAAATCTCTTTCGTAATAACCGCAAAAGCGGTTTTAAAGTAAACGGATGACCGTTTGTTTACCTGATATCAGGGAAGAGAGATCAACAGCGGCGGTGACGCCTGCGTGTCGATCCTCATCGGCGATAACGCCCACTGATCGATCTTCAACATTTAAATCATGTGGTTGCGAAGTGCCTGCGGAAGCCATGAGAAAGGGGAAAGTAATCGTACAAAATAAAAGAACGAGAGATTTTCTGATTATGAGAAAAAAAGTTGGAGATCTATGGGTATTTATAGTGAATTAGCAGGAGTTCAAATAGGGAAAGGAATCAAAGTTCTGACCAAAATCAGAGTTTGATTAGAGTCCAAACAGGACTTGGATATTTATTTAAAATCCTTTTCCTATTCTAATGCTAATTCCTACCCAAATTAAGATCCAAATAACAAACAATCCCACTTAAAAAGAAAAAAATCCAAAGTATTTTGAAATTCAGAACAAATAAATTAAAGAATTCCAAAAACTTTGGAGGGGGTTATGTAGACACTAAAAATAATTAAATAAAATAAAAAAATAAAATAAAATAAAATTATATGGAAAACCCGAAAGTGCAACCCGGGAGAGCTCCCGCGGGTTGCAACCCGCAGGAGAATCCCGCGGGTTGCAACCCGCGGGACATCCCGCGGGTTGCAACCCGCGGGAGGGTCCCGCGGGATGCAACCCGCGGGACATCCCGCGGGTTGCATCCTGCGGGAACTCCCGCGGGATGCACCCGCGGGAGCCTCCCGCGGGTTGCAACCCGCGGGAGCCTCCCGCGGGTTGCAACCCGCGGGAGAGATCCCGCGGGGTGCATCCCGCGGGAGCTCCCGCGGGTTGGCACCCGCGGTAGCGATCCCGCAGGTGCCAACCCGCGGGTTATTTTCCGTATTTTTGTTTTGTTTCCTTTGCTGATATTCCGTGATCCGGTTTTTCAGGAGCGAATCAATTCGGATTTGAAGTTCTCTCAGTCAATAAAATACAGGATTGGACTTGAGAGAAGGGGACTTTTCTTTGGAGCCGGCAGAGCGATTCTTCACAGAGGGTTGAGAGAGATCAGAAGGAGCAGGTTTTCTTCACAGATCCCCTTCCAAGTTGGATAGTCAACGGAGGCAGCAACAAGACTCCACCGCCACCCGTACCCACTCAAAAAAGGGAATCCACCAATATTCCCGTTCTTGTAATTCTTCGGAATTTTTGTAATCTAAATTCCTATTGTAATTCATCAATTTTGCAATGGAATCAAAGGTTCAATTTTCGGGCGTACACTTATAAATGCTTATTGATCATTTTGACAATTGAATGAGGTTTTATTACTGAAAACTCAAGGGGGTCGTACTGAAGTTTTCTCATCATAAAATTAAATGAAAAGAAAAGATTTGATAAACATTTCTTGAATTTATGTACTAGATTTCTAAAACAAGGTTTGAAACTAATTCTTTTTTATGTTTCAATGTAATTATCTATTTTATATTCCAAAAAGTTCTGTCTAGAAACGATTAGGAAGTATTATTGGAAATAAATATTATTTAAAAGTTTATATATGATTATGTAGTGATATGACACTTATATGAGTGTGTTCATTCCGTTAATGTGCTTTCAAACAAATGAGAATTTATAAGAGAGATAATTTTCTAGTACCTACAGTAAAATAATTTGTAAACTATCTTTATTTTGAATTGGATAAGAATTTGTAGGATCAGTGATCTCAATTATTTCATTTAATCTTAATCATGTAGCATGACATGCGACACTTATTTATACAAATTGTACTAATAGGAACAATAAGTGATGGACATGATAGTGAGTATAGTGACCTGACAAGGGAAATGAAAATGACAATATTGCATATACATAATCCAATAATAAAATATTGACATACTAGATATATAATGGCATGATCGTTTATGGGAACATGATGACAATGTTCATATATCTTGATTTCATAGTAATAGAGTATTCTCATGATACGTGTTTATATGGTCCTAAATTAAATTGATTCTTGAATTTCAGTTTCTAGTAAAGATATGCACACAATCTGAACTAATAAGTCATAATGTTTCTATTGGTTCATATATATCGTGTATTATTGATATGGGTTTGGAAAAACTACATGATAGATAAGAGACGTATCGTAAGAGGTATAAGTTGGACTTTTCTAGTTAAGTGTTGAGCGTCTATACTACAACAGCACTGTATAATACTGAGCCACAATATGATATTTTAGTTCCCATGATAGGTTACATTCGTTACTGTTTCATAGTATAAAGTCTATCTAGTATCACCTAGCAGTGCGTCATGGTTTTATGGGTTTGACCTGGGTCCCGAGTATGTACAAGCACTTATAAGGTATGGGTAAAGGGTGCATCTTATCCATCAGTAGTAGTTTCAAATATCTAACTAATTATTAATCTGTCTAGTTTCTAATATCTGGCATAAGACTGGAATGAGATTTGTAATTGCTATTGACCTGTACATCTCTAAATATTTGATTTTGTTGTAATTCTAAATTTATTTATATAATTCTTAATTTATATTATCATGAACGACACTAACATAACATGTTCACAATCACATCTTCTAAGTACTCTAATAGTATAATATCTATTCTTATTTGTGTTATTTGTTGGATTTAGTCCCCTGAGTTTTGAATCCAGGTTTAGAACGAGAAGAAGGAGAACTAGCCCCAATCGATAATTCATACTTCATTTAATAGACCGAGCGACAGTAAGCAGTGAAATATCATCTAGAGAACCTTTATATATTTTATTTATATTTCTTTTTTGTCTGGGCATTGCTTTTCTTTTCTAATTCTTTTGTGTTCATATACATAGTAGTGTGTCATTTTATGTAATTACTTTCTTGTGTAAATAAAATCTTTTCAGTTTCATATATATTATTTATCAATATGAATGTGATAGTGGTTATGGTTATTTCAAAATCATGTGATTGTTAGCTTATCTAGTATTATTTTAAGTAACATCCTCCATTTTGGAAAGTAGCCGAAAAATGGGAGCGTTACAAGTTATAAATCGCCTTTCAATATTTCTCATTAGGTGCCCCATTTTCCTTACTAGTTTGTTCCTTTTTTGTATTCCTTACATATCGTGTATCTTAATTCGCTTTCTCTTTCTCTTAGGGAAATCCTTGAATTTATGGTCTCCAACTGAGCAACTAGAAATCAGACTTTTCTCTTTCTTGCAATCCTCTCACTTGAATAACCATTGTCCTCTCACTTGAATAACCATTGCACAATATATTAATTTTCCATATGGTATCGTAATATGCTATTTTCCTGATAATCACCTTATTCGTCTCATGTATATATGTCATATCACTTGCATGCCTCTTGCTTTATCTTCACATATACTTGAATCTTGACTTGCTGTAATATTTTGTTTTGGGACTTAACTCAACTTATGTGATAAGCTATCCTGACACTGACCCTGCATGATCTCACCTGTAACTTGTGATGACTTGATTCCTGAACAAATATATAAATAAAATAATAGGGTATGGGGAACTGAATGATAGAATAAAACACGTATTGTGGAAGTTAAGTTGCGCAACTGCATCGGATCCGTGTAGTTGATGTCTATTTCTGGATGAAAGTAGCACTTAGCAGTGCGGTTGGTTCAATGGAGATTAACATCTTTGCCATGATTCCGGATATATACGGGATAATACTAACACTTAGCGGTGCGGGTGGTCTAAGGGAGACTAACATCTTGGCTGTGATCCCATGTATGCATGGGATAATAGTAGTACTTAGCAATGCGATTGATCTGACAGAGACCCGTATTCGCCATGATCTCAGGTATACACGAGATAAACTGGCATTTAGCAGTGTGGATGGCTCAAGGGAGGCCAGCATCTATGATCATAATAGCGGGTATGCACGGTACACTTCTAGAATATGTGTGATTCATGAACTAAAAACTTCGATCAAGCCTTTACTTTGTACTACATAGGGATTGAATATTTAGTGAGATGAATATTGCCAGGTTCTACTTAACAGGACTTCCTTCGGATTACCTGAGTATTTAGGATACATATGGATCACCCTAGGACTTAATCTTATATGTATTAATTTAATTGCATGCTATTCTACATCTCATTATATATGACATCTATATCTAGCCTTGCGTGGATATCAAACATTTATTTATTATTTATGTTGTATTTTTGAGACCATCCCGTCACAAACTACTTGTAACTATTTTCAGTTTCATCTATGTTATCTCTTTAATATTTTTTGTTACATGTTAATTTCTATTATGTGCACGATTTACTTTCTTCCTACGTCTAAACTCTGGGCTACCTCCAATTGCCAAGGTATTAGAAACTTCGAATAGGGCCTACCAGTTGAAGGTTTAAACTTCTAGGAAACAAGCAGATCTCCAGTCGATTGTTTAAGACTTTTTTTTTTTGATGTAATCAATTCAGATCATGTAACAGATTTAATTGGCTTTAACTTGTATCATTATTGTTCAGTAAATTGCCTCCTTTGTTATAAATTAAATCTACTATGGGAAATATTCCTCGTAATCATCTATATGCAATCTTCATTAGAACTATTTTGGATAATGTAATTTAATATTATGTTTATAGCAATACATTTCTTTCCTGTTATGCACTCTGATTGTATGGTTTTTTTTGTTATTAAAGGCCTTGTATACCCGTTCTTAGGATATCCACCAGTAATACCTTGCCCATAAATGGGATTCATAACTAAAATTTTTGGGGTATAGTTTGGAGCATTACATGCTCACTTAATTTTCAAGTTATATTGATCACATTTGGTGTGACGTCTTGTACATGGATAATGCACATATCCTGCTTGGTAGATGTTGGTTATTTGACCTTGATAAGAATTTGGGAATCCTATATATGTTTCATGGAAAGAAAATAGCATTGGTCTTTTCCTCCCAAGAGCTCATATGAAAATCCAAAGAACGGGATGGAAACAATTAAGAAATACTAGAAATCCCTCCATCTAGTTTATATGAGTCATGGGCAATATAGGTCCACAAAAGCATATGGAGTTACTCCCTATTTCCAGAGATATGCATGAACACCAATAGGTTCTCTTTCACATCTCTTGCATGGATTTTGTACGAGGATCTGTCAACATATTGTATTCAACAATTATACTTAAATGTTTGTTTTAGATATAAATGGCAGACCGTAGAGTTGTGAGGTGGAGTTGTGATTATTATGACTTGTCCCAAGAAGTTCCCCTCAAAGAACTATAGAGGTTCTTCATACTTGACATACAAGTCATTTCGGGTTATGGAGAGATTTATGCAACCCCTTATGAGTTAGATATTCCACGTCACTCAGTATTAACTCAATTGTCCATGTTGCACACTTGATTTGGTTTTTCACTCTGGTTGGCCCTCTTGTTTCTATTTTATGTTGGGCGTCTTCTGTAGCAATTGGTTTACAACTCTCTCCAATTTTTTTATAACTACCACATCACCATGGAAAAGTCAGACAGAAGAACTTGGCTACATACTTGTTCAATCTATATGTAATTAGTTTGGTGGAAAAAATTGTCAGATCTAAAGAAAATTGATCAGTTTCACTCGAATTTGTGAGATTTTTACTATCTCCGCCATTCACAGATGGTGAACATTTCTAAATTGGGAGGAATTGATGAAAACAAAAAATACAAAAAATTAGTCAAGATTTAAGTAAGGATTTAGTTCAGATTTGAACGAATATAATTAGATTCTAAGTTAGTTGACTTTGATCTTGTTTGCACATGTGGCTCACATAGAGGGTTTCTACATATTACTTGTAAAATTTTGTTCTCGGTTAATTACAGAAAGTACTCTCATACTATCAGGAATGTATCAATTTATCACCGATACCCCCAATTAAAAATTTTCGTAGAGAGACACCCGAATATGGGGTATAAGTAAAACAATTTTTGTTGTTTTTTGCTGCAATTAATAGATAGGGTATCTCCTTGCAAAAATTTTTTTTAATAGGGTATTAGTAATATATCCCTAGTAGTACAATGATAGTTATTTCGATTAACCATTTTACATTGAAGAAAGAATTGTTTTAAGAGAAATTTTATTATTAAGAGCACGTGATTTGCTACTCGTTAAATTTTTATTGTGATTCGCAAGAGTGGGCGTGAGCATAGGTTTGAGGTCTAAATCCCCTATCAAACCCTAATTTTATTCCCAAACCCCCATTTTTATTTTCGTTCTATTATGTATTAATTAGACATACCAATCATGAGTATTTAGGAGGATGGCTATGGTCTCTTTTCTAAGAAAGAAAAACCAAAGTGCCATAACCATATAGTCATTAATCAGGATAACAACGCTAATAAACATAATCTCATTACCAGATTCACTTAAAGTTGAAGAATTTTATTTTCAATTTTTTGCCATCATCGCAGTCACTCTACACAAACATATCCTTCTTCTCCACTGTTAATTGTATTAAAATTAAGAGGTCCTACTAATAATTACTAAAAAATCTATTTGATACTAATTATTAGAATAAAGTAACCAGTTGTATAAAAATTTTGTTATTACCCTTTCCTCTTTTCTTTTTGATGGACCCACCCACTTATTCCTCAACTTTTAAAACAGTCACGAACATCAATCCAGGAGGTATCCCCCATAAAGATGATCCTGTATCCCTTCTTAATTTACAATTAGAATGTATATTGGATAGGCAAATCAGATCTTATAATTTTGCAGTCTATTTTCTCTATTGTTACCTCAATTCCAATTGTATACTATGAGCAGTGAGCCCAAGAGCCGAAGTCCTTGCTTATCGTATTGTATCATATCATAAGTACGTGCAGATTTTTTTTGCATATCGTATCATAGCATAAGGTATATATCACATATTATAGAGTATTAATAATTAAGGTTATTTTTTAATTATGACCATTTAGCAGTGGCTTAGAGGAGCTTTCATCTCAAAAGAACCTCAAATGTCAAACAGTAAAGAGTAGGTTTAAAACCCTACAGCTTGAGTGGACCGGCACCAGAGCATCTTCAAATTTTATCAGTTTGTAATATCCTCTTGAACAACAAAGACAGGTTCACATATTTCTCCATTTAATAATGGAAAATAGCTTAGCACCAGTTACTGTGTTAATTCTAGCGGCGGAGTGAAAACGAGAAGCATAGCTAGTGAACAAAGACTCGGTCTATTTGCTTCATTATTGTGCTTCATATTACTTGTTGTTGCTTATACAATCTTTTACTACCCAATCTCTTGTATGCTGTGAATGCTAACTGACCATTTTCTTCCATCCAGTAGAAGTAATAGCCTTTTTTCCTAATATGCAACTAGATTACCTAACAAAGACTTGTTGTTGCTTATACAATCTTTTACTACCTAATCTCTTATATGCTGTGAATGCTGACTAACTGACTATTTTCTTCCTTCTAGTAGAAGTAATTGCCTTTTTTCCTGATATGCAACTAGATTTCTGATACTTCTATGGATATAGAAATTATAGGGATCATTTGACATTTTTTGGTTAACATACTGACATAATGATCATTGTCTTGATATGGTACTTTGCAATAGAATTTTTCTAGATTGTTATCCGTTATGACTGATAAATGACAGAAGTTCAGTGATGTGTTTCTAGATGAGAAAATTTTGGCTTTCCTCGCTACATATGCTGATGGGTTTTTAGTTCACGGAGTAGATGAGCAAGGAAAAGGTGATTTTACAAATTAAATTAAACTTTTCTCTTTATATTATTCCCATATAATATTTTTCCAGCTTTAAATATTAGAAGACATTTAATTTTTGTGCTCCCAACTACTTAATTGGAATGTTTTTGGTGTAGTGCTAGTGACAATGTCTTTCTTTTTGTTCTTCGAATTAAGGTGTAGTACTAATATTAATGTCTTTCCACTGTACAAAACTCGAGAGATAAATAGAAATGAGCCGCCAACTCAATTAAGATCTCTGAGCTATGATCCATTTTAACTATCTCTAATAAATATTTTTTTAAAAAAATCTTTTGGATTATGATCTCGACTTCCAGGGTTCGCTCGTATCCAATATTTTAGGTTTTAATTTTGATTGGCTATTTCATCAGGTAGACACAAAACTAATTGTTTGTATTAAATATAATATTTTATATTCACTTGATGAAAGAACATATGAACTTCAAGCCCCATGAAATTTAATTATAAAGTAGTTAAGAAGGTAGAGATGTGGAAGTCTCCACCATGATGTCATAACTATAACAACTCACCATCCAAAATGCTGGATAGCTGAGTCGTTCGGCAATGTATTCATAAAAATACGTTAAGCCTCAGTATAATATCAGTTATTATCACATATCACAATAATATCTTATTAGAAAATAGAACTTTTATTTAATTGACAGAACTAAATTACAATGAAGCAAAGAAAGGAAAATCTAAAGATAGAACATTTCAAAAGCGAAAGCAACCTAAAATAGTAAGTTCAAGATTGAAAGAAAAGAACGATAATATGCTGACTTTAGCTACTCCATCAGAATTTCAATTTACTTCATCGAATCTCTCTCAAAATCTGAGCATGCACACCCACGTCGTCAAATTACGACTAAATAAAATAAATAATACTAGTATGGAAAATAAATAGCAGAAATAACTGAAATAGATATGAATAGTGCAGATGAATGTAAAAATATAAAATAAATTAATTTATTAACTAAATTATTCATAATATTTATTCTAATTATAATTATCCTACTCTATATATCAAGTGCTTTAATTTAAGATGTTATGCATTATTAGATAATCTAACTGAACCTCTATATTTGAGTTTCGATTCTTCCGTACAAACCTAGGAAAATGATCAAATGGTCATCTGAAGACCTGCACAACAGCAACAGTAATGTTCAGATGTGATCTAGAAAATCATCACGCGCCCATAGTATGTGCAAAAACCAGCTGTATACAACTTAACTGTACAACTGATATATAGTATTCATATTAGTTAGTATCACTTCTAGGCTGATATTATTTAAAATTATCAAGATCATATCAAGTCTAGTACAGTGTATTTCTAATCAATATATGATCTTGATTCGATTCTATTTCAAGTATAGTTCAAGTTCATTATAGTCAAGTAATGTTTAGGAAGAACTTTTTTATTCTAACATGTTATTGGAATTTTCGCAACTAATTCAGGAATTTTCTAACACATACCATAAAAATATATAGCCAAGTAAGAGCAAGGAAGTTCCGCGAAAGCATGTTCCTAATTGAAATAACCAGTTTCTTTTAAAACTCTTAAATAGACACTTTGTCATATTATTATAATCATTATCACCATAAATTAATGTTTATTATCACCATAAATTAATGTTTCAATTCACTATTTTTTATTATTGATTAGTAATTTATAATTTATGTTTTATTTTAACAAAGTTTGTGAGATTATCATATTTTATATATTTAAATAACATTTAATAATATGGACCTTTCAAAATGAGGAATATAAAGTGAGAGTTTGACAATCTTTAGAAATAAGACATGAATTTATTTAAATAGTTCTTATCGAAGGAAATAATAATTTATATCATGATATACATAAACAATTTTATTTAATAAAATTAAAGCATAATTCATTCCTATCTAATAAGATTGGTGCATGGAAAAATGAGTTTGAGAAATAACTCACCTTAGTCTAAAAACGCACTCGTCAAATAGATTCACACTTAAGTTTCTTACAAAAGATAAATAAGATTATATTATTAAAATAATATTGATTTTTTTTTGTTATTTTAGAAAAATTATCTTGAATTGTTAAGGATATAAAAAGTTTTTTTTTAGTTATGAAAGACTGGCAAGTTTGAAACAATTAAATGAATAGAAAAATCATTTTATTGGTACATAAGATAAATTATATATATTTTAATTAAATTCTTATTATGGGATTATCTACATAGATCATATAAAACAAAATCTCATTAAGAAAAGGAGATTGAGCCTAGCTATTTTTTTTATTCCAAGAGAGAGAGAATTAGGTGCTCCAGCAAGTAGGGCTCCAGTAAGAAGTGCTCTAGTAGTGATTGTTGCCGCTGGGGTGGCCCAGACATCGTGGTGCGTATCTGAGTAGTAGAGAAGGCTTGCAAAATGGCTTAACTGCTGGTCGACGGTAATTCGATGATCGGCTGTGATCCAGTAGTCGACAATGCTTTGACAATTAGCAGACTATTGCTGGCTATGATGGTTGCTATCGATAGTCAGCAAGCAAAGGAAAGAGACAGTTTGTTTGCAGGAGGAAGACTAATGGAGAGGTTTAAATTATTTCTTAGAACTAATTATTATTATTATTATTATTATTATTATTATTATTGTTATTATTACTACTACTACTACTTTCATCATCATCATATTGAGTTTGGCCAAGAGAATAGACTTGGACTCTAACGAGATATTTCAAAAATTATTTTCTTTAAAAAAATAGTTTATAAAAATATTTTATGGCCTTAAATTATATTTAAATTAACATATTTTATATTTTATTTTAACATAAACATATGGGAAAAAAATAATCAACAAATATTGTTATATCGTTTTGGATAGTTACAATAACTTATTGAGCATCTTATCAAATGTACTCTCTTTTTCATTTTTGTTCTAGCCCGGTTTGGGAATGTGATTTTCTCTAGAAGTTGCTTTTTTCCATGCCTTTAACTGATTGCGAATTATATCATATTATCTTAGTTTACGTCTTTGTTCAACAATTTCCTTGTCAAGGTGATTTAGTGGTCTGCTCCTAGATTGCATGAATATTATACGCTCAGCAGGGAACAATTTCCTTGTCAAGGGTGCTGATTCACTGACCTGTTATCAATGCAGAAGATTACTTTTCTTGCTCTCAATTTCCGTAGACAGGAAGCTGGCGGCAATTCATTGTGGGTAGAATCAAGTTGATAACTACTTATAAATTCTGGTCTATTATTTTATGGAGCCTGTCCCGACATTGAGTTTCTATCCATTGTCCTCCTTCATTATGGGAATAAACTTGGATGATGATAAGTATAGTTAAACTTCTTCTGCATGTGAGAAGAAAATATCGAGGCAGAGACGTGGTAAACTAGGAAGGGTATATGTATGCATACAAATGACAAAGGATAGTGCATTTAGGAGAATATAAGCATGTTGGATAAAATTCTTGGGCTTTGATAACAAGTGTTGATTGGCTTTGTGATTAAGGTTCAAGAACGAGGGCAAGACCTTAGTAAACATGCGTGGATGCAAGGGCGAACGAAAATTTCATATAACTGTGTCATAATATTCTGTTAAGATTAAATGAGAGATTTTATAGAACTACTATTAGGTTAGTTTTCTTATATGACACGAAATGTTGGCTATAAAGAAATATCATTAAGAGAAAATATGTATAATAGAGATGCACATTCATTATATATGCCACAATATTAATACATGCCACAATATTAGAAGAGATAAAGTGAGAACTGATAATATTCCCGCTAAAATAGGTGTAGCTCCTATCGAAGAAAAAATGCGAGAAAATCGCTTACACTGGTTTAGTTATGTGCAACGTAAAACTACAAATGTACAAGTTCAATAAGTAGGACATGTTAAAAGAGTGAAGGGAAGTCCGAAAAAAATATGAATGGGAATGATACGGAAAAATATAGATGCTAGAGGTCTAAAGGAAGGCTTCTTACTATAAAGGAATGAGTGGAGAAGGATCATCTATGTGATCGATTTGGCATGATTCTCTTTTGGTTCATACAGCCTACCCCAAGTATTTGGTGTAAAATGCT
The DNA here is from genome assembly GCA_036321105.1 of Dracaena cambodiana. Classification (NCBI taxonomy): domain Eukaryota; kingdom Viridiplantae; phylum Streptophyta; class Magnoliopsida; order Asparagales; family Asparagaceae; genus Dracaena; species Dracaena cambodiana. Next base: position 10,671,178 of record JAYEPQ010000006.1, on the reverse strand, counting down.
TAGTTGTTGTTGTTGTGTCGTAATAGTCGATTTAGCTCAATGGTAGCTGCGTTGGACTGGTCAAGCCAGATCAGACATAGCTTTTGATGGTTAGGATTATGATTCATGGTGTGCACTATCCCAAATGGTCATCCTTCAGTCCCAGTGACAATTGAGCTTCCATTAGCATATTCACCACTAACTCTATTGTTAACAAAATCAATCATGACATTCCTATCTTTACAACAAAACATCATTCGTGTTGGCAGTAAAAATTTCTAAGTAAAAAGAAATTTTCCACACAGAACGCGGAGCTAACTCCGTAGCTCCGCGTTTGGCTATTTTTAGCCTCGCGTTTGAGCAAAACGCAGAGCTAATCAATAGCTCCGCATTCTGGTTTCCTAGCTCCGCGTTAACTCCGCGTGAACAGATAATCAGAATCCTAAATTGATTGTGATTGAGATTTGGACTTATCCAATATCCAAATTGAGTCCAATCAGAATTCTAAATTGATTGTGATTGAGATTTGGGTTTATCCAATACCTAAATTGAGTCCAATCAGAATTCCAAATCAAGAGATTTAAATCAATATTAAATATTTGATTAGAATAATTGATGAATACAAAAACCTTCTTTTCCTATTCATATGAAAATCTTTATTCCTATTCCTATGGAAACTCTTATAACCGCTAAAGTCTATAAATACTCTCTTTGAGGAGACTTTAGGGAGGATCAATCAATAATAGATCAATCCATAGATGATCATCAATCTTTAAGAGATCTTTTTCTGAAGTTTTGGAAAAGTTCGAGCTACGCATAGAGCCTTGAACGAATCAAGACCAGAGGAGATCAGTTCTACAGTCGGCCACCATCTTCAAGAGAAGAGTTCATCGCCAGATAGTCCAAAGGAACTACATCGATAGATCCCATCGCCACACAGAACCCACGTTTACATTGTAAAAGAGAGCGATTGAAATATAAAATCCTCTTGTTTGTTCTTTCTTTTTCTTGTTCACTTTCATTGTAATACAAGTTTGAAAGCAAAGAAATTTCCTTTTGGAGAAGTTCGAGTTACGCATAGAGCCTTGAACGAATCAAGACCAGAGGAGATCAGTTCTACAGTTTGCTGCCATCTTCAAGAGAAGAGTTCGTCGTCAGATAGTCCAAAGAAACTACATCGATAGATCCCATCGCCACACAGATCCTACGTTTACATTATAAAATAGAGCGATTGAAATATAAAATCCTCTCATTTGTTCTTTCTTTTTCTTGTTCACTTTCATTGTAATCCAAGTTGTATTCAATGGAAGGAAAGCAAAGAAATTCTGCTGCGAACAAACTGGCGACCACAGTGGGAGGCGTCTCTTTCACCGAAGAAGAGATCGTGGCGCAATCTGACGTCGATAGGATCGGATCCGACATAGATATGCTGGTCATGGAAATCGACCAGCAGAAGTATGAGGAGTATCTCTCCTCTGAATCAGGTAACCTGAACGAAACGCGATACTATCGTCGCGTGCGCTCCAATACCCGAGGAACGGGTAAAAGGGTATCCTATGAGAAATGGGGATCCTTGGAGACCGCGGCCATAGAGTGGTTGTTTGGACAGAAAATCCTACCAGAGGATGACCTCTCTACTGCCGAAGAAGGCATGGGAACTGGATTGACCAGAACCCAACTCCGAAATAAAAATCGGAGAGCTAGGTGAAAGGCCCTCAAAGCCCGCATTGAACGCGAGGCTATGATCCCTTGCAAACTGGCTCACGTTAATCACAAGACCAGTTAGTATCGCGTTAAATGCGAAGATACAACTTGCGTTAATCGCAAGGACAAGCCAGCGTGTGATTCTCTATGCGAGGCTATTACTGGGATTAGCGAGAAACGCGAAGCCAGTAAGATTGGCATTAATCGCAAAATTTATGACACTCGCGATAAGCGCGAGGATAAAATTTTCCTAAAGCCAGCGTGTGATTCTCCATGCGAGGCTATTACTGAGCTTAGCGATAAACGTGAAGCCAGTTCAACTTGCGATAAACGCAAGATTTTTTACACTCGCGATAAATGCGAGGATAAAATTTTCTTACAGCCAGCGTGTGATTCTCCACGCGAGGCTATTACTGGACTTAGCAATAAACGCGAAGCCAGTTCAACTTGCGATAAACGCAAGATGTTTGACACTAGCGATAAACGCGAGAATAAAATTTCTTTAAAACCAGCGTGTGATTCTCCACGCAAGGCTAATACTGAGCTAAGCGATAAACGCGAAGCCAGTAGTACTTGCGATAAACGCAAGATTTTTGACACTCGCGATAAATGCGAGAATAAAATTTTCTTAAAGCCAGCGTGTGATTCTCCACGCGAGGCTAATACTGAGCTAAGCGATAAATGCGAAGCCAGTAGTACTTGCGATAAACGCAAGTTTTTGACATTCACAATAAACGCGAAGATAAAATTTTCTTAAAACTAGCGTGCGATTCTCCACGCGAGGCTAATACTGAGCTCAGCGATAAACGCGAAGCCAGTAATACTTGCGATAAACGCAAGATTCCTCAGCTCCACGTAAATCGCGAAGATGATTGGCAAATTGTCGTTAATCGTAAAAATCGCACTAGACGCGAAGTTGTGACTTGCGTTCATCGCAAGAGTAAGCCAGCGTGCAAGAATTTTCTTCCACACGGGGCTAAGGTTCCAGAAGATAAACTTCTGAAGGAACGCCAAGCCAGCATAAAACGCGAGGCTAGCGTAACAAAACGCGAAGCTAGTTCCCAGCCCCGGGACACAAAACGCGAAGCTAATTTCAGTTCCGTGTTCTAAAACGCGAAGCTATCTATCAGCTCCGCGTAGATCAACCCGAATACAAAATCAAGGTTGATCGTTACACTAATGGGCCAGAACTGGACTCTAGTAATCTCAAAAAGGTTCAGTGGGACCCTGGACCCTCTCAACAATCAGGTGGTCCCCACGATTCTTCGTCATTCAAGGTCACCGATCTCAGATATTACTTGACAAAAAAGAGAAATATGACTCAAGCTCAGCCACACTCAATATGTCATTGTGAGCAGCTCATAACAACCATATCTGCTGTATTAGATAATTATTATTGTACTAAGAAGAGAGTGTCTGTATTTAACAGAATAACTGAGTCTCGTCAATGTACTCCAAAGAGGAGAAAGAATGATCTGAGATACAAAATTAAAGAAAAAGAATTAAACGCAGTGACTTCAAATATGGTCGGTAAGGGCAAAAAGATTAAGGAGAAAGAATATGAGTCAGATGCAGACGATGAAGAACCTTATCATTTCACCCAGCTCAAATCAAGCATTGTCGCTCCTTGAAAATACAAGAAACTTGCTAAAGATTCTTATGATAATGACAGCGACAATTCAGCCATAGCTTCCATACAATCTTGTGCATCCTCCCGATCACTGAAATCACACTCGCACGTGGTAGACAGGTCAGATGATATTGACCAGAGGATATAAACCCAAGAGCAGATGATTCGAGGTCAGCAAAAGGCCATTAATGAGCTCAAACTAATGCTTCTAAAAGTGGTCGAAAATACCCATAGGATAGCCGATGATAAGGCTAAAACTTCTTCGGAACCGCCTCCTAAGACAAATGAAGAAATTAAAGAAGAAAAGGCTTATTCGATAAATGAGGATGAAGATAAATATTCTTTCCATGACCCTCATGAAGAGAAAATTGAGAAATTACAGAGCCAACTTGATGTCTTGATGCACAAAAAGGAATTGAAGGAATCGGGGGTTTCAAGGCCATATTCGTTTTAGTGGAACTTCGCCCCCTTATCCAGAAAAATATAAACCCCTCAAATTGGAGTCATATGACGGGAAGGGGTCCCCAAACCAGCACATATATTACTTTTTATCGCAGGCAGGTCATCTGATGGGAAATGATCCCATAATGACCAAGGTATTTGCGAGCACCCTGCGAGGGCCTGATTTTACATGGTTTATGCAGTTGCCCCCAGATACTATTAATACTTGGTATGATGTCGAGAAACAGTTCTTGGCACGTTTCTTTGAGGATGATACCGAAATATCCGTTCATTCCCTCCTTGCGACGAAACAAGGAGAAGAAGAAACAGTTAAGAGTTTCATTGAACGCTTTAGGGAAAAATCCATGTATTGTCGACACGGTATGACCCAGGAAATCTTGGTAGAAACCTGCAAGTATAACTTCAGGACTGGCGTGCTGATAAGAATGGGAGCTGTAGAGTCCAAAACTTGGAAAGATTTACTGAAGCAAAGAGAGCAAGCGGAAGATATAATTCGTCGGATTGAGGAATCTCGTGGCACGAGAAACTCTACGAATAACAGACCATATCCACAGAATCCTAAAAATAAAGGGAAGGCTGTGATGGCGTCAGTTGCATATCCGAAGCCAAAATCTCAAAATCCGAGCGGTTCATGTCAGAATAGGCCCCGACAAGATAGAACTTATACATTCAAGACGGAGCAGACTGATACTCTGTTCCATTTTCTCCTCAGAAAGGGTATGCTGAAACTTCCGGAAAATGGAAAACCGGAAAACGTTGATAAAACCAACGACCCTAACTATTGCCAATACCATCGGAACGTCGGGCACCCAACTAAGGATTGCTATCCTCTTAAGAACCGAATTCAGGCATTGATAGAAGCCGGAGTTCTCACACTTAAAGAGGAACAGAAGAAAGTTTTTGCAAATATGACAACTTTGGTGGTAGGAACCAATGGGTTCCTACCAGAGCAACCCCTGTACCTGTAGGGAAGCCTATATCGACACCAAGCACGGGCAGCCTGCACTTGCAAGCTAGCTCCTTGGGTATGCTCCGAACCACAGCTGCGATCGAATCGTTCTCATTGGTTAACAGCCGGATTTTGCTGGGAGTACCGAAAATATTGACGATGATGAACATCATGCTTCTGCTATTCTCAATAGCCATTGGAATGGCTAATTGGGTGCTATAAATGAAAATATTTTGTTGCTCAATGCTGTTAAAGTAGAGGGAAGAGGACATCAAGTTCCTCACCAACCCTATCATACTTGGGGTAAAAGTATGAAATCAATTGCCCAATGCTGTTAAAGCGGCGGGAAGAGGAGATCAAGTTTCTCGCCAACCCTATCATATTGGGGGTAAAAGTATGAATCAACTACTCAATGCTGTTAAAAGCAAATGAGAGAGGAAATCAATTCCTCGACAACTCATCATGTTGAGAGAAATAGCATGGCTAGCTCAACGCAAACGGCGATTGGTAAAGGCTAATCAAATCTGTTGATAGCTGGGGGTTTGCTAAAAATCTCATAAACTCTGTCATGTTAAGTTCCTACCACTAACAGTGAGATATAGTTCAAGTTACGCGAGAGAGTCTTGAACCGTCTCTACCAAATTCTAGGCATGTGCAATTAGGCGCCTCTGCCAAAATCTGATGATCATGACCAAATCATCTTGGCGTGTGCAGTGCAAGTTACGCATGAGAGCCTTGAGCCGCCTCCATCAAAGTTTCAAGCATGCGAGATTAAGCACCTCTGCCGAATTTCTTGATCTTAACCTGATCACCAAATTGAAAATCCAAAGTATTTCAAAATTTGCTAAGTTCTAAGCCATTTTGAAAACTTTGGAGGGGGTTCTGTTGGTAGTGAAAATTTCTAAGTAAAAATGAATTTTCCACACAGAACGCGGAGCTAACTCCGTAGCTCCGCATTTGGCTATTTTAGCCTCGCGTTTGAGCAAAACGCGGAGCTAATCCATAGCTCCGCGCTCTGATGAATTTAGTTCCGCGTTAACTTCGCGTGAGCAGATTTTATTAGAATTCCAAATTGACTGGGATTGAGATTTGGACTTATCCAATATCCAAATTGAGTCCAATCAGAATCTTAAGTTGATTGAGATTGAGATTTGGGCTTATCCAATACCTAAATTGAGTCCAATCAGAATTCCAAATCAAGAGATTTAAATCAATATTAAATATTTGATTAGAATCCTTAATGAATATAAAAACCTTATTTCCTATTCCTAAGGAAATCTGTATTTCTATTCCTATGGAAACCTTCTATTCATATTCCTATGGGAACTTTCAAAGTAAAGTCTATAAATACCCTTTTTGAGGAGACTTGTACAAGAGCTAATTAATACCTCTCTAATTATCTTTTAGCTCATCCTTAATCCACCACTATATGAAATTCCTAATAGTGAGCCAACTAAATACATGATATCTTTTACGCTACTAATTGTTAAATACTTTCAGATATTGATGGTAGGAAATATCAAACCTCTCTAATATTTGATTTGTTACAATTATATATATGATTCTTTCGGGTTTTCAAAGAAGTTATGCAGGGATGCTTTCCCAGGAAATAGTTTCTTATTGCATATTTCTACCAAATTTCTAAATTACTCCAGCAATATGTGGTTTAAAGGAAAACTTGCGATGGAGATCACAATATTATTGTTTCTCTATCAAAAGCAATAAATATTGATACTCTTGCCAATACTTGGAATCCCATCTCATAATAGTATCTTAAATTTTTAGAAATTTATTAAATTCTTTCCTCAGATTTCTTTTTCTGCTGATCAAATGCAGCTGTCGCATCTCGCTACGTACAGCTATTCCTAATTAATTAATCAATTGTTCAAGTTAAACAAAATTTGTTATCTCTAAACAATTGAAAATCATAACCTTGTTACCGGGCGAAGAGTGATTTTGAAAATTATTTTGCACAAATTTCTTCATATCTGACAGCTGCAGGGATAAAGAAAAATATGAGGGCCCCTCAAACGTCATTTGACCACTGAATGGCATGACTAACATGCTCGACAAATGGCTAAAATCTAGTTGACACAATCTGCATTCATAGGACAATGCAGCACATACAGATCATGACAAATGACTCAGCCGGGATAGTGACATAAAGGAGGAGAGCAGGTGTTTAGTTTAGGTTATCTCCTACCAACCGTGGAAAAACGATCGGAAGCAATTATTAGCAAAGAAAGAATGAGAAGAAACCAAGAGCAAGGGTCATTTCAACATCCCCGAGCAATAATACTTAGATACTACTCTCAAGCAAGAAGTCGATGCATGTACGTACGTAGTGACGACGATATGTTGATTGGTCTAAGTTGCTTTCCGTGGAAATTAGAATGAGCAGGCTCAGTTATAACCAAAAGATCAAAACAGAATGGTTTAAGGTTATCATTTTCGTTTATAAAGCTCCATTCAACGTGAAGGTGTCCATCTCTTATAGTTTTCATTATCTGCTTTTTATTCTCATGAGTGCTTATGTGATCTCCCAAATCACATTTGTAGGCCCGATTACGTGACCCAATAGTGGATAGGGTATCATCAGTAGACACTTTCAATACCGGAGTACACAAAACCATTTTTTTTTCTTTTTCAAACAAACACAAACAAGAAAAATGAAAAAGCATAAATATGAGATACATCCCATATGTCTGATTTTATCTGTCACAACATCCCATGCATAAATATAGAAATATCCAAAATGTATATATGAAAATTATAAGCAATATGTATATCAAAATGTTTCATGTAGAGTCAAATATAGTATTACAAAAGAGAAAAATAAGTACTTAAATATATATAAGAGCATCTGAATACCATGCATAGAACTAGGAAGTAAGATATATATATATATATATATATATATATATATATATATATATATATATATATATATATATATATATATATATATATATATACAACCCAACCCAAAATGATAAATACACAAAAAAAAATGAAGATTCTATAAGAATCTGGCTACTGGTGCTCGGCCTACTCTTGAAAGTGTGAATCTTCAAGGGATTGGTCCTCTACCTCTGTTATCGCTATTTCGGCTGGTACACCTAGAATGTGATAATCTCAAGGGTTAGAATCTAAATAATAATACAAGCCCAAGCTCGTATCATGCAATAGGAACCATATTAGTGTGACATGCTAATAGAAATAATATAAAAGATGTATACATGTGAATTATGAAGCATAATATAACATGAGTATATGCAACATAATATGAACAAGCAACAAGATATGCAAATATAACAAGTTTCATGTGGTGAATGGTATGCATAAAAAAACTTGAATCATGCAGTATAGTATACATGTAATATGATATGACCAAGCACAAAATATATCAAATATAACAAGAATCATGTGGTGCATTATATGCAAAAGAAAACTTGAATCATGAAGTAATTGGTGTATATAACATAATATAATTATGCAAATGGATATAAATTCTATCTTATTAATTTGAAACTAAATGGTGAGAGTAGTCACATGTTATAGGAGTGTATCATGCATATCTAGTACCACGGTCTAAGGTACTGGTCCTCATACGGACCAGACACTGTCGCTAAGCACAAACAAGCATAATAGACAGTATATGCAGATACTGGATATCCGGTGTATACTCAGGATTACGGTCTCAAATACCAGTCTCCACATGAGCCTAATGACTGCCACTATGCAAATTTAGAGCCGATAGTGTCAATACACAAATCAGTAGATACATCACAAGTAGAATAGACTGATCAGATAGAATAGATAAAAGTAAAAACTCTCATAATACATGTTTCATTTCACCATTTATTTCTTATAATATATGTTTCATTCCACCACTCATAATAATATAGTAAATACTAAGTATCAATATATTATAGTGTCATATGTAATAAGGGTACATGTATCATTAGCCAGTGAAAATGAAATGGCACACATGGAAATACTGGTAAGTATAAGAGTAATACTCACAGGCACAGAAGTTATAAGATATATTCATATACGTGAGGTATCATTTCCAAGTAAGAATAGCATATACAAACAATAACATGCTTAATCAAACATGTGTGCATGTATATCATATCTTGTATCAAGTGGTAAATGCACAAACATGAAACGTATGCCATGGCATGAGCTATGACAAGTTTAAAATCAATATGTATAGGTAATAACAAGATTAACTAATCATGTGCTTGTGTCATATCATAAAACAAGAGGCATATATATGGACATGATATATGTGCTTATGTTACTGTAATTCAGTGGACATGTCAGATCTCCGGGTCTTGTTTGATTAGCGAAAATGGAATTAGAGGCTAAAATTTTACACAGTTATAGAAAATTTAATTATATTCCTAATGAATTTTAAATGAGATTAATTGGTATTTTAGAGCAAAAATTATGGTTATCTTATTAGGGACATGCTGCTGTTGCTATAGAGCTGGTACAGCTGAGACTTCCAGATTATTTTTGATCAAGATAGAATTAAATTTAGAGCTTGAAATTTTAATCAATTTTAGATAATTCAATTATTTATCCAATGAAACTAGCTCAATTGGCGTTATAGAGAAAAATCCATGACTATTTTACCATGACTTGCTACTGTTGTTTTGTTAATCTAAGACATCAGTGAATATTGATTTTTCATGCTATTTTTAGAAAGGGAAATGGCTAAACTAGAATCTGCTATAGTGTAAATAAGTGAATCTTCTTTTTAATAGTATTAGAATTAGAACAATCAGAGTTAATATATAAAATTCATGACAGTTTTAAGATGGACTGCTGCATAGATCTGCACAGCAATATGGTTTATTCACATATAATATACACGATGTGACACGTTCAATAAAACTCAAGATACATATAAATTTGAGCTTTCATAATCATGAAATTGGGCTAATAATGTATCTGGTATCATATGAGAATAAATTTAATAAGAATTCACAAGTTTAAAGAGTTTTAGAGTGTATTCTTGTCTTTTATTGAATCCGAATCAGAAATAAACTAATATTGAGGTGATTACTCCATAAAAATAAAGAAATATCCCAAGAACCAGACTAGGGAATAAGGGCAGGTGTTGATGAAGTTTTTCTCACATTTGTGGACAAAATTAGAGTTGATTTAAAGAGCTTAAACTCTAAAATAAGGTTCATATAATAATCTAATGAATTTTCAACCCACTCTCATGCTGAATATTTAGTAATTTAATTTATGAAATTGGAGAAAGAATTTGAGTTCAAGGTCTCGAGAGAAATGGAAGAGGAACAAGAGAGGAAGAAGTTTAATTTTTTTCAAAATTTTCTGACTTTATTTCTATGGTCAAATAGCCAGTGGAAGGAGAATATGCTGTTTTGTTAAAATTACTTAAACTTTATTTTAATTACAAGTTTGTCATTGGATTAATTCTTATTCAAATTTACCAAGGATGGCTGTTGGGTTTCTGGAGATAAATTTAAAGTTTGTATAAAGGTAAAATAGGAATTCTTGATTTAATTTGATTATTTTAATTGGATATTTGCCCGAAAATAGACCGATCCGAAATAATTCAAGAAAAATATTAAAAAATTCCAAAAGAATTATATAAGTGATCCCAACTTTTCAAAATTTAAAATTAAAAATTAGATTGATAAATATAATTCAATATACTCAATATCCCCACGTATTAGTATCCTAGCTCCCGAAATGATATGGATGATACCGAATAAATCGATATAAGGGCTACAAATTTAGAATCGTTACATTCTACCTTTTGAATAAAACAATTTCATTCACAGAATTTAAATCTAGAATGGAAGACAATAATAAAGTAGATTGTGAAGCCTTGATGGTTTAATGATAATTTGAAACCCTAGGGTGGTGCATATGTCTCTTAAATACTGGGATAAGTAGTGAAAGTGAACATAACCTACAGTTATAGTTTTGTTTTAATTGGATATTTAAATGCATTTACAAGTCTTATGCTCCCTGTATCCACCATGTGATCTGAGACATTGTCATTTTGGGGTTCTTATATAAAACTATTTGATAAGATATGTCATCAGTATTTAGGCAAATATTATAATCGGTGATAAATTCGTAACAAAAAAATTATAAGCATATATTGCTCATAGAGGACAAGGATGGAATCAGGATCGGAAACAATGGATATGATATAGAACATGATAAGGAAATAAAAAAATGCTAATGGATAGTCCTTACATGTATGTGGAAGAATCCTAAAGAAATGGGTCAAATGATAAAAATAATGGCTATTCTGATACTACTCTGTGACGCTCCAAATCATACGGGTGGGCCCGAGTGTGTACCCCAATAGTCGGTAGAGTATCACCAGAGGGCACTCTCAATATCGGGTGCACAAAGCTATTTTTTTTAAATATATAAGACAAAATGATAAATATATAAAATGGATAAAGATCTTATAAGAAGCAAACTACTGGTGCTTAGCTTACTCCTGAAAATATAGATCCTCAAAGGGCTTGTATGTCACCTCTACTACCGCTGTCTCGACTAGTAGACATGGAATGTAATAATCCTTTGGGTCAAAATCAAAATAAGAATACAAATCTAATCTCGTGTTATGTTGTAAGAACCATATTAGTATGACATGCTAATATAAACTATATATATATATATATATATATATATATATATATATATATATATATATATATATATATATATATATATATATATATGTATATATTTATATATATATGTATGTATATGTATATATATATGTATATATGTATATATATATATATATATATATATATATATATATATATATATATATATATATATATATATATATGTATATATGTATGTATATGTATATGTATATATATATGTATGTATGTATATATATATGTATGTATATGTATATATATATGTATGTATATGTATATATATATATATATGTATATATATATATATATATATATATATATATATATATATATATATATATATATATACATATATATATATATATATGTATATATATATATGTATATGTATATATATATATATATATATATATATATATATGTATATGTATATATATATATATATATATATATATGTATATGTATATATATATATATATATATATAATATATATATATATATATATATATATATATATATATATATATATATATATATATATATATATATATATATATATATATATATATGAATCATGAAACATAATTCAATAAAATCATTCAGTACATGTAGTATAATGTAACATGAATTGTGGAGCATATGATATGTGTGTGTGTATGTGTGTATATATATATTATGGACTATGAAGTACAAGCTATGCACAATAAAATATGAATCATGAAGCAAATGGAATATGTAACATAATATGATCAAGCAACAAAATATGCTAAATATAAAAAGAATCATGTGGTACATGGTATACATAAGAAAAAATGAATCATGCAGTACAGTGTACATAATATCATATGGTCAAGTAATATGATATGCCAAATATAACAAGAAACATGTGGTGCATGGTATGTATAAAAAAACTTAAATCATGAAGTAATTGGTGTATATAGCATAATATGACACGCAATTGGATGCAAATTCTATCATATTAGTTTGGAACTGAATAGTGTGAGTATTCATATGTTATACGAGTGTACCGTACATACTTGATACCATAGTCTAATGCACCGGTCCTCATACATACCAGATGGCTGAAGCTAAGCACAAAATAGGCAGATACTCAATATCCCGTGTATATCCGAGATCATAGCCTCATATACCAATCTGCACATGAGTCGGATGGCCACCGCTAAGCAAACTTAAAACCGACAGTGTCAGTACACAAATTGGTAGATGCATACCAAACAGAATAGGTAGAACAGACAGATCAGACAAAACAAGCAGAACAGACAAAACAAGCAGAACATACAGAAGTAAAAACTCTCATAATACATGTTTCATTCCACCATTCATTTTCCTATACCAATAATTCAGTAAATACTAAGTATCAATGTATTAAGTTGTCATATGCAATAAGGGTATATATATCTTTAGGTAGATAAATATGAAACAATATTTAGGTAATACTAACAAGTATAAGAGTAATACTGGTAGGTATAAGAGTTATAAGATATGTTCATGTGAGTGAGATATTATTGCTAAGCAAGAATAACATGTACAAATAATAACATGCTTATTTAAACATATGTACATATATATCATATCTTGTATTAAATGGTATATGTACGAACATGGACATATGCTAAGACATGAGCTATGCCAGGTCTAAAATTAACATATACCGGTAATAACATGAGTGATTGATCATATGCACATGTGTCATATCATAAATCAAGAGGTATATATATAGACATGATATATGTGCTTATGTTGTTGTAACTCAGTGGATATGTTAGACTTCCAGGTCTTGTTGATTAGTGCAAAATAGAAATAGAGGCTAAGATTTTGCTTATCTATAGAAAATTTAATTATCTTTCTAATGAATTTTAATAAGTTTAATTGGAGTTCTAGAACAAAATTTATAGTTGTTTTACTAGGGACATTCTACTGTTGCTATGGACCTAGTATAACTGAGAATTCCAGATTTGTTTTGGTATAGATAGAATTAAATTTAAAATCTAAAATCTTAACCAATTCTAGATAATTAAATTAGCTATCCAATGAAACTTGAATAAGTTCAATTAGAATTCTAAAATAAAAGTTAAATCCATTTTACTGTAGCTTGCTACTGCTGTGCTGTTGATCTAGGACAGTAGTAAATATTGATTTTTCATAATACTTTTTGTTAGGAATGGCTAAATTAAAATCTACTATACTTGGATGAATTGTAAATTAGTGAATTTTCTTTCTAATAGAATAAGAATAAGGCAAATCAAAGTTAATATGCAAAAACTATGGTAGTTTTAAGATGGACTATTGCATAAGTCTGCACATCAATAGGGTTTATGCATATATAACTTGTACCGTGTGACACGTTCATTGAAACTGAAGATACAAGAAAATTTGAGCATTCATAATTATTAAATTGAGCTAATAATACATATGTTATTATATGAAATAAAATTACAACAAGAAATCACAAATTTAAAGAATTTGATAGTGTATTCATTTCACTTATTGGACCTGAATCGGAAATAAACCGATATTGATACAATTACACCTCAAAAGTGAAAAAATTTCCCAAAAATCACATTAGAGAGCAAGGATAGGTACTGAAGAGGTTTTCTTTACGTTGGTGGAGAAGATTAGAGTTGATTTGAAAATGTTAAACTCAAAAACAAGGTTCATATAATAATCTTATGAATTTTTAGCCCACTCTCAAGCAGAACATTTGGCAATTGATTTGAGTGAATTTGAAAAGGAATCAGGCTTTGTGGTCAGAAGAGAAAATGAAGAGAAACAGAAGAGGAAGAAGCTTGATTTATTTAGATTTTTCTGAATTTATTTTTGGGGTCAAACATTGGTGGAAAATGAGTATGCTGTTATGTTAAAAACTCTTAAATTTCATCTTAATTATAAGTTTATTATTGTATCAATTCCTATTTAAATTTCGTTAAGAATGGTTGTTGAGTTTCTGAAGATAAATTTGAAGTTGGTAGAAAGGTAAAATTATAATTCTTGATTTAATTTGATTATTTTAATTGGATATTTGTCCGAAAATTAACTAATCCAAAATAAATCCAGAAAAATATGAAAAAAATCCTAAATAATAAGATAAGAAGTTCGCACTCTGCAGAATTTGAAATTGAAGATTTGTTTGAATGATATAACTCGATTTACTTAGTATCCATCTGTATTAGTATCCGAACTCCCAAACTAATACAGATGACACAAAATAAACCGATATAAGGGCTAAAATATTATGGTCCTTATATTCTATTCACCTAATAAAAAATATTCGTCCTCAAAATTTAAATTAAGAATGGAAGGTAATAATAAGATAGATTGTGAAGGCTTGATGGTTTAATGATAAGTTCAAATTCTAGGATGGTCTATATGTCTCTTGAATACTCAGTTAATGTAATGCTCCCCATTTGAAATTGGGTAGCGGAATGCCGACAGCATATTCGCGTAGGAATATGCTAAGCCACAATGGAATAACATGAGTTAGAATAGTTTATACTTAACTAGGGATTCATCCCCTTAAAAAGGCTAGCAACGGTTATTTTTATGATTCATGAAAATCATTATAAACTAGTATATCTCTGATCTCATATATGATGTGGGACTATTGAAATAGGGGTATTACATTCTCTCTCCTATAGGATCATATGTCCTCATTAGAGGGGCTTAGTAAAATGGTAACACTTCACCATGCGATGTGGGATTTTAGAAGTGGCCTCCATGAATTCTATAGGTGGTTCCCTATGAATTCAAGAGGTGGCACCTACTGTTTATGTAGCACTTTGTTTTGAGTAGCACGTAATTCTATGTGATACTTAGTTCTGCACACTTCCGGCTGATGTTTGGCTCTAATACCACTTGAAATGCCCCACTTGGAAATTAGATAGTGGAAAGTTGACAATATATTCGCATAGGAATATGTTAAGCCTCAATGGAATAGTATGAGTTAAAATAGTTTATAAATAGTTCTGGATTCCTCCCCTAATAAGGCTAGCTATGATTATTTTTATAGATTTATGAGAATCATTATAAACTACTATATCTCTGTCGCGTATCTAATATGGGACTTTTGAGATAAGAGTATTACAATTAAGCAAAGGAAGTGAACATAATCTATGGATATAGTTTTGTTTTAATTGGATATTTAATGCATTTACAAGTCTTATGCTACCATGTATCCACCATGTGATCCAAGATATTGTCATTTTGGATTTATATAACTATTTGATAAGATATGTCATCGGTATATGGGCAAATATGATAATTGGTGATAAATTACTAATAATAAAATTATAAGCATATATTGCGTGTAGAGGAAAAGGACAAAATCAGGATTGGAAACAGTGGATATGATATAGAATGAGAAAAGAAAATAAAAAAATATTATTATATATTGCTTGCATGAATATGGCAGAATCCTAAGGTCACGAGTTAAATCATAAAATTAATGGCTATTCTGATACCACTTTGTGACGCTCCAAATCATAGTGGTGGGCCCGAATATGTGTTCTATAATGGGTAGGGTGTCACTGGCAGCACTCTCAATATTCGACTGCACAAGGCCATTTTTTCTTTTCGAAACAAACACAGGTATGAAATATAGAAGTGCACAAATATAATATATATCCCATACGTTTGATTTTATCTGCTACAATATCATATGTATAAATATAGAAATGCCTAAAAACAAATATATAGAAATGATAAGTAATATGTATATCAAAAGGTTTTTCATATAGAGTCAAGTGCAGAATAAGATCAGAGCAAAATAAATACTTAAATGTATATAAGAGTGTCTAGATACCACAGACATAACTAGAAAGTAGAATGCATTTGCATATATAAGCCCAAATGATAAATACACAAAAATGATGAAAATCCTATAAGAAACTGGTAACTAGCGCTCAACTTACTCCTAAAAATGCGGATTCTCAAGGGGTTGGTCCTATCGCTGTCGCAGCTGGTAGATATGCGGTGTAATAACCCTAAGGGTTAGAACCCATATAGGAATATAAACACATGTTCGTGCCTTGTTAGAGGAACTATATCAGTATGGCATGGTAATAGAAATAATATAAAAGATTTATACATGTGAACCATGAAGCATAATATAACATGAATCATGTAGTACATAATACATGTAGTATAATATAATTAAGAACAAGGTATGCCAAATATAATAAGAATCATGCGGTACATTGTATGAATAATATAATATGAATCATAAAGTATATGATATATATTATAGGGTTAATTACACTCAGACCCCCTGTAGTATAGGGCATGTAACACTTAGACCCCCTGAAATTTAAAACTCTCACTTAGACCCCCTGAAGTATCTAAATCACTGTGTTTTAATTATATTCAGACCCCCTGGTCCAGGGGGTCTAAGTGAGAGTTTTAAACTTCAGGGAGTCTAAGTGTTACATGTCCCATACTACAGGGGGTCTGAGTGTAATTAACCCTATATTATATAACATGATCATGCCTATAGGTTATGAAGTATAAGGTATGCACAATAAAATATGAAACGTGAAGTAAATGGTATATGTAAAATAATATGATCAAGTAATAAGATATGTCAAGTATAACAAGAATCATATGATGCATAATATGCATAAGAAAATATGAATCATGCAGTACAATATACATGTAGCATGATATGATCAAGTAACAAAATATGTCAAATATAAAAAGAATCATGTGATGCATGGTACAAATAAGAAAAGTTAAATTATGAACCAATTGGTGTATATAGCATAATATGTCACACAAATGGATACAAATTGTTTCCTACTACTTTGGAATTGAATGGTGTGAGTATTCACGTGTTATAGAGTGTACCATGTATACCCAATACCGTGGCTTTAGGTACTGATCCTCATATGGATCAGATGGATGGTGCTAAGCACAGAATAGACAAAACAGATAAAACAAGCAGATATTATATATTCCATGCATACCTAAGATTACTGCCTCATATATAGGTCTGTACATGAGCTGGATGGTTGCCACTAAGTAAACTTAGAACCGAAAGTGCTAGTTCATAAATTGGCTGATGCATCTCAAACAGAACAGAAAGAATATGTAGAATAGATAGATCAGACAGAATAGACAGATTAGACAGAAGTAAAAACTCTCACAATACATATTTCATTCCACCATTTATTTTTCCATACCAATAATATAGTAAATTCTAAATGGCATTGTATCAAGATGTTATATGTAATAAGGGTGCATGTATTAGTAAGCAAGTAAAGATGAAACGACACGCAAAGTAATACTGGCATATAAGAGTTATACTAATAGGCACAAGAGTTACAGAATATATTCATGTGCATGAGGTATCATTTTCAAGTAAGAATAATATGTACAAGTAATAGCATGCTTAATTAAATATGTGTTCATATATCATATCGTGTATCAAGTAGTATATGCATGAATATAGAATGTATACCAAGACATGAGTTATGATAGGTATGAAATCAACATGTACAGGTAATAATAAGAGTGATTAATCATGTGCACGTGTATCGTATTATAAATCAAGAGATATATGCATGGACATGATATATGTACTTATGTTGTTGCAACTTAGTGAACATGTCAGACTTTTGGGTCTTCTTTGACTAGTGTAAAATTGAATTAAGGGCTAAAATTTGTACAATCATAGAAAATTTAATTATCTTTCAGATGAATTTTAAATGAACTTAACTAGAGTTCTAAACCAAAAGTTATGGTTGTTTTACTAAGAATATGTTATTGCTACTATGGACCTAATATAACTGAACTTTCAGATTATTTTTGACAAAGATAAAATTAAATTTAGTACCTAAGATCTTAATAAGTTCTATATAATTCAATTATTTATTCAGTGAAAATTGAATGAATTGGAATTATAGAGCAAAAAATATGACTATTTTACTATGGCTTGCTACTGATGTGTTGCTGATCTGGGACAGTAGTGAATATTGATTTTCCATACTATTTTTCGTTAGGGAAACGGCTAAATAAGGATATGACTTATCTTGATGAATTGTAGATATTAAATCTTCTTTCTAATAGTATTGGAATAAGTCAATCTAAAAAAGTTGTAGTAATTTTAAGATGGACTGTTACATAGGTCTGCACAGTAATACGGTTTGTGCACATATAACATGCATGGTGTGACATGTTCATTTAAACTCAAGATACAAGAATGTTTGAGCATTCATAGTTATGAAATTGGACTAATAATATATCTATCATATGAGAGGAAATTACAATAAGAAATCACAAGTTTAAAGAGTTTGAAAGTATATTCTTACCTCTTAGTAAACCCGAATCGGAAATAAACAGATTTGATACTATTACTCCTCAAAAGTGAAGAAATTTCATAAGAATCACACTAGGAAATAAGGGCAGGTGCTGGAGAGGTTTTTCCCACGTTGGTAGAGAAAATTAGAGTTGATTTGAAGATATTAAATTCAAAAATAAGGTTCATATAATAATCTTATGAATTTTCAGCCCACTCTTAAACTAAATATTTAGCAATTTATTTGAGAGAGTTGGAGAAAGAATTCGGTTTTGAGGTCTGAAAAGAAAATGAAGAGAAACATAAGAGCAAGAAGCTTGATTTCTTTTAGATTTTTTTGAATTTATTTCTGGGGTCAAACAATTGGGGGAAAATAAGTATGTTGTTCTGTTAGAAGATCTTAAACTTCATCTTAATTTCAATTTTGCTATTAGCTCAACTCCTATTCAAATTTGGTTAAGAATGGCTGCTGGACTTCTGGAGATAAGTTTTAAGTTGGTATAAGGGTAAAATTAGTTTTTTTTTTTAAATTTAATTTGATTATCTTAATCGGTTATTTGTCCAAAAATTGGTCGATCCGGAATAATTCAAGAGAAATATAAAAAAAAATCCAAAATAATAGATAAGAGGTCCTCTCTATGTAGAATTTGAAATTGAAGATTAGATTTAAAAATATAACTCAATTTACTTAGTATTCGCGAGTAACAGTATTATGGCTCCCGAATTGATATGAATGATACAAAATAAACCAATACAAAGGCTTAAAATTAGGATCATTACAACTTATAAATGGAGTTTGCCTAACATAAGATCATGTTTGGCAAAAAGTTAAATCTATGTTTAAGGCCTCCGTTTTGCATAATAAATAAGTTTTTAACTAAACAGATTAAAATAAGTCGGGTTGAAAAACTGGTGCATTTAATGGAACAAAACGGGGGTTTTAACTTGGGTTATCTACAAAAAAGCTGTATTGCCAATTTTCTAAGAAATTAAATATTATCTTCTAAGAAATTAAATATTATCCAAGGACTTGAAAATATATAAAGCTGGTTCAAATAGCATTATTCCTTTCCAATTTGTGAGAAGTTCTAACTTTGATTTTTGGTGGGGACTCAATTTGGGTAATATTACAAACAATATATACGTGTTTGACTGGATTTTCTTTTTTAAATCCGGATTAAATTTTTCGCTGTTTTACTAATCCGTGGTGAATAGGATAAGTGTTTATAAGTAGGATTCAAACCACAATATCAATAATATTCATATCGACACTTGTCACAGCAGAGGCTCTAATTGGGGACCCCAAACTCTTAAATAGCAATTATCACGGTCATCTTTTTGAACTATCGTGAACTTGCAATCGCATGTGAGTTACAATCTCCATCTTGAACTATGCTGCGCCACACACTTAATGGTGTGCGAAGTAAATATTCACGAACATCACTAGCTAGCAACATGGAATTTTATTATCAATCGAGACATGAGTTGCTCCTGTTACAATATGCTGCGTGCACCATAGCAAGAATTCACTATGACGTGAGTTGTATCGTCACTTGCACTTTTATGTGTATTCAATACTAGTACTTTGTTTAAGAATCACCCCCATAGGTTCTTACATCATGTTGTGACAAGTATCTAATAATTTTGTGTATACATGTTTAGTTAATACTCTTGTAATTACTGTGTCCAAAAAGGAAAAGTCCTTTTTTTTTATTAGTAAGGTGCACGTGAAAATGCATATAGTATCTATTATGTATGACTCAAAATAAGATTTTTTTTTTTTTTTTTAAACAAATTATGTGGCTTGGTTTTTCTTTAAAAGAATCAACAACCAGATGTTTTCTGTGGGAAATTAAATATAGAGAAATTTATCAACAAAGATAGTTAGATAATTTGATATTTCTTAACAAAATGGATGAACTAGGTGATTTTTGCATGGAAAAAATAAAAGTAAAAGCAGTTTGACAATTTAATTTTCAATAATCGAGATATCTTTTGTAGGAAAACAAATAAATATGGTACATAAATGGGGGATATTAGACAATTTGACTTTTCCAAAAATAAAAATAATAGCCAAGATAATTTTTGTATGGAAACATATAAACGTGGTGTCAAAACAAAAAGGAGGATATAAGATTCCAAACTATTTTGTTTTTAAGGATAATAATTGACTTATGTATAACAATATACATTAAAACCCCTCTATTGGAGAAAGAGACTCCATCATATTGAGGTGTATTTGTTTGAATGGAAGTAAAATGGAAGTAGTGGAAATAAGTTTACATCCACTACTTCGTGTATTTGTTTGGTTATGAAGTAGATTGGTAGTGACTTTTTAAATGATGAGATGGAGCCTTGATAGCACAATCATTTATCTCATTTACTTCACATGATTTTTGTATGGAAAAAAAATTAGAAGTGAAAAATATTATTATTTTATTATCTTACATCATTATCTTTTCTTCTTGCTTCCATAAAAATAAATATTTTATTTATATTCTATTTTTTCTTTCTTCTAAAAAATATTGAACAAATACTGAAGTATTGGAAATAGAATACTTTCAATTCTTCATATTTGGAAGTTAATTCTATTTTTTTTTTTTTAATTCTATAATTTCCAAGCATCCAAACACACTATTAGAGAATATTAGAGAATGAAATCTCTTTTTTCCTTACACAGAAAAACAAGTATCCTCTATGAATATTGTTTTTTCTCCAGTGTTATATATATGTGTGAGACACCCTATTTTCACAAACTACTGATTGAGCCAAGTGGCCTTCCATATGTTGCACTCAACCATTTTTTGTAGCCTCTTTAGTGCCCCCTGGAAGTTATTCAAAAAATCTACGATGTCCCGTCTTATATCTTGGTAGGTTTGGTAATTATTCCATTTCTGGGTAAGATATCACCGACAGTTACTTGAAAAGAACCATGCTGATTAGAATGTGCAAATATGGAGGAATTTAAACTTTGCTATACTCAAAATAAGAGATGCACATTATCTTTAGTAGCATTGGAGGATAACTATAAACATAGATATTTACAAGATAAAATAAATGGAAGCCACACATGATACAAAGTTCAGAACAAAGACCGGTAGCAATGGAGCTGGCTAAAAGATGATCATTGTCAAGAGGGAAGTTCTTCACGATCTACTAGAAGTTGGCCTACTTTTGGAGATATGGTTTGTCAACTAGGAAGTTCTCCTCAAAGTTCTTAATATCTAGACATGTGGAAGTAGTTTTGGAGTCAGACTCGATAACAAATTGAATTACACATGTGATAGAAAATTAAAACTAGAAAGTATAGTGAAGAGCATAAAATAAATGAAAAATCTGAAATCCACAAATCACAAGAAATGCAGATATCGAGCATGATAAATAGAATATATAATACTTAGAATATTAGTATGAACTATGTACCGGTTATTATATCCTTGTCATAATAGTAAGTTTTACTTACGAACAATATGTTAATAATAGTGTGGCACATATTATTAAACAAGTATAGAATTAAAGTAGAACTGGAATAATATGAGTTTTTAGCTTAACCATATGTATCTTTAATACTTTGGACGAAATCAAAGGATGACTTCCTAAAGTAATTTATTCTAGATGAGCTACATTTTAACATTTGATTGGACATGATGGTGGACAGGTTTGTTATCGGAGCATCCCAATAACTCCGAACTACGTACGGTATAATCAACAGTCATGTGTTGGTAAGATTAAATGGTCATTAACGATAGTTATAGTACTCAAGTTAATGGCAGAAGTTGGTATTCAAATCAATGAAATGAGCCGATATTCAAGTAGACAGCATAAGCCGAAATTCGAATTTTCAGTCACGCACCTCAAGTCAAACCGTTATAGATCAGTAAGTAAAGTCAAGTCGACAGTGCAAGCGGGTCAAGTCACAGCTGAAAAGCCAGTTAACACATCAACATGCATTTGTCGATTAGGTCAACTGGTCATAGACCGGTGAGTGGAGTGGAGTCAAGTCAATGGCGCAAACTGGTCTGGTCATTGCTACAGTCGGAAAACTAGCAATACGAGGTTGTGTCTTGGTATCTCCCACAATACGTTTGTGAATATCACCTTCTGATTTTTTCATAACCTACTTGGTACCTCCCATAAAATATTTGCATTTCAAAGTGGAATAATACAGCAAGTGAAGATGCAAGTACGTATCTAGACAAGTTGAGATCATACTTGTGATGCGATTTATGTGCATGACACGAGTGATACTAGTAGCTACTAGGCAGTTATATTAGTGTTTCTAGATTAATATAATACTATTATGTGAGAACTAGTTAAGCCAAATTAAATCAAGTCAAACCAAATCAGAAGTATGGCTCCGAGTCAAACACAATGATTTAATGGCAATATTGCATTCCAACAACCATCATGTGAAGTCATGAGTCCAAATCTAAATTTAAGAGCGAAGGTAATAAAATCAAACATGTACCATGCTGGTAAAATAAATGGTGCAACTCATGGAGGCCCTTGCAGATTATGGAAATGAGGATGGAGATGAGAGGACTATCGTAGAGAATGTAAATAAAGTATAGGCTTTTAAAGATTGATTAAAATAACCTTTTAGGGTGATGAGTGGAGTACTAGTGTTTGTTATCCTCCACATAAAATGAAAAATCATTTTTGGTTAAAGAAAAGTAATAATGTGTGGATTGGAGAATGTCACGCCCTATGTTCCCAGCTGCATAAGGAAATGCAATGTGCAACTGACGTGAACGTATTAAACGGAAACTGTGTGAGCGAGGGCATAAATTTACCCTCAATATAGATAATAATAGGAGTAATTAAGAAAATTAATTGCATCTACTACACAACACAAGATTCAAAAACTACTGCATTTTCATTAGTAAAAAGAAAAAAGTACATTGACTGGTCAACAAAACATAATTTCCAAGTTTCTTCTGCATGAAGCTCTAGTTTTATTCCTTTCATTTGCAAGATTGTATTTCACTTTGGTTCTCTATAACCTAGTGTTCTTATACCTTTATTCTCTTTTAGCTCTTTCTAGACTTTATTTCCTAATCCGTCTCTAAATTTATATCATCTTTTTATAGGAATAGATTTAACTTGAAAAACACACTAAAAATAACTGAGTAGCAATATTTATATACAAAAAATAGATAATATAAGAGATATAAATATACAATATATGACATTCATCACACCCTCACACCTATCACCTATCTTTTACTAGTTCTCGAGCAAAATTTAGAACTAAAAGGAAAAAGAAAAATCCTAACTCACATTCGCAAGAATTGCAATAGCACTTAGCATGGGCAGCAAGCCATTAAATTCCTAGATTACCCTAATGGACGAGTTATGTCTCGTGGGACTTTCCAACAATACTACCCACAAACATTATGAAGAAGATAGATTAAAAAATAAAAAAATAAATAAGGATAACCAAAACTAAAAAAACATTATACAAAAGAAATTTTTTTTTTTTTTGATATTTTCTACAATTAATTTCACTAATACACAAACTTTAAGAACGTATTGAGATTATCAATTTTCAAATAAAGCCTTATATCAAATACGCTTATCATTTTAATAAAAAATTCAAATCCTATCATTCAATAACCACTAATAAATAATTCATTGGCACTTATATGTCTACGTACACGTGTGATAGTCTATTTTGGTTTTGAACTCAAGTTCTAACTCATGATTGATCTTTTCTCTCCAAACAGTTTTTTTTTTACTTTTCCTTTTTTTTTCTTTTTTTGTGAAATTTTACCTTTCATGTGAATATTTATGCTTTCTTAGGCGCAAATACTCGATTACTCAGATCTTACTTTATCTCTTAAAAATACCATTAATGTGGATATTCACACTTATTTAGGTACAAATAAACAACTACTTAGTAATTCTCAAAAAATTTATTTATTTCTAAAGAATCATTGCCTTAAGTACCAGGCTCACATCTTTATTCTATTCTTTTACTATTTTTTTATTTAGAGGGAAAAGACTACTCAATTGTTATCTTTTTTGTACTTAACTTAATAAACTATTATGAACTGAAAATAAATGTATAATTACCTCAATATTACTATTAGTGGTATTTATTTTTCAGATTTTAATTTTTCATAAAATTCTTTGTATATCATCCAATCTACTCTCCTATCAAATTTTAAATCTAAATTTATTCTTTCATTTGTAATTAGCTCAATTTATTACATAAAATAAAAAAATTACTTTTTTTTTACTTTTTATTTTCATATTTTTTTCTTTTTTAAAATTTTTTTAATATCCTAAAAACTACCCAAAGTGTAAAATAAAGAAACCCAAAAAATCTAAAAATTTTAAAAAAATTCCTAGAAAAACTCAAAATACTAGTAAAACACAAAAATCTCATAACCCATTCCTCCATATATAAACTCGTGTATGCCCTCATACACGAATCATTGGTGTCATCCTCTCTATCTCCTATTCGATTCACCAGGTGCACGTCGTGCACATGGAGCTCAACTCTCTTTACGGTCCATATGTTTCAATCGATACCAAATCATTCCAAGACCATGCCAGATAACATTTATCTATTTAATGGAAACGACTGGGAAGTTTTGCTCAAAGAAGGCGTCATCCTCCTTCTCCTACGTTAAACCGGTGATATATCACCATATGTGCTTCATGACTATGGGCACATATGAGAATGTATATGCATCAAACTCCACATCAATCACAAATCCGCGAGACAACTGTGTAATCAGACACGGTGGAGGCAAACTAGTCCTCGACCGCATCTGAGCATCTATAATTATGTAAAATAATTGTGTACAAATACAAAAACGAGTTTCCTGATGCATGATGCAATCAACAACATATAACGTGGATGTGTAAAAAAGAAGATATGTGTGTAATCCCCATTATATTGGTGTTGATTTAGCAGCAAGTAGCATGTACGTCATGATAAATTGTCTTGCAACTGATACCTCTATCACGTGTCATTATGAAATTAGGGCCTATCCATATAAGATATTCCTTAATCGAATATGGGATTTGATTTCCATTGTGAAGGAGGATACCAGTGGATGCAGAGATAGTCCCTGCATGCACATCATGAATCTCTCCATACCAATAAAGTTTAATTGTTTGGCGTTCCTCCAAAAAATTGAATTTCACAAAACTCTTATAAAATTTTTCAACTAACTCTGGGATATAATAAGATGTGGGTGTGTACAAAAAATAATTCCATCCAAAGTTCCTACAGTAGACATAAAATATACCAAGAAAGCAGCAAATATTTTACCAAAACACTTCTCAACAACAAACTGTGCCATAGTAAATATGTAGTGGCTACTAAATTTTTTTAAAATTTAATAGAAAATAAAGGATCAGATATCAGTACTTCTCCTAAAATTTCAGGGGGAGAAGCCTTGCTGTTGCCGCTAAACGGTAGTGGCATATGCTGATTGGTGGCTCTGTGAGCTCAGGTAGGGTCTAACTTGCTGGAGGGTGAAGATGGAGAGGAGGGGATTCTTCTGGCCACCCTGGGTTTAAGTTTGGAGTTGGTGATTTCTGCAAATCTAGACTGTTGAGGAGAGAGCAGAAAGTGGGTTAGGTAAGGATGAGGGGATAATAGGGAGATGAGGTTGGTTTGGGTGTTTTTTAAAGAAAATGGAAAATTTACACTAGCCCCTCTCATTTCTTGAACTTTGTGCTGCAACCCTCAAAATTCTTTTCTACCCCTACATCTTGTTAGAAATACATAATATACATAATATACACTCTAATGTACATATGAATACATGCCTCTACGCATAGATTGAGTCATGAAGTATCATGACCTCTACATTATCGCTTGCTCGAGTCTCTATAACAGTTTTAATTTTTGACCATTTACTTTTAATAAATTACCATTTTTAGGGTTCTTGAGATTAATGGCACCGTGATGGTGCACAGCCTGTACTATGTACGGTCCCCTCCACTGCAATTTTAATTTGCCTGGGAATAAGTACGCCTCGAATTATATAGGAGAACTTTCTGCTCAGGTATAAATGACTTGCGAGTAATTGCATTGTCATAAAATACTTTAGTTTTCTCTTTATAAATCTTAGCACATTCATACCCATCCCTCCTAATCTCATCCAACTCATTGAGCTACTGTCTGCGCTGCTCACCGACATTTTCAAGCTCAAAGTAAAGGAACTTAATGGCCCATAAAACCTTATGCTCAAGCTCCACCGATAAATGACACTATTTTCTAAATATCAACCAATTGGGAGATATACCTAGATTGGTCATGTAAGCGGTACAGTAAGCCCATAATGCATCTGCTAGTTTACATGACCAATCTTTTCTGTTGTGTTGCATCATCTTCTCCAAAATTAGTTTTAATTGGTAATTAGAAATTTCCACGTGCCTACTAATTTGTGGATGATATAGTGTACCTAACTTGTGGGTAATGGAATATTTCTACATGAGCACCTCAAATGACCGGTTAGTGAAATATGTACCGTTATCGCTAATGATAGTTTGAGCAGTGCCAAATCGAGATAATATATTCTCTTCCAAGAACTTGACAGCAATTTTGTTGTTATTTAATTTTGCGGCAATAGCCATTTGGAAACATAATCGACAGTGACCAGTATGTATTGATTTTCAAATAAGTTGGGTAACGGTCTAATGAAATCTATACACCATACATCAAATATCTCGACCACAGGATAGGTTGCAGAGGCATCATATTGCGCCCTAAATTATGCCTACAAATTGGCATCATGTGCATGTCTTGCAATATTCCTTAGTATCTTTAAAGAGAGTTAGCCAATAAAAGCCACTCTGCAAAATTTTTTCAGTCGTTTTCCTAGGACCAAAGTGTTATCCACAAGAAAGATCATTACTAAAAGAGAGGATACTTTGTATCTCATCATCAGATATGCATCGACGCATGATCGTGTATGGATAATATTTGAACAGATAAGGTTCATTCCTATAAAAGAATTTAACTTGGGACAAGAATATATATCGGTCCTGCTTGGACCAATGAGATGCAATCTCTTTGTTCACAAGATAATTCACAATGTCAGGAAACTATAGGTCACGTATTAATGTAGGTAATTGCTCATCAGGAAATGATTCATTTATGGGGTAAAAATTAGATGGAGCGCTGGGCAGACGGGACAAATGATCAACTATTAGATTATCAACACCTTTCTTATCTAAAATCTCAAAATTAAACTCTTGTAACAAGAGGATCCATCAAATGAACCTTGCTTTTGCGTCTTTCTTGGTCAACTGATATTTCAAAACAGCATAATCAGTATATACTATAATTAGTGATCTAATCAAGTAGGAGCGAAACTTTTCAAGTGTAAAGATGACCCCTAAAAACTCTTTTTCTGTGGTAGAGTAGTTCAACTGGGAGTCATTGAGTGTCCTGCTTGTATAATAAATCATATATGGCTGCTTATCAATACATTATCCTAGGACTACACCAATAGCATAATCAAATGCGTTACACATAAGCTTAAAAGGCAGACTCCAGTTGTTTGCCATGAAAAATTGTAAATGATTCTTTATTAAAAATTTTCAATAAAAGATTACAATTTAAACGGTTGTTCCTTTACAGAAGATGAGGGAAATCTAATTTCGTCTTTATTTAAAACTGGGTTCTATAGTAGCTATGGAAAATGGTCTTACTCTCCGTTGACACTCCGAAAAAAATTTTAGTTGGCAAAGGTTTAGAGCTTTTGATAGCACCAGTACTTGGATGGAAAATAACTCTCTTTATAATATTGATCTCCTGATGGCTTTTTCTGTCTGAGCTCCTGTTATTTATAGAGATTTGGAGACTCTTGAGTTGATATAACTGTCCAACTATTGACCTCCATGATCTGAGAATTAATGTCTCATCTTTTGATCTAGTGAATCTGTATTAAATCTCCAGAATTTGTAACTGACGTTTTTAATTCTCTAAATTGTAACTGAAACGTGGATCTCAAACTTTAGATTTTATTTCCTTTGAATCACAACCGGAATGTGGATCTCAAATTTTAGATTCGTGTTTCCTCTGAATCACAATCGGAATGTGGATCTCAAAATTTAGATTCACGTTCAGTGTGATGGCATGTTCACTGCTTGCCAGTATGCTCAGACGCAATGATGAGACCCTGCGGGCCCCCCTTTTTATTATTAACTCTGCGAATCTAGAGAAAGAGATTCACACTTCAGTTTTATTTGCTAATCGCATTTTGGCTCCTTTGAAAAATAAAACACAACTCTGTGAAGAGTATGTTTTAATTGTTCTTTAGTTTATATTCACGGATCTGAAAGATAATCCTTGTAAAAGAAAATTTTGCAAAAAGAATCCTCTCCAAAATTTTTGAAACTCTATGTTATTGGAGGTGTTTCGAAACACTTTAGATGACTTGGCAAAATGCAACTTTAACAGTGTAAGTTTGTTCCTGAAAATTGCGATATTCGAAAAGAGATACGACTTTGTATTAGAACTGCGGATTTTGAATCTTTAAAAAAAGCATGACTCTGTATTAGAGCTACGGATCTTGTGCTTTTGAAAAGACATGACTTTGTATTAGAGCCGCAGATCTCGCACTTTATGCTGTATATCCGCAATGTTATCACTTTTTCTAGCATAGAGATCGAAACGTCTTCTGAGCTTCATTAATGATAGGATTCTTATGAGATTTGGGCCAAAGATCTTGTCCGTTAAATCATCTGCTATAAAATTTCAAACTCATTATTAGAGTATTTTTAATAGTTTTTGAAAAAATTAAACTCTGAATTTTCTTCAAACTTTCAAGACCCTTCGTCTTCAAGCTCCTTTTCACCCTCAAATTTTCCAGACTTCTTTTGCATCAAATTTTCTTAAAAACTTTCAAGAAGATGACAAAAAAAACTTCAACCTCTAGTCCATTTGGCAGTAGTTCCCAAAATCCTCAAGCTGCCTCTAGCTCCATAGTAGTTTGGCAGGTGCCTCTGGTTGGAGGTGATTTCCTTGCTTCATATCTGATTTGTAGTCTATGTTCTGATTTTGAGAGAGAATATACTTTCTCAAAATTTTATTATAATTATTTTCTCTCCTCATGCAGTGGCTTATGCTTCAAACCCTTGGCCGAAAGATCACTATTTTGGCTATACATGAGGATATGACGGTGAGAAACAGTTTAGGCTTCTTAAAGTTTTTCCTACTTGTGCAGCATCTAATGGAGGAGAGAGAAAGAGCAGGATCTTGAACCCTACTTGTCCTACGTTGCGAGAACTCATGACGACTGCTCCTTTTGAGGGAAAGGATAGGACATTATTGAACATCCTCCTTTCTTGTTTGGTGATCATGTCCCAACTACTGATGACTTTTTAGATGATGGGGAATATAAATGGCTCTATCAAATTAATGGTCGAACTTGTTTCTTCCTGAAATAAAGAGGTCTTACTCGTTCTTGTATCTCCAATCCTTTTCTATTACTAGAACCATGGATTGACATTTGAACAAACCGCAAGAGGGCATTTTGCTAGGTGGATTTAATGCACACAGTGCATTCCCTCATTCTACTGGAAAGCACGTTCTTGGATTATTTTTAGGATCCTTTAAGCAAGACCTCCCTTTGGATGAAACTCCAGTGATTACTCAAACTTTCTTACACCGGTTTGTTGATGCACTGAGAGAATTCCCAGTTCAGGATTTTCATCCCATTGGGTGGATTCATTGTTCTTCAAAGGGACCATGGGCGACCTTAACTGGTTTTTCCTTAAGAGCTTTTGCGGATCAGTTGAAGCACATAAATCTTTATTGTACTATAAGGGTAGTTCAACATGGAATTCCTTCTAATTGATTCCATTTCTTTAGCTTATTGAAAATGTATAACCTTGATACTTATACTTTCTTTATACCTTGTAGTGAACTAGGGCTTGCCCTCTATGAGCGAGATTTCAGGATTACCCATGGGAGATATTCCTTATGAAGAATATGTTCTCACAGGAGAAGAACTCCATTTACTGAAAGTTCAGGATCCTATGATTTATGATACTTATTGGGAATTATTTTGCCACTATCATATTTATGCTCAAATGTCTAATGCTTACAATGTGAAGTAAAAAAAGTGGTTGCAGTATCTTTTCCCCAATTTCGCGAAGAACAATCCTAATTTCACTCGTCCTTCTCCAGTTTTTGAGCAAAAGGTTGAAGAAAGAAATGTTCAATGTGGAACAGATGCATACATTGCTGAATCAGGCAAGGATGTTTTCAAGGCTAGGACATCCTTTGAGAGTTTCCATTAATAGACCTTACAACCTTTATCAGATACTGCTTCGTTGGTAGGTTTCTTGATGTTATGGTTGAAGATATGCGTGGTTTCATCAACACCACAAGAAGCTCTAACAGTCAGAGTAGTACCTGATAGTCTTGTTAGCATTCGGCCGTCCACACAGTTTATTGTTTATTGCCAGTAATGATTTGTGGAATCCAAAGTGGATTGAGGAAATTGGTTGATAAATTTTGTAACATCAAGAAAGAGAATGATGATAATGGAAACTTAATTGTCAAGACTACAAATCCGCGGGTGGAACTTCTATACACCTATTTAATGGTTTGGATAGTTTTGCATTGTCTTTTAATAATGAGTCCAATTAATGCTCAAACAGACTTAGGTTCTCCCAAAGTTCAATATCATAAGAAATCGTAATGGAAAGGAGGTTATATGGCTGCGATCCACAGAATACTTTGACATCATTCCAACTATGAGCTATACAAGTGTTTTCCTTACTTTCCAAATGCTGATTATGGTGATGAATTAGCGGATGTAGCCGGTGTTGATAAGTTTATCACTATGTTTCCTAGGTGTTTCTGGTGGCTAATAAGCATTGGTCCAGGGCACTTGGTACTCCGCTTAGAGAATCATTGTTATATTAAACCCTACTATCCAAGCCATTTCTCTTGACAATATGGATATTATCAATTGTATATTGGGAATCCGAATACGGACATGAACCACATTGGGAATCTATTTGAGGGAGCTAGAGCTTCGTTTCATTTCATCTCTAGTGGTACAAAGGCCAAGTTCAATCTTCCCCCTAGGACTCCAAATTCATCCATGACTTTTGGTTTCTGTAAAAAGTATTCGGCTGTTCATTCCATGCCTCATAATTTTAACATGAGTCTCACTTGTTTGAAAGACATTAGAGCATGGTATGCTCCAAAGAGAGAAGCTAGCAACACTAAAGTGGCTGGAATAGAGGATTTTGGAATAGAGTATGATTTTGAAGGATTCGAGTTAAGGGGTGATAAAGGTACTGCAATAGTCCCAATGGATCATCCTGTATCTCCCTCCATTCTAGCTTCTCCTCCTCCTATGGCAAAGGAAACGTCTTCTAAGTTAGGATCTCCTCCTCAGAAATTTCTTATAAGCGGAAGAGATTAAGGCGTCTCAATGACTTGCCAATCATTTTAGAGACTGTATTGGCTGAAGCTGATGCAGCAGTGCATAGTTCGACTCTTGGAACTATTGAAGAGGAACAAGAAGAGAATGATGATGCGAATTTGCTTCCTTGTTCTTCTAAAAAGCGCCAAAGTCAAGGACCTGTTTTTCCATATGACCCCACCATAGAGGTTCCTTCTACTACATCTGCAGCTAAACTTTCTTCTAATGCTGCACTCCTTCCAGTAACTCAAGTCACTAATTATGATGATGTACAAATCGTTGGAGAGACCCGCATACCAAGCTCTTCTTCAATGGCAGTACCTTCTTTCAGGAGACTCTAATGATGATGGTGATGATAATGCTGATGATGATGTTGATAGTGATGATATTCGCTCCTCTACTCCTCTGTCAGACCATGGTAAATACATTTTGCTGACAGCAGAAGAGAGAGTTGAAGTATATAGGCCTAGAGAATCTACTACCCAACCTCAAGATTTATTCTAAAGTTTAATCATTTACATCATCTTCCATTTCTTTCATCATCATCATTTTTAACTATTTCCTTTTTTTTAAGAAATGATTCCCTCTACTTCAATTTCGGAGTATGTACCTGAGGGTGATACTTTGTTTATTGATATCGAAGTTCATCATGAAGTTGTATTTGAAATTGCTGCAACTGCTGCCTCTGATGAAGCCAATGAGGCTACTGTGTCTGCTGAAGCTACTGTATTTGTCAAAGCTGAAGCTACTGAGGCTGCTGCTCCTATCAAAGCTAAAGCTACTGCACCTACTGAAGTTGCTGCCCCTACTAAAACTGTTACTTCATTATCTCAGAGTGTAGTATAGGTCACATCCACTCTTGTTACTACTTTTGTTGCAACTATTTCTTCTGCAACAAATTATGCAGAAGTTGAGGCTCATGAAGATGACTTGCTTCAACATACCATTAAAGTCTTTTATCATTTTTTAGATCGTTGCATTTGTCAAGATTCTAAAAGGGAGCTCTTTCTCCTCAATTGCCAATGTCCTTAATATTTACGTAGCTGGCATAGCAAGTATTGGTGGAGAGAAAAAAGCAACTCCTTATAGACTCATAGTAACTCAACTTTAGAAACATACTGACTCTTTGTTAAAAATCCACAGCGCAGATAAGTTAGAAATAGTTGAGACTACTTTCCATAAATTGATGGAGGAACAACTCAAGTTTTAGGAGGAGATCAAAGAAAAAACTGATGCTTGTCAGGTCCGTGTTGACATAAACCAATTAACCAGCCAATCTTTAACTTCTTAGATAGAAAGTGCTGCCGCAACTGTTAAAAGTCATGATGCAGCTATTGCCAGAACTCAAGAAACTATCGCTAAGGCTCAGGTTTTTCTTGGAAAGATCTCCAAAGAGCGTGAGGAGACAATGAAGAACTTTACTGATTTAACAAGATATCATGATAGAGTAATCAAAGCTCTTTTAGCTGATCAAGCAGAATTGGAAGCCCTAAAATCTGTTTTAGGAGGCAATATAACTGTCAGTGAGGAGGAACTGCGCTGCTGTTCAGGCTTATGAGACCATTCAATTGGAGATCAGTAATGCAGAAGAAAAGATCAATGCTCTTTTAAACCATTAAGTTGTAATAATTTTTTTTAATATTATCCAGGAAGCTCTTATAATCTTCTCATTTTGATAATACAAACTCAAGTTAGTCTCGTGGATGTAATGTTTCCTTCTGATTTTGTCCAAAGAATTTTTGTAATTTTAAATTTGATAATAAAACTTGGAACAATTTTTATTTGTCATCTCATTGAAACTTTGAGCTTAATTAATCTTTGCATGTCTCTGAATTTAATTTTGACAAATTTGCATATCAGACTTAACTTTGTACTAAAAAATGCGACTCTACATCGGGATTTGCAAGTTTGTATAAGAAATGCGACCCTGCATTTATATTCATGCGTCTATAGCTTCTGAGTTCAAGTCCGCAAGTTTGAAACTCTTGGTCAAACTCTCTGAGCTTGTATATGAATAAGATTCTGAACTCCGATTTGCGATATGTGCAGCCTTGCATTAAGATCTGCGGATTTACATATATGAGTAACTCTACTTTAAAATCTGTGAATACATATAAGTGTAATTCTGCATTAAAATCCATAGGTTTACAATATAAAATGATTTTCCATCAATTTAATTGATTTTTTGGTGTAAAGATTTAAGCGCTGCATCATCCATTAATGACAGGATTCTAATCGAAGATCTCATTTCCTTTGGCGTAGATACCTAAGCGTCCCATGCAATAATAATGAATCTTATTGAGATTCGAGTCAAAACTCTCAATCAAAAATTTTGCATATAAAATCTCTTGGACGAAGATTTTGACCATGAAATCCTTTATATAAAGCGCCAAGCCTTTCTTCAAAAATCCATTCTGACTTGAGAAATCTTCTGAACTCTCTACTTTTCTAAAGTTCTTCTCCAAAACCAATTCTATCATGGAGTTCTGTTCTTCTTCCTTTTCCTTGATTGAGGAAATGGACTGGGGTTGGCATGTTACAAGACCTCCAGATAATGTTGGCCTATTTTGTGCTTGGTCTTTTACCAGGTTTGTTAAAGAAGGAATATACCATTGAAAATATTCTTATGACTAGAATCATCTTTCTTAACTATGGTAAGTTTTCTTGTCAAAATCATAGTTTATATATTTTCTTCTATGTTTTTTGACAAAGTTCTAGATCTTGTTGTAAGATATAACCGTAGTCATTTTCCTTAACAATGGCCCACACCCATCTGATTCTCAGATTTTTCAATATCTTTGGAAAACTAGAAGATCTCATGTACTTTTCATGAGAGAAAAGATTTTAGATCTGTAGCATTGTGATCTCATGTACTTTTTATGAGAGAAGATTTTAGATCTGTAGCATTGTTAATTTCCTGTCTATCATCTTTAAGGTAAGGATGATAAATGGTTGACAACAATTCCCAGTTTCAGCAGTTCCATAAGTTATATACTTGGAAACATATATTTGGTACAGTCAGTTTTGAACTAATCAAGTCACTGGCGACTTTGATTATGACTAAGCGAACCAACTTGGAAGTTTGAACCATCAACAAGAAGAAACTACGGAAGCAAGCTTCTTGTCAAAACTATCCCATTATAGATGTTGATGAAAAATTTCAATGTTCTCTTTACATTCATTGTATGATGTCAAGGAACTCTTTGTAATATTAGATTGATAATGAATAAAGTTTTTTTTTTATGGAAATCAAAAGCTTTTGTTGTCATTCATTCAGAGATAACTATTATCTTGATAAATGATTTTGATATTGATGATTAGAGATAACTGTTAACTTGATAATCATTGACTCTTCAAAATATTGTTCAGAAGTAATAATTAACTTGACAATATAGGGTCATTATTCAAATGCCCAAATAGATTTTGCCACAAATGAATAGTCTTTTTGAATCATGATAAGAGTAACTATTAACTTTCCTGAACAAATTATGATCTCCGCTGTTATGTGACTTGTACTATAACAGCTTTCAAATTGTCAGAGGTAATTTTTAACTTAGTAAATTTGGATGAAGAAAACATTTGTTTACCATAGTTAATTTTAACTTAGAAACTTTTGGTGGAAAGAAACTTTTATTTGCCAGAAATAATTTTTAACTTAGCAAATTTTGAGGAAGGAAATTTTTTGTTTGCAAGAGGTAATTTTTAACTTAGCAAAATTTTGGAGGAAACAAAATTTTATTTGCTAGAGATAATTTTTAACTTAGCAAATTTGGAGGAAGGATTTTTTTTTTTTGACAGAGATAATTTTAACTTAGCAAAATTTTGGAAGAAAGAAAATTTTGTTTGCTAGAAGTAATTTTTAACTTAGCAAATTTGGATGAAGGAAATTTTTTGTTTGCTAGAAGTAATTTTTAACTTAGCAAAATTTTGGAGGAGAGAAAATTTTATTTGCTAGAGGTAATTTTTATTTGCTGGAGGAGAGAAAATTTGGAGGAAGAAAATTTTTATTTTTGAGTCAAAGAATCCGCGCTTTATGTGACAAAACATGATTTTGTGAGATCCGCGCTTTACCTATCTTTATTAGAGACAAATCACAATTTTGTGAAATCCGCACATTTAGCTGTCTTCTTTAGGGGCAAAAAGCAACTCTATGAGATTCGTGCTTTAAACTCTCTTGGTTCTGAAAAGTGAATTTTGGTGGATAAAAACTTAGGATCTGTTAGAGATAAAATCTTAACATAACAGGTTTATGGAATTTTTAGCAAATCCCCAGCTATAAACAGATTTGATCAGCCTTTACTAATCGTCGTTTGTATTAAGCTAGTTATGTTATTCCTCTCAGCATGATGAGTTATCGAGAATTTCATTTGGACCTTAAATGCAAAATTTTCCTCTTCTCCAAATCCTAGCAGGGTAGAGTAGTTCATACTTTTTACCCCCAGTACGGTAGGATTGGCAAGAAACTTGTTCTCTTCCTATTGTCTTAGTAGTATTGGGCAATTCATGCTTTTTACCCCCAATATAGTGGG
This sequence comes from Dracaena cambodiana, assembly GCA_036321105.1. Classification (NCBI taxonomy): domain Eukaryota; kingdom Viridiplantae; phylum Streptophyta; class Magnoliopsida; order Asparagales; family Asparagaceae; genus Dracaena; species Dracaena cambodiana. The sequence continues at coordinate 10,634,523 of JAYEPQ010000006.1, read as the reverse complement.
GTTGTCGAGGATTTTGTTTGAGCTTACATACCAAACTTTCCTTTATTCTTAGTTATAAAGACGTAGGATTCATTTAGCGCTCCTGTTGATGTGGAGAGTTATGTGTTTGTGACAAACTAGCATATCTTCATTGGCTATAGTCCATTGGGGAAATTGATGAAGTAGCGGACCGCAAAATATTAACTGCACAATGCTAAAACTTGGTGGAAATGAACTCCTTCTTGCAGATGAGCTCCATTTGATTAGTAGACGAATTGGTCCTATTTTGGAGATAATAGTATCTCTTTTCGCAGTACTAGTCGGAGATATAATTGAGGGTTATAGATGAAGATATGTATTTCAAACCACTCAATCTTTGATCTGATTGCCTCCTACTATTACGTAAGCTATTTTTATACAATATATCCAACTCTTTGAATAGTTTAGGGTTTTTCCTTTTGGTTGAAACTTAGCCCTTCATAGGAATAATATTTCTTCAGAAATTTTCATTGATTGATATTATTGTTTTGTCACCATTCGGTTTCGTTAACCGATATGCACCATTAGAGTAGACTGCATCAATGACAAAGGGTCCTTCCCATTTTGGCTGGAACTTTCCTTTGGATTTTTTATTAATTATGATTGGTCTTCTTACTCAAAGAACTATTATCACCTTTCTTAAAAGTTCTCTGCTTGACCTTTTTGTTGAAGGTTTTGAAAATCCGTTCTTGGTAAACTTCAATACTTTGTTGAGCTTCCAGACGTTTATCATCAAGAGGTTCCAACTCTAAAAGTTTCTATCGATGTCTTTCCTCTTATGTCATTTTAGTTGCTAATGCAACCTGTAATGACGAAATTTGAATCTCCAAAGGTAACACTGCTTTAGACCCGTACATCAAAGAAATGGTGTAGCATTAGTAGGAGTCCTGATAGTAGTTTGATAGGCCCAATGACATTCTCCAATCTTTTTGTCCCAATCTTGTTGGTTAGATGAAACAAACTTTTTAAGGAGCTTCACAATAGGTTTATTGAAGGCTTCTGCCAAACCATTAGTTGCAGGATAGTATGGAGATAAAACCACACTTTCAATCCTATATTTATTGCAAAATCTCGAGAATAACTGACTCATGGACTGAGATCTGTTGTCATGAATAATTCTCCTAGGTACTACAAAGTGGTATAACACATGATGTTTGATGAATTTAATTACATCTGATGTCTTTACTTCAGTTAAAGGAACAACTTCAGTCCACTTTGAGAAGTAATCTAATATGGCTAATATGAATCGATGACCATTCATGATGGGGGAGAAATTAATCCAATAATGTCCATTCCCCATTGTTCAAATGGCCATGATGTAGCAATTGGATGAAAATACTCTGGAGCTTAATATATGAAGTTTGCATGTATTTGATAGGCTTTACATTTTTTAGCATAAATAACAGCATCTGTCATCATTTTGGGCCAGTAATACCCCATTCTTTGGAGTCTATCCCAAAATTTAGTCCTAATTGATGTGCTCTATAGATACCGCCATGAGCTTCTTCAAGTGCTACTTGAGCTCTTTTGTTAGAAAGACAACGAAGTAAAATCCCATCATAAGATTTTCTATATAATATCTAAAGTTTGGTGTTATAATATAATCGAATAGGTTTTCTTCAAATTGCTGCTGCTTTTTTAAGATTTTCTTACAATATTCCATATAGAACATAATTTATGTAAGGAAATCGCTAATCTCTTGGTTCAAGATTAGACTCAAGAGCATATATTTTATCTGCTTCTTGTTTCTTTTCTGAATTTAATTCTGCTTCAAGCTCATTTTTCGGGCAAAACAATTTTTTACTTCCCACTACTATACATTTGCTGGCGTTTTTGGGCAATACTATAGTAGCTGCCAAGGAGGCTAGTGAGTCTGCATAGCTATTCTGATGAGCGGTACATGACTGATATAAAAGACATTAAAATTATCAGCCATTAAAACTATTAGCCAGTTTTATTAATGCTTGGTAATATGGCAAGAAGTTTTCATTTTAAACTTCATATTCTCCCCTAACTTGATTTATGACAAGTTAGGAATCTTCGTATACTTCTAAATACTTTACCCCAAGCTGTTTGGCTATTCTCATACCAATCATTAGGGCATTGTATTCGGCAAAATTGTTAGAACATAAGTTTGTCAATGAGTATGCTCGAGAAATGATGTGGTTATAGGGGAAACAAAAACACCCCCGCTCCTGCTCCTATCTTTCCTTTAAGACCCATTCTAGAAGCACCATTAAAGAAAAGTTGCCATATATCTTCTGTAACGGTATTTGCTTCAGCAGTTTCTTGTGGAATGTCTTCTTTCAGATTTGTATTTCCTTCGCCTAATTTGCTAGGAATCTCTTCGTACAATTTTGAAGATGCTGGAATTGGGTGTTCAGTTAAGAAATCAGGTATAACTTGTCCCTTAATTGATATTTATGGTATGAAATGTATATCATATTGTGATAGTAGAATAGCCTGATTGGATAATCTTGAATTTAATGACCCTGGCTTGGTTTGTAACACCCCACTTTCCGTAGTGTGGAAAGCTGGAACGTTCGGCATCGAATGATAACTCGACAAGCCTCAGTAAATATTATAGTCATATTACAGCAGAAATATGGGCAAAATATAAAAATAAACCATAAATTTATTATTTAAAACAATAATTTTTTCCTCCTTACATAATATTCAATAAGAAAATAATAAACTAGAACGGCCGTTAATTCGTAGCTTTGCCTGCTTCTAAAAGTATATTGTATCATGTTCTGTCTCCGACGAGTCTACCTCTAAGTAATAATCTGCATCTGGCCATGCATAACCAGGATCATCAGTAAAGTGATCCAAAAATATATTATAGAAACATATGAAACAAATATATCTCGGCAATACAAAAAAGTAAGTACAATTAAAATAAGTAAGAAATCTCAAATCTTATCATATAAGGTGGTTTATCATTAATTTTTTAGTTAATATTCTTTTAATTATAATATTTAGAAATTTAAAAAAATATAAACTTGACTGGTCTGAACGCATCCCCGTGTACCCCTGAAAAAACAGAACAGTAAGTTGATCGGAGCCTATTATGATCCTCTCGAAAGGGAAACACTGGCATTTTTAATCGGAGCCTATCCTGATCCTCCCATATGGAAAATAGTGACAGTTTTGATCGGAGTCTATCCCGATCCTCCCAAAAATACCAAATAGCTGTGCAGTTACGTTCAGCCATCAAATCATATAGATCCTCAATTTCTCCCATAAACCCAGTGTATGTCAATTTCATATCAATTTCAGTGTCAGTTGTTCAGTTCAGTAAATCCAGTTCATTATATAGATTTGTGATCATTAATAAAATTTAGTATTCAGTAACAGTAGTAGTAACATTAAGAAATAATGTAACAGTTCAGTGATTAATATTTTATCACATATTATACCAATCATGTCTTGTACGGTATTCATTAAGTTTCCACGCATATAATTAAATCTTTAATAAAATAAAACAGAGAACATAGAAAATAAAGTATAATTAATAGCATGTCTTTGAGTGAGTTGGACTCACTTTAAAATAAAATATAAATAGTAGCATATTATAGTGAGTTATAAAACCCACTTTAGCCTTGATTTAGGATGAAATCTTTGGCCTTAGCGATGAAATCTCTAAGATTCTCAAAAACTCTCCTTGGTTGAACCCTATTCTCATTTTTTTCTCTACCTCTCTTCTTTCTCCCATATTTTGCTTTCTTATTTCTTTTTTTTTTTTTGGCTTAGGAAAAGTGGGCTTGTTGGGGCCTATTTATAGGGAATTAAGAGTCCTATTACTACTAATAGTAGGAAAGACCAATACGAATTCTAATTGGATTCACTATCCTAATTAAAGACGGAATTTCAAAAGTTATGGAACCCAAGTAAGAATCCAGATATGGAAACCAAATTTGAATCCGAATCCTAATAGTTATATGAACCAAATTAAATTACATCTAATTAATTGGATGAGAGTTGAATTCTACATTAATTCGGTTATTCTATTATACTAACTCAATTAGAATTTGGATTGGGTTTCTATTTATATTTAATATCTAGTCAAATTAGAATCCAATTGGTTAAAAAAAACCAAATAGATTCTTATCTTGAGAATTAATTAATCCTACTAGTTTTCTTAATCACGATTACTTGATTAGATAGCTTGATTTGGGTGTATGGTGGGTGTCATATGATCAAAATATATTTTAAAACAAAATATTATTTTTAATAAATTGTAAAATTTTAAAATCCGACGTGAAAAAAGTGGGTGTTACATTCTACTTCCCTTAAGCAAAAATTTTGTTCTCGAAATTTCTTAAGACCTATTGGATGGAAAAGTGGATATACTTTACTCAATAGGTATAAGAATTACTCCTAGATACCTTTCTCTTGAAACAACTATTCGATCAATTCTAAATATTTAACTAGAAAGGATATCCCTACACCTTATACTTATATTCAATTCAACATTTAAGACATTATAGGGAAAAATAACATTATTTTGATAATAATAATTATAAAGTAAATAATTTAAATAGAAAAATCATATTATATATATAGCTCTATTTAATCCAAAACGGTCTAAAAAAAATTAAACCGATTTTGAGTCTGTTGACTGTAATGATATCTAAATCTGTTCAAATCATTTGAACAGATTTAAAAAGCGTGGGCTCTGATACCACTTGTAACGCTCCACTTTCCGTAGTGTGGAAAGCTGGAATATTCGGCGTCGAATGATAACTCGACAAGTCTCAGTAAATATTACAATCATATTACAGCGAAAATATGGGTAAAATATAAAAATAAACAATAATTTTTTATTTAAAACAATAATATTTTTCCTCCTTACATAATATTCAATAACAAAATAATAAACTAGAAAGGCTGTCAATTTTGTAGCTTCACCTGCTTCTAAAAATATATTGTATCATGTTCTGTCTCTGGTGAGTCTACCTCTAAGTAATAATTTGCATCTGGCCATGCATAACTAGAATCGTCAGTAAAGCAATTCAAATATATATTATACAAACATATGAAATGAAAATATCTTGGCAATACAAAAAAGTCAATACAATTAAAATAAGAAATCTCAAATCTTATCATATTGGTGGTTTATCATTAATCTTTCAGTTAATATTTTTTTATTTAAAGTACTTAGAAATTTAGGAAAATATAAATTTGGCTGGTCTGAACGTATCCCTGTGTACTCCTGAGAAAATGGAATAGTAAATTGATCAGAGCCTATCCCGATCCTCCTAAAAGGGAAACAGTGACAGTTTTGATCGGAGCCTATCTCGATCCTCCCGTATGGGAAATAGTGACAGTTTTGGTCGGAGTCAATCCCGATCATCCCAAAAATAGGAAATAGTGGCACAGTTACATTCAGCCATCAAATCATATGGATTCTCAATTTTCCCCATAAACCCAGTGTATATCAATTTCAGTATCAGTTATTCAATTCAGTAAATTCAGTTCATTATATGGATTTGTGATCATTAATAAAATTTGGTATTCAGTAACAGTAGTAATAACATTAAGAAATAATGTAACAGTTTAGTGATTAATATTTTATCACCTATCACAAATTATAACAAGCATGTCTTGTCATGTCTTATTCGGTATTCATTAAGTTTTCATTTATATAATTAAATCTTTAATAAAATAAAACAATCAACATAGAAAATAAAGTATAATTAATAGCATGTCTTTGAGTGAGTTGTTCTCACTTTAAGATAAAATATAAACAATAGTATGTCATAGTGAGTTATAAAACTCGCTTTTGCCTTGATTTAGGATGAAATCTTTGGCCTGAGCGACGAAATCTCCAAGATACTCAAAAACTGTCCTCGGTTGAACCATATTCTCTTTCTTTCTATACCTCTCTTCTTTCTCCCATATTTTGCTTTCTTATTTCTCTTTTTTTTTTTAGGAAAAGTGGGCTTGTTAGGGCCTATTTATACGGAATTAAGAGTCTTATTACTACTAATAGCAGGAAAGACGAACATGAATTCTAATTGGATTCACTATCCTAATTAAAAAAAAATTTCAAAAGTTATGGAACCCAAATAGGAATCCAGATATGGAAACCAAATTTGAATCTGAATCCTAATAGGTATATAAACCAAATTAAATTACATCCAATTAATTGGATGAGAGTTGAATCCTACATTAATTAAGCTAGTCTATTTTACTAACTCAACTAGGATTTGGATTGGGTTTTTATTTATATTTAATATCTAGTCAAATTTGAATCTTATTGGTTAAGAAAAACCAAATAGATTCTTATATTGAGAATTAATTAATTCTACTAGTTTTCTTAATCATTATTATTTGATTAGATAGCTTGATTAGGGTGTATCGTGGGTGTCATATGATCAAAATATGTTTTTAAAACAAAATATTATTTTTAATAAATTGTAAAATTTGAAAATCCGACGTGAAAAAAAGTGGGTGTTACATGGTTATTAATATTCTTAAGGGGGTTAACTCTTGATATGACGTGGATTGTTTGCCCTACCAAGTAGTGTCGCATTTTCTAGATCGCAAACACTAGAGCTAGGCATTCTTTTTCCACTAGATTATACAAATATTCAGGCCCAATCATCATTTCACTAAGATAATAAATGACTTGTTCTTGCCCCCAATTAATTCTTTTGTGCTAATAAAACTCCCAAGGAATGGTCCACAACACTCACATATAACAAGAAAAGTATTCCTGAAATGAGAGCTACAAGAACCGGTGGTTTAGTAAGAAATTCCTTGATTTCTTCAAAAGCTTTCTGACATGCATCATCCCAAATGAATGATACTCCTTTCTTCATCAACCGTGTAAAAAGGCCATATTTTCTAGATAAATTTGATATGAATCTGCGAATATATGCCAGCGTACCTTGCAGTTCTCTCAATTCTTTTAGATTTTTCGGTGGTAGCATATCTTGGATTGCTTTAATTTTGTCTGGATTAAGATGAATTCCCTGGGAAGTGACCACAAAGCCAAAATATTTTTCACTGGAAACTCCTAGAAATGATTTAGTAGGTTTCATTTTAAACTGATGTTTCCACATGAGGTTAAACGTTATTCTCAGATCATGAAGATGATCATTCTTGTTCTTGTTTTTAATTGTCAGACGTATACATAACATTCCACTATCTTCCGTAGATATTCTTAGAATATAATATTTATGGCGTGTTGATACGTGGTGCCAGCATTTTTCAAACCAAATGGCATGACTATACAACAGTACACTCCAAGTTGTGTTCTAAAAGACATGTTTTTCATCATCAGGATACATCTTGATTTGATTATATCCTGAGAAACAATCCATAAATGGCATCCGTTCATAACCACAAGTGTTGTCAATCATAACATCTATCTTGATTTAATTATATCCTGAGAAACAATCTATAAATAGCATCCGTTCATAACCACAAGTGTTGTCAATCATAACATCTATAATAGGCAAAGAAAATTCGTCCTTTGGGAATGCTTCATTCAAATTTAAGAAATTAATGTAGACCCTGATTTTTCCATTCTTTTTAATCACAGGGACTATATTCACGACCCAATCTGGATGTTGTTCTTCGCGAATGAAACCTGATTCATTAACTTTTTAACTTTAGCTTCAATCGCCTCCATAATTTCAAGACGGAACCTTCATTGCTGTTGTTTTACAGGCTTCGCATTAGGTCGGATGTTTAACTTGTGAACCACAACTTTTGGGTCAAGTCCTGGCATATCTTCATAGTTCCAGACAAAAACAACAATGTATTCTTGAATAAGAGAAATTATTTCTTCTGAAGATAAATTTTTACTTATAAATATGATTAGTTTCATCACCTATATTTATTTGGATCACTTTATCTTAAGTTAGAGGTTCTTGTTATTCAAACTAGACTTCCCACTTCATGTTGAGGTGCTTCGCCCAAGGATCCTTCTTGATTGGTGATAATTTTTCATTATTCTCTTCTTCTTGATTTATGGAGACCATGTTGACAGAGACTTCCTGAAAAATGGCACCAACAGTTACATTTGAACTCCAACATGATTATTCCAATGAATGAGTTTATTGCCATTCTTCAAAATTTATATCTGAGAGATCTTTAGAGGTAGTAATATATTCCAACCCCCTGCCAATCTTATCATAGTAATCTGGCATCGTTCCTTTCGGAACCAAAGGTTGAAGTATTGCTTTTCTCCATTTTCCAAAATTTAACCCCCTACATTTGGCTAGATTATATCCCATTTTTTTCATCAGTTTATGGGAATTTTTATCATAATAGAAGAACTCGAGACTTCCCTGTTCTTCCTCAAAACCTAAGAATTTTTCTTTATTTTTATTGTTTACTTTTCCAAATATTATAAGTTTCTGATCTTTATGTTTAGGAGGAACCTCAAGGATGATCGAATGGGTGCTTGAAACCAAGATAAAGAATATAGTTTATTTAATTGATCACTAACCACATCAGTACTATTACTTGAGGGTTCAAAATCAATACCAGAAGAATAAACAAACTTTATATCTTTATTAATTACCCACTCGCCATCAAAATTGGTAGTGTCATTTACATCATAGCCTTCAAGGCTTTACAATGGATTCTATATCCCAAATTTCATTATCTGATTCTAAGTTTTTGGATCCTAATTCAGTATTAGCTTCATTTCTATTATCAGATTCCTCTGGGGCAAGTTGTTCAGCTGCTTCAAATGTGTCTTGGTACAGCAATACATCAGTAAAGTAGTTTTCAACTCCTTTAAAATTTTTCTGCCCCCAAGGTCCTCACATTTCTATCTTTGTCAATATACTTCATGCATTAATGAAGCATTGAAGAGACAATGAGATTGATATGAATCCATGGCCTTCCGAGTAGAACATTATAAGACGTGTTAGCACCTATTACATAGTGATGAGTATCATATATTGTATTTTTCCTCCCATATTTTATCTACTTTTTTTATATAAATAAATGCTACTCGGGTATTTTTAGTGTCTCTTTCAGGTAATCCGATTCGTACAAGGAGATGGTATGAAATCAGAGTTGGAGTCGAAAATTAGAGTCTGAAAAGTTTCTAAAGTGGTTAAGACTACGAGACTACGATGTTGAAGAGACTCAAAGTCGAATACAGTTAGAAAAATTAAATGTAGAAGACAAGAGTTGCACGTGAACAAAATTTCACGAATTTATAAAATAGTTTAGCTCTAATTAGCGGTGATTACCGCTAATTAGCGGCCCAATGGTGGACCCACACGAGAAATTTTCTCCAGTGGCTTCGTTGTAATCTTATAGTTTCATGATTATATTAGAATTGGGTTTGGATTTCCGAAGCTATATATTAGCTATATTCTTGTATTCTAGGATTTTAGGCAGTAGTTAATGTAGATTAGGATTTATTTTGTACTCGTCTTTCATTAATAAAATTAGGATTTTACTGAAGGGGTGGCAGCCACAATACCGTTCTTCAGAGGTAAACCATTGCTTTCTAATCTTTATTTCTTTTTAGATAGATTTAATTGCTTTCTAGTATAGATTTATTTACTTTCTAGATTAGATTTTATTTACTTTCTAGAATTATGTGTAGCTAATTAGTTTAGCTCTAGGATGTAGATGAAGTTAAGATCCACCATGTAATTACTCTCTAATATTTTCTTCTTAAATAAAATAATAAAGACATGATTTTTTTATAAAAAAGATTAAAATACAAGAACTCGAAGATTAGGACTTTAATAGATTATACTTGAATTAGGTTTCTTGATAGCTTATACTTAGTTAGGGTTTGGGGTTGTTGATTTTATCTTTTTCATTGAATTATCTAAAGATTTAGCTTATTTTCATAAAAAGTAGTATCTTTGATGAGTTATGCTTGCACACCACTTGATAGCTCATACTTAGAGCACTTTAAATAAAGATTAAACTAAAAAATCACCTCTTTAAGAAAGAAGAAGATAATAGAAGTAAGAATATGGTTGGAAACTAGTGGATTCTAAATTCTAGGCTAATTAGAATAACTTACAAATCCGATTTAGAAACTCTTTGTTAATCCGTTAGACTATAGAATTAGTAAGAATTGCAAAACACCTGAGATCTCTGTGGGACGACCTGTATAGTGCTACACCGACATTGTACGCTTGCAGTAATTTATCACATCAAGTTTTTGGCGCCGTTGTCGGAGATCGACAGTGTTTTTCTTATTTTTTCTAAAGTTTTACGGGATTAACAGTGTGTGTTGAGTGTGCAGGGACTAAAAAGTACAGATACATGAAAATAAACAGGACTAAATAAGCGTGTTAAGTACACTACAAAAAGTAGAGAACCAAATTCTTTTTTTGGGCCGCTAATTAGCGTCATATACCGCTATTTGGCGGTACTTAAGGTACAAAATGCCACAAAATTTTCCTGATATCTGTATTTCATGTCTCTGGTTCAGTAAAAAAATACAAAAAAAAATTAATCTTTTATTTTTATTTCTTTTCCATCTCTCTCCCTCTCCATCTTTTTCAAAAAAAAAAAAAATGATTCAAAATCAAACTGGTTGCTATCATTGTCGTGATCCATATCATAATTATTATCAGTGTCCATGGATAGAAAGTTCATTAGGTCTAGGTCAAAATCAAATTCACAACACATATAATGAACCTACGAGCGCTTCTTATACACAAAATTACAATTATGAATGGATGAATAATTCTAATTTGGCATATAATCAAGCGCCATACCAAGAGAGTTCTCCATCTGATCCTTTCTTTATGGGTTATTCATCTTCATGTTCTACATTTAATCATGAACAAGATATTCAATTGAACATGTTAGATGAAAGATTAAAAAGATTAGAAGCGATGTATGCATGTCATGAGAATCTACCTCCAACCATTTCATATCTATCATCAAATATGTACATGGATCCATTATATCGTTCTTCAAATTTCACTCATGATCTCGAGATGCAATTATTTGAGAAAAATAAGGAAAATTATGATCCTGAGTCTGAGGAACGAAGACGTAGAACGGAGAAAGGTATAAAAACTTTACTAAAATCAACCTCTCCAAATTCATCCTCTAAAACTGCAGCTTGTATGGAAGATCTTCTCAAAGCGATTTCTCAAGCTAAACTTTTGTAGATCAACCATCTAATAGTTTGAACATATCTGACTCCAACGAGCAATCACTCCAGTCATCTTCTGAAGTAAATATGATTCAAAATGAATTAAATAGTTTTGTGCATGATGAGTCTATAATTCAACACTGTGATCAACCTATTTTAGACCATTGTGAAGATAATTATGATGAAACTGGTGATAAAGAAAATATTTTGCTTGATGATTTATCTCGTGGTGAGCTTGCTAGTGACACATTATCATTTGATTCTTTTGATAAAATTGTGAAGAAATTTGTGAAAAAGAATTTTTATCCCTTCATAATAACTTGACTAATGATAAGTCTACTAGTATGGCATTTTCTTTTGAGAATTTTTATGACAGGTTTGAAAAAAATTTGCATGACGAGCCCAAAACATTAGAAGAATGGAAAGAACCTCAAAAAGAAGAGGTCCTGGTACTTGATGATTTGAAAGAGCCCTCCAAAATCGAGCTCATGATTCCACAACACCAAAGTGAGTATGTTATTTCACAAGTTGATAAAACCAAAATACTTACTAATATGAAAGATGCTCGTGGATGGAATATGAACGATGGTAAAGGTATGCTTTCCAACTTCAAAATTTTATTATTGAATAAAAAAAAGAAAGGTAGAAATAAATTGAGTAAAATTAAAAATAAGATGGAGAGATTAAATGCAAAATTGACAAAAAGGCTAAGTTCATCCATATCAAAACATAAAAGGACACATTATGAGAGTGGAAAGCGATCAAGAGGTCGTAACCGTTTGAATTTTCTAATAAGTGTATAATATTTGTATAATAGTTTTCTTTTCTCTTTTTTTATTTTTTTTATTTTACCACCCTTGGTTTGTGTATGAGGGCATATACGAGTCTAAGTGTGGGAGAATGGGTTCGGATATTTTCTTCATATTTTTCTAGGATTTTTAATTTTTTTTAGATTCTTTATTTGTTTTTTAGATTTTTAGGTTTCTTTATTTTACACTTTGGGTAGTTTTTAGGGTAACTAACTGAAAAAAATTTAAAAAAAACTGAAAAAAAATTAATAAAAAAATAAATTTAACAACAAATTTATGTATTTTATCAATAGATTAACCAACTTACAGACAAAGGAACAAATTTAGATTTGAAATTGGATAGGAGAGTAGATTGGATGATACACTTTAAATTTTATGAAAAAGATTAAAATGCAAAAAATAAATATCGCTAACAGTAGTTTTGAGGCAAGTATACATTTATTTTTTTCACTTCACAGTACTTTATTAGGTTAAGGACAAAGATGATAACGATTGAGTAAGTTTTCTCTCTCTAAACAAAAAAAAAGAGAAAAAAAGAGAGTTATAAAATAATGAGATGCACCTGATATTAAGGTAATAGCCTTAAGAGTGAAAAAAAAACAGAGTATGATCCAAGTAATAGGGTATTTTGCGCCTAAGTAAGCGTGAATATTCGCATGAAAGGTGAAATATTCTAAAAAAATAAAAGAAAAAGAAAAGAGTATGAACCGAGTAATCGAGTACGTTACGTCTAAGCAATCATGAATATTCGCATGAAAAGTGAAATATTCTTTAAAAAAATAAAATAAAATAAAATAAAGAAAAAAAAAGAAATTTTTTTTTTATGAGAGAGGAGATGAATCATGAGTTAGTGTTGGAGTCCAAGGCCAAAGTAGACTATCACACGTGCACGTAGATGTATAGGAGCCAATGAATTATCTGTTAGTGGGTATTGAAAGATAGGATTTAAATTTTTGATTAAAATGATAAGTGTATTTGATATGACACTCGATTTGAAAATTGATAATGTAAATGCGCTCTTGAGTTTGTATATTAGTGAGATTAATTGATAAAAATATCATTAAAAAAAGATTTTTTTTTCTTTTGTATAAAATTTTTTAAAAAAGATTTTCTTTTCTTTTGTATAAAATTTTTATATTTCTTGATTTTTGGTTATCCTTATTTTTCTTTTCTTTATTCCTTAATCTATTTTCTTCACGAATTTTGTGGGTATATTCACTGCAAACCCTCACGAGACACAACTCGTCCACTAGAGTAACCTAGGGGTTTAAAGGCTTGTTGTACGTTTTAAGTGCAATCGCGATTCTTGCGAAAGTGTATTAGGATTTTTAATTTTCTTTTTAGAATTAGGTTTTGCTCGAGAACTAGCAAAAGATAGGTGTGGGGGTGTGATGAGTATCATATATTGTATTTTTCGTCCCATATTTTATCTACTTTTGTATATAAATAAATGTTACTTAGGTATTTTTAGTGTTTTTTTCAGGTAATCCGATTCGTACTAGGAGATGGTATGAAATCAGAGTTGGAGTCGGAAATCAGAGTCCGAAAAGTTTCTAAAGTGGGCAAGACTACGAGACTATGATGTTGAAGAGACTCAAAGTCGAATACAGTTAGAAAAATTAAATGTAGAAGACAAGAGTTGCACGTGAACAAAATTTCACGAATTTATAAAATAGTTTTACCTCTAGTTAGCGGTGATTACCGCTAATTAGCTGCCCAATGGTGGACCTACACGAGGAATTTTCTCCAGTGGCTTCGTTGTAATCTTGTAGTTTCACGATTGTATTATAATTGGGTTTGGATTTCCGAAGCCTATATATTGGCCGTATCCTTGTATTCTAGGATTTTAGGCAGTAGTTAATGTAGATTAGGATTTATTTTGTACTCGTCTTTCATTAATAAAATCTGGGTTATGCTGAAGGGGTTGCGACCACAATACCGTGCTCCAGAGGTAAGCCATTGCTTTCTAATTTTTATTTGCTTTTTAGATAGATTTAAGTGCTTTCAAGTATAGATTTATTTGCTTTCTAGATTAGATTTTATTGCTTTCTAGAATCATGTGTAGCTAATTAGTTTAGCTCTAGGATGTAGATGAACTTAGGATCCACCATGTAATTGCTCTCTAGTATTTTCTTCTTAAATAAAATAATAAAGACATGATTTTTCTATAAAAAAGATTAAAATACAAGAACTCGAAGATTAGGATTTTGATAGGTTATACTTGAATTAGGTTTCTTGATAGCCTATGCTTAGTTAGGGTTTGGAGTTGTTGATTTTAACTTTTTCACTGAATTATCTAAAGATTTAGTTTGCTTTTATGAAAAGTAGTATTTTTGATGAGTTATACTTGCACACCACTTGATAGCTCATACTTAGGGCACTTTAAATAAAGATTAAACTAAAAGATCACTTCTTTATGAAAGAAGAAGATAATAGAAATAAGAACATGGTTAGAAACTAGTGGATTCTAAATTCTAGGCTAATTAGAATAACTCACAAATCCAATTTAGAAACTCTTTGTTAATCCGTTAGACTATAGAATTAGTAAGAATTGCAAAACACCTGAGATCTCTATGGGACGACCTATATAGCGCTACACCGACACTGTACGCTTGCAGTAATTTATCACATCACATAGTATGTGACCTCCATCTTCAAATCACCTATCTAGCACTTCAACTTTATCTTGCCCAATGGTTTACTACTATTAGCGTTGAATCCGAAAATCGTGCCAATCATTCATAGGGACTCCAAGATATCGTAATATCCGTCTCGGCATTATACTTATAGCAGATCCAGGATCAACTTGAATCCGGTCAATCTCTGTAGACCCTATGTAACTTTTATAATATAAAGGCCGATGATGTTTGTTATTTCTCACTTGCATATCTTCAAGAGAGAAAGTTATATAAGAAATCTTTTTAGAAACCTAATGACATGCTGCACAAACCTCTTCTTCTTCCTCAATTGTTTCCGGAATTTGCATCAAAAATACTTCAGAATCTTACAGAGCTTCTCTTAAAACTTTTCTTGTTTGCTTAGAGAGCTTCAGGAGTTTATACAAAGTAATTCTTACAGGAATATTGACCAATTATGCCAACACATCAAATTGGAAAGGCTTCTTAGAACTTCTTGTAGGTTATTTATCTTTACTTTTAAGAGCTTTGTCAAATTTAAGCTTATTTTGCTTATGCTTCTCTGGAGGCAGCTAAGGTTCCACTACTTAATCATAATTCTTTAAGTAGTCTTTTCCTGAACGAGTACCATAGGGCTTCTGTTGATCTGCATTAATTGCTAAAGAATCCTTGACCTCTTCTTCTGAATCTGAGAGAGGGAAAACTTTTGAATCATCTTTAGGAATTGCAGTAATAGTGTTAGAAGTAAAAACTTTTCCTTTCGACTTCTTCTAAGACGAACTTGAAATCCATTGCTCGTCTTTAAGGAGATCTGGATGTACCCACATTATTTCTCTTTTAGATGTTTTAAAAGGATATAGCCTTCTTTTGTTGCTGATGAGGATCATAATTTTCAATCCTCAATATGCATGTCGAAATGAACTGAACCCCATCTTGAACCGTTGATTTTATCCAATCTGGAGCTTTTTCGAATCTGAAAATTACCATATTTGCGGTTAATCTCTTCTAATCTTCTCGTAGCATCTGCCAAAACCCGAATCTTATCCTTAAGGATATAACAATTTTGAGTATGATGATTTATGATCTTATGATACACACAATAATTAGGATCATTAACCTTTCCTACTTTTTCAGGTCATTTAGATTCTAGTAATTTCAGCATATTCTTAGTCATGAGTAGATTAAAGATTTGCAGGATTGAGGAGTCTTTGGAGAAGACTTTGCAGGATTTGAAGTGTTAGTCGCCATTGTCTCTTTTTCCTTGGGTTGAGAAGACTGTGGTACTCTAGAATTATTATTTTGTCTTCGTTTCCCTCTTTCTTCTTCAACCTCAATCCTCTGTGTAATTTCTATGGTTTTTTCAGCTTGCAATGAAAAATCTTTCTAGGTAGAAGACTTCAAAGCTCTCATTCTCACAAAAACTTTAGTGGAGAGAATGTGTATGCAAGTTTCTACTAATATTTTCTCTAGCATCCCATGCGGACATATCAGATAATCATTTCTAAACCTTTTGATAAAATCTTGAACTGATTCTCCTTTCTTTTGCTTTGTAGCAAGGAGTGCTGGCATTGAGATTTTCATATCATTTTCATAAAACATTGTTAAGAAGGTTTTTTCTATATCATTCCACAAATTGATGGTTTCTGACTCTAACCTCCAAAACCATTCAAATTCTAGACCTATTAATGTACTAAAGAAGACTCGCACAATGATCGGGTCATTCCCGATCAAGTGTCCCATTTGAGATTTAAAATAATAAAGGTGCTGATTCGGCGATTCTTTATCAACAAATGATTTGAACTTCAATGGTTTGTAATTCTCCGGGAATGGTATACTTTCCCATTCTATCGGATACGGCCTCACAACCCCCAGCTCTTACAAGTTATTTCTATGCATGAAAGTATTGAGTTGATTCTAAAAGCTCTCCATCCAAGCAGTATTGGCATTATCTTCATGATTCGGATTTTCTTCTTGGTGATGAGAGTGTACGGAACATTATCTTCTTCTTCGCGACCATTTGAATTATTTTCATTATTATTTCTAGGTAGAATGCAAGATTCCACTTCTCTATTCTTCCCTTTATCATTCCTCAGATCGTGAGGAGTTTTAGAAGAAGATTCTCCTTTATCCTTCTTTCTTTCTCTTTCTAACTCAAGCAAGACATAAAGCATATCTCTGATCTCATTGATAGTATTGATAGTATTTTGCTGTTGTTGGATAGGTTTGTTTTTTTCATCAATCCTCCTCATGAACTCTTTTGGAGTTCCTTGCACCATATGTCTAGATGTGGAATCTTCAAAGAACGAGTCCGACATCTGGGATTCGGCCACAGCTGAATTTACTGTTTCTTCTTAATCGGAAGTGACTCCAACCATTTGTCTGTAATCTAATGGCACTGTTACCCTTTTCTTAAGCCAGATATTCTGAAACACACCCTGCATCTCACTAAATACACTCTTTAAGCTTGAAGAGTGTTCAGAGTCGGATGAATCCATTCTGGAAAAACCTTTTGTTTTCTTCTTCTTCTTTTTCCCTAAAGTTTATCATATTGGATGGAACTTCAGGATATTTTGGTTCAGAAAATTCTTATTTGTTATGTCATCTTCTTTTTGATGGTTGAGATGAAGACGTTGTAAGTCAATTAAAAATCGACTGTTTGGCAAGAGCTGCCACACAGTGACAATGCGATAATACTGCATTATCAATCATTCACAATAACATTGAGACATTCGGGATTCTTCTCTCTTTTTGTTGAGAAGTTCCCTGAGATCTCTTGTATTGGAACCCTTTGTCTGATTAGTGGAGACAATATTGCCTCCAAATGATATCTTCGGAATAGAAGTCTCTATTCCCTTGAAAATTTCCAGAGCAAATTTCATAACTGTGGCAGTGGAGGAATGAGTTTTTGACGAAACTAGAACATGAACCTTAGAGGTTGATTCTTCTTTAGAAATGCAATTTTGAAATCCACGCTTTTTTGTTGATATGCAAATTTGAGATCTGCATTTATATGTGAAAACGCAATCTTAAAAATCGTGTCATGTTCCTGGGGGCTTAAGAGTGGGGTCCTTGTCTATTTTGAGAAATGCGGATGTAAAACTCCGCGTTTGGAATCATAAATGAACTTGGTGGGTGTACGGTGCTTTTTATAAGAAATGCAAACAAACCATCTACCTCTTGATCATTTTTTATCTAGAACCACTACCTCACTTTTTGGTCTCCATATTTGAACTGGAGCTCCTCGCGATTGTGGTTCAACAACTTCTTTTTGTTTCATGGCTCTGTGGAAAGCACAAGCCTTGATTCTTCTTTGCTCTTTCTCATTGTGCGGGTGAGAGGAACCTTGTTTTCTGAATCATCTTTTTGATAATCAGAGAATGGTCGTTTTTCTTTGTTGTTATGGAGATCCTAGTCCATCCTCTTGAGATCAACATGGGCCTTGGGTAGCGCAGACCATGAGTCTTGTGCGGGTGAAGGAGATGATTCTCGTTTGAGATCAGATTGATCTGAAGAGTCCTTTGACAGACTAATGTCTTTGAAACCTCCTTAGAGGCGGAAATGTTTGAAATCTTACGGCATTTCCGTAAGGAGTTAGGGCTCCTAGAGCCAGATGAGAGGAATTCTTCATACTTCTCTTGTTCGAACTCAATAACGTGTGACTCGACCATACTGCCAATTGAAATCTTATCGGATTGAGCTACAACCTTATCAACAGAGATGGTAGGTTTTCCTAACAGAGTCATCAATTTTCTGTTCGCCATGAAAAATTATAAATGATTCTTTATTGAAAATTCTCAATAAAAGATTACAATTTAAATGATTTTTCATTTACAGAAGATGAAAAAAGTCTAATTCCCACTTTATTTAAAACTAGATTTTATAGTGGCTATGGAGACGATCTTACTCTCCGTTGACACTCTGCACAAAATTTTAGTTGGCAAAGATTTAGAGCTTTTTAGAGAACCAACACTTGGATGGAAAATGACTCTCTCTATAATATTAATCTCCCGATGCCTTTTTCTATCTGAGCTCCAGCTATTTATAGAGGTTTGGAGACTTTTGAGTTGATATAATTGTCCAACTGTTGGCCTCTACGATCTAAGAATTAATTTCTCATGTTTTGATCTAGTGAATTTGTATTAAATCTTCAAAATTTGTAACCGACATCTTTAATTCTCTGAATCGTAACTGAAACGTGGATCTCAAACTTTAGATTTGTGTTTTCTCTTAATCACAACCGGGACACGGATCTCAAATTTTAGATTCGTGTTTCGGTGTGATGGCATATTCATTGCTTGCATAGTATACTTAGATGCAATGATGAGACCCTACGGGCCTCCCTTTTATTATTATGTCTACGAATCTAGAGAAAGAGATTCGCACTTCAGTTTCATTTGCGTATTTTGGCTCCTTTGGAAAATAAAACATAACTCTGTGAAGGTTATGTTTTAATTCTTCTTTAGCTTTTATTTACAGATCTGAAAGATGATCCTTGTAAAAGAAAATACTTGATAAATCTTCTGTAGAATACAGCATGGCCAAGAAATGATTGTATATCTTTCACTGATAATGGAGGTGGAAGATTCGTGATGAGCTGCAGCTTGACCTTTTCAATGAAGATACCATTCTTCGAGATGACATGCCTTAGCACTATACCATTTTTGACCATGAAATGACATTTGTTCCAATTGAGTGTCAAGTGTTTCTCATGATGGTGCGTGAGAACTAATTCTAAGTGATGTAGACACTCTTGGAATGAATCTTCAAAGACGGAGAAGTCATCTATGAAGATTTTAAATAATCATTCAACCATGTAGGAGAAAATACTCACCATTCATCTTTTTATTATGGTAGGTGCATTGCATAATCTAAAGGGCATGCATCTATATGCAAATGTGCCAAATAGACATGTGAATCTGGTCTTTTTCAGATCCTCTGTAATGATGGGAATTTGGTTATAACTAGAATATCCATCTAAGAGACAATAAAACTCATGTCCAACCAACCATTTCAACATATGATCAATAAAAGGAAAGGGGAAGTGGTCCTTCCTAGTTGTAGAATTTAACTTCCTATAATTAATACAAACTCGCCATCCCATCTGTTTGTGCATCGGGATAAGCTCATTTGCATCGTTCTTGGCTATAGTAATTCTAGATATCTTAGGCACTACTTAAACCAGGCTTATCCATGCACTATAAGAGATATGATAGATGATTCCATTGTCAAAGTACTTAAGAATATCCTCCCTCATAGCTTCTTTTATTACTGGATTCAACCTATGCTAAGGATTTATTATAGGTCGTGCATTGTCCAGTAAATAAATTCTATGTTGCACTATGGATGGACTAATCCTCTATATATTGGCCATACTCCAGTCTATGGTTTCCCTATGAGCTTTCATTACTGAGAGAAGTGCTTCCTCTTGAGCTTCAATTAAATCTGCAGAGATAATGACTGGTAGTGTATCGTGTTCACCTAAGAAAGCATACTTGAGATGACTCGGAAGGGTCTTCATCTCAAGCTCAGGTGGACACTCAATAGATGGTCATAACTGAACTCGTAGTTCAGTCGTCAATGGCTTAGGTGGAAGATCCTATCAAGTGGAAGACACAAATTAGATGACTCATCGAGCTTATCCGAGATTAAGCTCTCATATATTAAACTATTCAGGTCATCAAAGAATTTCTCCTCTTAGTACTTACTGGATAATCGTTTGATCATATTCACATCTAGGGTCTCGTCATGTGGATCACTTGGTTGGCACCCTAGATTGAATATATTCAAGTCAAGTGTCATGCTTCTAAGAGAATGTCTAATCGATCAACTCCAGCAATTAGTAGTATTCGAAGCGGTCAGGAATGGACGCCCCAGAATAACTGGGATATGATACTGTGGATCCACCACATGCCGAGTCTTAAGAACTATAAAATCGACCGAGAAAATAAATTTCCCAATCTTAATCAAAACGTCATCAATCTCTTCCATAGTTTTCTTCACAAACCTATCCGCTAACTGTAACATAATTTTGAGAGGTCTCAACTCTCCTAGTCCTAACTGTTGGCACACTAAATATGGTAGGAAGTTGGCACTCGCTCCTAAGTCCAGTAAGGCCCTTTCAACCACTGTACTTCCTATAGTCTAGCAGATAGTAGGACATTTAGGGTCTTTGTACTTTATAGGTATTGACTAAGAAAGGATACAAGAGATGTTAGCAAGTAGAAAGTCTTTCTTTGGAATATTTATTGTTCTCTCTTTTGTGCATAAATCCTTTAAGAATTTTGCATAAGAAGGTACTTGCTAGATTATATCGAGAAGAGAAACATTGACCTTAACTTGCTTAAATAACTCAAGGATGTGCTCAACCTGAGGAGAATTTTTCTTTAGTTGATTTGGATTTGGAGCCTTTGGCTTATAAGTGTGCTCAATAGGAGAATCAGATTTAGAAGAGTTAGGCTCCTCTATCGTGCTAGTGGGTGGATCACGGGGATGATCGTGATGATGGTGGTGGAAATATGAAGTGATAATGGAATCATGGAATCAACGAGTGTAGCCTATTGTGCATTAGGAGTGGAATCATGTGGCATAACTACATAATTGTCAACCAACTTGCCAAATTGAAGCCTATGAATGTCATTAATTTGGTTGATATGCGACTGATTAGAGTTAGAGAAACTAGATTAGGTTCATTAAGAGTTGACTTGGGAAAGTACTCTTACCACGTTCACTCATTTGACTCACTAATGGTCCAACCTCCTGCTCTAAGTTCTTAATAAACTAAGAGTTTACAAGCAGGTGTTGATTTGTTTTTTGAATAAAATCAGTTGATACTTTCATGAGATTTTGTATATGTGTGTCAATGTTGGACGAAGATTTGAGAACATTTTCGACTTTCTTTTCAAATAACTGGAGTGGCTTTTCCTTATCGTTATTAGACCGCTATTGTGAATATGATTGATTGTGTGCAGGTGATCTATTCTAGTTGTTTCCTTATTTTGTGGCATTTGAATGCTAATAAACTTCCACATTTTGTCAAGGAATTTGACTAGTGGTTGGAGGTTGCATGTTAGGGTTGGGGGCTCCTCGATATTGCTCCTAATCCCATAAGAGATTTGGGTGGTTCGTCCGGCCTGGATTATATATAGGAGCGTGAGGATTGTTCATGGGTCGTTGATACAAGGCATTGCCTGCTCAGGTATTGGGCCCATGGGATTCATTAATAATCCTCCATACCATGATTCGGAGTTCCACACTTAAAGCATGTGGGAACTTATATTTGATTGACTTAACCCACAAATAGAGCACTAGGAGTCTCTAACACCTTAATTCTCCTCATAAGTGCTGCAATTTTAGCTTCGGCAGCTATAGAGTTGTTGACACTATGAATCCCACTCTTATGTGCAGAAGTTGATGCATTGGGTCACTCAATGGGACTCTCCTACTGTATAGTTTTCCACGATAAGTTCTCAAGAAATTCTCATGCTTCAACCTCGTTTTTTCTCATGAACTCCTCATAACACATGGACTCAAGAAGGATTTTAGATGTGTAATCAAGTCCTTCATAGACTATTTGACGCGACCTCCACTTTTTAATTGCATGGTGGGGGCATTGAGCTAATAGATTCTTGAACCGTTCCAATTACTTCCAGAAGAGTTCTCCAGCACTTCATGGAATTTATTAATAGCATTACAAATTTTGGTCATTTTATGCATAGGATAATATTTCTTTAGAAATACACAATGAACGCATCCCAAGTAGTGATTAAATCAGTAGGCATATACAACCACTTCTTGGCATTATCCTTGAGAGCGAACGAGATAAAGAGCTTAATCGCATCCTCTGATAGATGTTGCAGTTTGATTATTATGCATATTTCCTGAAATTCACTGATGAAAAGATAGGCGTCCCCAAAATTGGATCCAGTGAATTTTGGAAGCATACTAATATACTGCAGTTTTAGTTCATAGTTGTTAGCCCGCTGCTAGTGGGAGCTTTATGCACGATGGTGGTGAAGTGCGCAGTGAGTAATATCGATTCTGAAGGATCGGGATCGGTTGGTCACGGGTCGACCAAATTGATCACGGGTCCAATGTGGCATGAACTAACGACCATTTGTGGATGCTGAGTCTCCTAAACTAATGCAAGAATTTGGGTGTGGTGAGATGAACGGTGAAAAAATATGAATAAATAAAATGTGATGCCCTACTGTTTATACTCTTTTTTTATTTTAATTTTTTTTACAGAACTTGAGACCAAAATACAGAATTGGAGACAAAGAGGGCACGAAGTCACCTTGGCTATCGCTATTTGGCGGTTCTTACCTCCAATTAGCCGCAGAACTAGGTAGATTGTCTTCTAGGTTTCTGCTGCACAACTCTGAAGCTCTTCTAATCCCCTTTTCCTTCCTGTATCTGCACTTCCAGGTCTCTGCATACTCAACACATACTGTTAACCCGTAAAACGTTAGAAAAGCCAAGAAAATACTGTCAATCCCCAACAACAGTGCTGAAAACTTGATTTGAATAATCTGTACAGTGTCGATTGTAGCGCTAATAGGTCGTTTCCACGAGGATCTAAAGTGTTTGGCAATTTCACTAATTCTTTAATTCTATTAACTTAATTATGATTGACTAGATTGAATAGATTAGTTTTAAGTTCCTAAAATTAGCCTAGGATTTCGAATCCATTAGAATAATAGCCTAACAATGAATTATCTCTTTCTTTCTAATTTTTTAATCATGCATAATCAGGTTACATGTTAAAAAAGATGATCTTTTTAATTCGATTTTAATTAAGAGCCCTTATGTATAACTATCAAGTGTGGTGCAAGTATAGATTGTCAAAAATAATATCTTTCTTAAAACCAAATTATATTTAGTAGATAATATTATAAATGAAAGTAAAAAAATAAACTTCAAATTCTAATATAAGCATAGGTTATTAAAATACCAAACTTAAGCATAACCTATCAAAAATATTAGATCTGCAAGTTTATTTACTTCATTTATTTATAAGAGAATCTTATTAATAATTCTATAAGTAACAAAGATTATGAATTCAAATCTCATCTAAATATAGACTATCAAAATATGAACTAAGTATAATCTATCAAAAATTTATGATTTACGAAGTCCTATCTTAATTTTATCTATACAAAAATTACAACTTTATTTCTTTTTAGGAAGAAGGTGAGATAAATTTATATTAGATCTATTAAACTAATTTCATCTTTATCGTAGGGCTAATGCAAATTACATACTCATGCTACTAATTATTAAGATCATATTTTTATTATTAGAAAGTATTATAAAAACCTATTTCTCTATGAAAACTATTAAAGATCTACAGTAGAAAGCAATTAAATCTATCTAAAAAATAATTAAAAGATTACAAGGATCACCTTGAGCTCGGTATTACGACCGTCACCCCTTCAGCAAAACCCTAATTTTTATTTAATCAAAAGTGCATAAAAGAGAAACCCTAAATTACAAGGATATGGTAATATATAGATAGGTCTCGAAATACTAGATTCTATTCATATTGCATCTAAATAGCTACACAATTATAACGAAGACCTTGTAAAAATTTCAGCACTTGTGGGCCCTCCTTGCCGCCAAATGGCGATTATTGCTGCTAATTGGCGACAAACCAGTGAGATAATGGCTTCTAGTTTCTTCTACATGAAGCTCTAGCTTTGCTACTTAAATTTGCAAGACTGTATTACACTTTGGTTCTCCGTAGCCTTGTGTTCTTGTAACTTTATTCTCTTTTAACTCTTCTTGGACATGGTTTCCTAATTCATCTCGAGTTTATGTAATATCCTAGTAGGAATAAGTTTAACTTTGAAAATACACTAAAAATACCCAAGTATTATTATTTATATACAAAAAATAGATAATATGAGGGTTATAAATATGCAATTTATGACACTCATCAATTAGTTGTATAAATCATGCAAAATGGTAAGTTTAAACCAAGAACTTATTTAAGCAAGTATGTACACTTTTGGATTTAGTGATTTAATTAAAAATTGGTTATATTTGAATAATTAGTTTACTTGAATCATGTGGAAATCAACATTTACTTATTTATTTCGAATTTTTCCATCATAAGAATGATTGTGCTTGTAGTATGATTTAATGCTTAATGTGCCATAATTTACAATATGGATAAATTCTATAACATAGCATCCTGCCATCTACACATGGATTAATATTTTAGCTTGCATTTTCTTATTTATTCACTCATATTTGCATGAGATATAATTTGATTAGTACTATACATTACTTTGGTCAATATAAATGATAGTTGTTCATATTTAATAATTTGACTAACATGTAATATGCCATTTAATTTTATGAATCATGATCTACTTATATGACCATAAGAACTATTATCATATTTTGGATTTTGAATATAAAGATTAGAGATGAAATATGGATAATTGGATTAAACTTAATTATATTGACATCATACTTATATAATGGATTGACATATTGATGGAATAAGGGACCATACTCCATTCTCGATATGTAATCACATAAATATCAACCACGGTATTGGGGAAACTATACAATCGAAATGAATTACTGGTTATAGGAGGTATTATTGTTAGTGTGGTCTCTACCTGGAAATGGTACATTGATGGGTATCATACATTGCATATTTATAACAATCATATTTTCTATTTTTGTATATAAATAATTGCTACTCAAGTATAGTTAGTGTGTTTTTATAGGTAACAAAGAATTTGTAAGGAAGAGAACAAAAAGGGAAAATTTATGATAAATACGAGCAAAAAAAGTTAATCATGGTGAAGATAGGAACTCATATGCAACAACAATAATTTCAAGAGCATTTTCGGCAAAGATAAACTTTGAACTGGAAAAAACTGTGTAGAAGAGAAATTTGTAGAGTTTGGAATTATCTTTTAAACGCCACCAAGAACAGCTCAATCCGAATTCATATGTAAAAGTTATGACTATTTTATTGAAGTGTTGTATAATGGAATATCCGGTTCAGTGGGCTATGGGTGTGCAGAAACTAATTTCAGATTTTGGCATTGAAAAATATTATTTTTAGCTATCTAATATCAATCATTGGTTTCTAATACCAATGGATTAAATTATAATTATATATCTTGAGATTAGTTAGAGTTGGATTAGAATTATATCTTTTATACCGAGTTTGAATAGGAGTAGGATTGTGTTTGGATTATAAATACCCCCATGAATCCTTATAAATTAAAATGTAATTTTAGATACAGTTTTGATAAATAAAGATTAGGATTTTGCCAAAGGGGTGGCTGTTGTCATACCGAACTCCAGAGGTAATTTTATTGTTGTTCATTGCTTTCTAGTAAGTATAAATATTTTATTTGCTTTTTGATAGATTTATATGCTTGCTAGTGTAGATCTTTAATAGTTTTCATAGAAAAATAGGATTTTCAATGCTTTCTAATAATAAAAATATAATATGAGTAGCTAATTTAATTTAGCTCTAGGATGTAGTTGAAACTAGGAATCAACCATGTAATTGATTTTTATTGTTTTCTTTCTAAAATAAAATAATAAAGATATGATTTTTCTATGAAAAGATTAAACTACAACAACTCATAGATTAATGCTTTGATATGTTATACTTAAGTTAAATTTTTTGATAGCCTATATTTAGTTAGGGTTTGAAGTTATCAATTTTCATCTTCTTCAGAGAAGTATCTAATAATTTAGTTTATTTTTATGAAAAGTAGTATCTTTGATGAGTTATGCTAGAATGCCACTTGATAGTTCATATTTAGAACACTTTAAATAAAGATTAGACTAAAAAAAATTAATTTTTATGATAGAAGAAGATAATAGAAGTAACACTTTGTTATGAACTAGAGGATTCCTTATCCTAGGTTAATTAGAATAACTAAAAAAATCAACTTAAAACTCATAGTTAGTTTGTTAGAATAATAGAAGAAGGTAGAACACAAAATACTTTAGATTCTTGTGGAAAAGACCTGTTTGCACTACAATCAACACTGTGCGTTTGTAGTAGATTATTCACATCAAATTTTTTGCGCCATTGCCTGAATCGACGGTATTTTCTTACTTATGCTAACGTTTTATGGGTTAATAGTGCGTGTTGAGTGTGTAGGGACCGTAAACTATAGATACATGACACTAAGAGGGACCAGAGAAATATTTGTGATGCACTGCAAAAACCAGGGAGCCAAATTTCCTGAATTTTCTGCTAAACCATAGCAATAGCCGTCATTTAGCTGCAAAAATTTGAAAACTCTGACCCTTTTTTTTCTTGTTTTTTGTTTTTGATCTCTGGTTCTATTAAAAATATAAAAAAATTTAAAAATTTTCAATTTTTCTTTTTCTTTTCCATCACTTTCCCTCTCCTCCTTTTAAAAAAATCTTTAAAAAAATATTTCAAAATCAATTTTTTGTATCTGGATGCTATCATTATCGTGATTCATATCATAGTTATCATCAGTGTCTATGTATAGAAAGTTGGTTAGGACTAAGTCATGATCAAATTCACACCATATATTATGAATCTATGAGCGCTTCCTATACACACATTACAATTACAAATAGATGAATCATTCTAATTTTACATACAATCAAGAGTCATATCAAAAGTCCACCTTCTGATCATTTCTTCATAAACCAATCATCTCCATACTCTAATTCAATCATGAACAAAATATTCAATTGAACATATTAGATGAAAGATTAAAAAGATTAGAAGCAAGGTTTACATGGTATGAGAATTTAACTACAACCACTTCACAAATATCATCAAATATGTATATGGATCCATCATATTCATTTTCAAATTTTACTCATGATTTCGAGATGCAATTATTCGAGAAAAATAAGAAAAATTGCAATCAGGAGACTGAGGAACGAAGATGTAGAATAGAGCAAGATATGGAAGTTTTGCTAAAATCATTCTCTCAAACTGCATTTTATATGAAAGATTTTCTCAAAATATTTTTTCATATTGGGCCTATTTAAAATCAATTATCTAATTGTTTGAACATATCTAACTCCAACGAATAACCACTTCAGTCATTTTTTGAAGTTGATATAATTCAAAATTAGTCAAGTAATTTTGTGTGTGATGAGTCCATACATTAACATTATAATCAGTCTTCTTTAGTGCATTGTGCAAATAATTATGAAAAAATTAGTTATAAAGAACAAATTTTGCTAGATAATTTGCTCCATGATGAGCTTGTTAGTGATATATTATCATTTGATTCTTTTGATGAAAATTATGAAGAAATTTGTCAAGAAAAATTTTTATTCCTTCATAATGACTTGACTAATGATAAGTCCATCAGGATGCCATTTTCTTTTGAGATTTTATGACAGGTTTGAAGAAAATTTGCATGACAAGTCCAAAACACTAGAAGAATAGAAGAAACCTCAGAAGAAAGAGCTCATGGTATTTAATAATTTGAAAAAACCATCTAAAATTGAGTGAAATATGGACGATGATAAGGGTATGATTTTCAACTTCAAATTTTTATTATTGAATAAATGAAAGTAGGGCAGGTATAAATTGAGAAAAATCAAAAACAAGATGGAGAGATTAAATGCAAAATTGACAAAAAAGCTAAGTTTATCCATATCAAAATATAAAAAGATACACTATGAAAGTAGGAAGCGATCAAGAGGTCATAATTGCTCTGAATTTTCTAGTACTATCAAGAGGGCATACACAATTTTAGGTGTGGGGAGGATTAGGAGTTTTTATATTTTCTTTTCAGTATTTTTATTTTATTATTATTATTTTTTAGTTTTTAAGATTTTGGGGCTTCTTTATTTCACATTGGGTAGTTTTTGGGGTATAAAAAGAAAAAAGAAGAAAAATCTGAAAATGTAAATAAAAAGGTAAAAAACTATTTTCTACAATAAATCAACCTAATTACAAGTAAAAGAATAAATTTAGATTTGAAATTTGATAGGAGAATAGATTGGATAATATACTTAGAATTTTATTAAAAAATTAAAATCTAAAAATTAAATACCGCTAATAGTAATTTTGAGCTAAGTATATATCTATTTTTCACTTCACAATAGTTTATTATGTTAAGGATAAAAATTATAACAATTGAGTAGTCTTTTCTCTCCAAATAAAAAAAATAAGAAAAAGAAAAAGAAAAAATAATAAAGAGGTGAGCCTAGTACTTAAGGTAATGATCCTTTAGAAATAAAAAAGTTTCTTGAGAATTACTAAGTAGTTGGGTATTTATGCCTAAATAAGTGTGAATATTCACATGAATGGTATTTTAAGAGATAGAGTATGATCTGAGTAATTGGATATTTGTATCTAAGCAAGTGTGAATATTCACATGAAAGGTGAAATATTCATAAAAAATAAAAAAAAAAAGTAAAAATAGCGAAAAAATTGTTTAGAGAGAAAAGATGAATCATGAGTTAAGAGTTTGAGTCCAAAACCAAAGTAGACTATAACACGTGCATGCAGATGTATAAGAGCAAATAAATTATTTATTGTAGGTATTAAAAGATAAAATTTAAATTTTTAACTAAAATGATAAGTGTATTTGATATGATACTTGACTTGAAAATTGATAATCTAAATGCGTTCTTGAGTTTGTATATTGGTGAGATTATTGTAGAAATTATCAAAAAAAATTCTTTCTTTTGTATAAAATTTTTATTTTTCTTTATTTTTTGTTATCCTTATTTTTCTTTTCTTTATTCCTTAATCTATCTTCTTCACGATGTTTGTGGGTAATATCGTTGGAAACTCTCATGAGACACAATTCATCCACTAGGGCAACCTAGGGGTTTAACAGCTTGTTACACGTACTAAGTGCAACCACGATTCCAACGAAAGTGAGTTAGGATTTTTCTTTTTCTTTTTAGGTTTAGATTTTGCTTGAGAACTAGTAAAACATCGGTGTGGGGTGTGATGAGTACATTGCATATTTATAATCCTCATATTGTCTATTTTTATATATAAATAATTGTTATTTAGCTATATTTAGTGTGTTTTTATAGGTAACAAAAGATTCGCAAGGAAGAGAACAAAAAGGGCAAATTTATGATAAATACGAGCAAAAAAAAGTCAATCATGGTGAAGACAAGAACTCATGTGCAATAGCAACAATTCCAAGAGCATTTTCATCAAAGATAAAGTTTAAACTAGAAAAATTTGTGCAGGAGAAATTTTTAGAGTTCGAAATTATCTTCGAAAATCCACCAAGAATAGCTCAATCTGATTTCATATGCAAAAGTTATGGTTATTTTATTGAAGTGCTATAGAATGAAATATCCGGTCCAGCAGGCTACGAGTGTGCTGAAACTGATTTTGGATTTTGGCCGTGAAAAATAATATTTTGAGCTATCTAATTCAACTATTGGTTTCTAATACCTATGGATTGAATTAAGATTATATATCTTGAGATTAGTTTGAATTGGATTAGGATTATATTTTTTGTACCGAGTTTGAGTAGGAGTAGGATTGTGTTTAGGTTATAAATACTCCCATGAATCCTTGTAAATTAATATGTAATTTTATATGCGCTTTTGATAAATAAATATTAGGGTTTTGCCAAAGGGGCGACAGCTACCATACTGAACTCCAGAGGTAATTATATTGTTATTCATTGCTTTCTAATGAGTAGAAATATTTTATTTGCTTTTTAGGTATCTTTAATTGCTTTCTAGTATAGATCTGTAATAGCTTTTATAGAAAAATAAGATATTTAATGCTTTCTAATAATAAAAATATAATCTTGCTAATTAGTAATATTAGTAGCTAACTTAATTTAGCTCTAAGATATAGATGAATTTAGAAATCAACCACGTAATTATTTTTTTATTACTTTCTTTCTAAAATAAAATAATAAAGACATAATTTTTCTATAAAAATATTTAAATACAACAACCGGTAGATTAGTGCTTCGATAGGTTATACTTGATTTAAGTTTTTTCATAGCCTATGCTTAGTTAGGATTTGGAGTTGTCGATTTTCATTTTCTTCATAGAATTATCTAATAATTTAGTTTATTTTTATGAAAAATAGTATCTTTGATGAGTTATACTTGCATGCCACTTGATAGTTTAAATAAAGATTGAAACTAAAATATCAGTTTTTATGATAGAAAGAAGATAATAGAAGTAATATTTAGTTATGAACTTGAATTTCATATCCTAGACTAATTAGAATAACTAAAAAAGTCAATTTAGAACTCATAGTTAGCTCGGTAGAATAATAGGAGAAGTTAGAACACAAAACACTTTCGATTCTCATGGAACGACCTGTTTGCGCTACAACCGACACTGTATGCTTCCAGTAGATTATTCAAATCTAACATGTATATATTATTGTTAGTATGGTCCCGACCTCGAAATGGGACATTACTATATATTATATTAAATCATTGTTGGTATCGTCCCGTCCTCGGAATGGGACATGTATATACATCATTGTTGTTGTGACCCTAGACTTGGAATGGGTGTCCTCTTATAATTATATAATAGTTTCACTGTTTAGTTTCAAATACTAACTTATGTAAAACTTATACTTAACTTTAGTGCCACAACGAAATTGTATAGTGAGTGAGAATTACCTGTCACTTAGAGCTAAATGCTACACATAACCAACTAGTAGGCCACCATTTGAGTATATGGGTGTCACCTCTAGAATGTTTGACATATTACGTAGTATGTGATGCATAGAAGGGTTTTCTTTGATTCTCTCCTGAGTATAATGATACGTATAGTAGGCCTTTAGGAGTTACCTTTACTTAGTTGATATGCTATTGTTATTATTCTCATTGTTATATTGCATTTACTATTTTTCTTAAACGTTTTATCCGTTATACATCATGCATCATATACAAACTCATTTTTAGTTGTACTGCTTCATATTTATTGTTTTGAGAATGACTTAGATTTTGTTACTTGCCAGATCTAAGTCTAACCTATCATACACGCTCAGGTGTAGAAGAGTACGAGATAGAACCACCAGTGGATGATCTATATTTTCTAGAGCAGGCAAAACTACAGTGATTCTAGGATTTGACTTCCTTTTTACTTAGACAAGATATATTTTTTTATTAAATATCACCTTGTACTTATTATTTTGTTGATTATTATCCATTTATACTTGTTTCTGGATAGTGAAACATATATGCATGCTTTTGGCTTGTATTCATCAAACTTGTTGTAGACATATTACTCTCGTTTCTAAATGGCAATTAGTTCTTAGTTTCCTACGATTTTGTTCTAGACCTGTGTGCCTTAGTTTTGAATTCATATTTTGATTATTATATTATATTTGGCCTTGTGTACGCCATATTATGCGTGCCTACAGGTCGTACACTCCATTTCTGTATTCCTCAGAGAAACGAGGCGTTATAGAGTGGTTTCAGAGCTCGAGATTAATTTAGGATGTTCTTAGGACTGCTGCCATATATAAACATATCCATTAATTTTTCTTTGATATGAAATCTATTATCTTGGTCCTATTATCAGTTAAGTTTCTATCTTGACTCATTACTCATACTATATATATCTTTTAGATTTGCATGTACCTTGTATTTTATGTCAGTTGTTGAGTCCTATTAAGTAGGTGTGGTAATTATAGAGATTTATTCTCTGTCGATAATAGTTGTAGTTGACTGCAATATAAATTATATACTCTCAAGTGCAAGAGATCGATAAGTATTACAAGCGTAGTAATCTAAGATTTTTTTCTCGAGGATCATTTTGATTATTATGTGACACTAAAAAGAATAAATTATAGAACTAAAAAGAAATAAAAATTGAAATTTTATTACCTAAAACTAAAACGAAAGGAAAGAGAACATAAATTTATTTGAAATAAAGTTATTAGTTAGATGATTAACTTTCCGGTAGAATAATTTACTAGATATATTTATACTTTTTATATGTGGTCTTTCTACAACCAAAAAATAAATTATTGAAGCATAAAATTTGATAAGGTTGTAAACTTGATACTTTGAATAAGTTTCCCTAATTAATCTTATATCAGTTTTCAATTTATCTAAGTATGCAATATGAATAACAAAAATAAATGTTCAAAGTCTAAGCATACACCGAGCCTAAAGAGTGTACGGTACATCAAAACTGAGCAACGAATATATCATAAAATAATAAAATATCAAAAACTAAAAATCATATCTTAATTCTTTAAAAAATAATAGAGAATCAAAAATATCAACTTTACATAAATCAATTAAAAATAATAAGTATAGAAATCACATACCAGTAAATTACCTTAGATTTGTTATCCTATCTGAACCAACTCAAGAATTTAGCCACTCATACTCATCATAGTCGTGAATAAAGAAAAGAGAATTTTTTTTATTGATTTCTATGAAATAGAATAAAAACTAAATCTTGAATCTCTAAAACTCTCTAAAAACTATTTCACTCAAAAATATTCATTAGCCTTTCAAAATTCTAAATTACATCAGTTATTTAAAAACTTATAAAACCCTTATAGAAATTCTATTTATAAGGAAACTCTATATTCTCTTAAAAATCTTCAAAAAAAATATATCGCAGCTCTAGCTTTTGACAACACCATTTTTAGCAGCTCTTGGGTTTGAATTACAGTCGATAGCTGGCGACAGTTAGACTTGTAAAATCACAGTTCTAACTGATATTTGAGATACGCTTCAATTCTTTGATTTCTTTACATATAAAACCCTACGAAAACGCTAGTCATACTAAAAATTTGATTAATAAAAATAATCTTCAATAATTTCTTGTATTAATCAACTAAATTGGATTATGCTTGCACAAATAAGTTTAAATAACTACACTTTTCAAGCGTAATCACACCCTCCAATTTGTGTTTTGCTAGTCCCTAGCAAATTTATCAACCTAGAAAATAAACTAAAGACCTAACTAAAAAATAAATAAATCTTAACTCACTTTTGTAGGAATCATGATTGCATTTAGCATATGCAACAAGCCGTTAAGCCCCTAAATTACCCTATTGGATGAGTGTTGCCTCGTGAGGGTTTCCAGTGATATTACCTACAAACATCAAGAAATGTTTGAGTTCAAAAAATAAAAAAAATAAAAAATAAGGATAAGGGAAAAAGTAAGAAAATGAAAAATATTAGTATCTTATTATTAGCTAATTATACTTTTTTTGGCTTTCATTTTTTTCCCATATCAAACTCAATTAGAGATGCCTATACAGATATTTATGAAGATGTCAATCTTAATAAATCACTTATAATCTAATACATTTATGTATCTATCATGATAATTTAAATCATACTGTAAATATATTTTTACTTTCAATTATCCTCTCCTATGTACTCTATTGTATATAAGACTTGTCAAGTTTGAAACTCCAATCAAAATTATAGGAACCCATATATATATATATATATATATATTTCTTTTCATTTTTAATTTTTTTATATTTTTTCCTAAAGTATATTGCCTTAATACAAGGCTCCCTTCTTTTTTTGATATATATTTATATATGATAGGTCTTCCTTTTAAGTTCTCTCTTTGTTATCAACTTTTCATGACTCATTGTATAAGTGTTCAGAATGCATACTTGATTTAAGTCTTAAGTATCCAATATCTTATTGTCTGATTTAAAATCTCAATTAAAATTATATAAGAACTACTATAATATAAGCAGCAATATTAAGATATCAATCTTATAAACATACTATGAAAAATACTTTAAATCTTAATTTTCACTTCAAAGAAATGAAAATTTCTGATTTTTTAAAATACGTTAATTAGTTATAATATAGTATAGTGTATCTATTCCACCCCAACTTAAATTATGCAGTGTCCTCAATGTACCAAAAATATAATTATACAAATAATACACTAAGAAATAATATAAGAGGTTAAGGTTAGAAAACACCTAATTTTGTCGGTTCTTCAAAAAATTCACTCTCTTTATTATTCGATATCAATGATGCCTCTGATAAAGACATTTTTTTCACTTGCATCTTTGTCACCAGCGAAATCCTATGGCCTTCTAGCTCATCCATCATCCTCATCGGGAGAAATGGGAGCATTCTCTCCAGCCATTTGTCTATATACTTTGGTGAGAAGCTGATATTAACGTTGTTAATAATGCTCGGTTTGGGCTTGCCGAGTCTCGATGACTTGCAGTCTTTCTTTGAATGTGTCTATCATCTTTATTATCGACTCATTCAGCATTTGGAGTGTAATCTCCTCTAGTCAATCTGCCTCAACTATTGCATCTCCTTATTCTTTTTGTTGCTTGCCGCGTTCCTGATCTTGTTCTCTATGACTGGTTGGCAGGGTAGCAGTTTGATGAGTCTCGATGACTTGCAGTCTTTCTTTGAATGTGTCTATCATCCTTATTATCGACTCATTCAGTATTTGGAGTGTAATTTCTTCTAGTCGATCCGCCGCAACTGTTGCATCGCTTTATTCTTTTTGTTGCTTGGCATGTTCCTGATCTTGTTCTCTATGACTGGTTGGCGGGATAGCAACTTGATGTTGCTCTTGTTGTACCTGCTATTCCTACTAGTCATGTCAAGCACTAATGCTCCTTTGAATGGTCATATCCGTCAATGGTTGCATGGATTTTTCAAAAGTTTCATCTGGTGATAAATTGATCTCATTATTCATGCAAAATTTTGTTATCAGAGATGGCAGAATTAAGTATGGCTTTGCAAATCTCGGATGCTGGATACATTAATGGGCTTGACCCATGCATTGAACTATCACAAGGTGCATGATGGAGGCGACATCGAACGGGCACCTTTCCGAAATCATATTTAATAACACCACGTCCCTTGTATTGCTAATGGAACGCATTACCGCAATGGGTTTCGGTACACCAAAACGGGTCCAAAACCAGTCCAAACCCGTTATGATATGATATGAAATATATATATATATATATATATATATATATATATATATATATATATATATATATATATATATATATATATATATGGGGTATGGTGCTAGGATTTTGGATGAGCCGAAAAAAGGAGCCGAAATTAAAAAAAAAACTGAAAAAAATAAGAAAAAGGGAGGCGGCTGGTTCTTTGTGTCATTGCTTTAACCGAAGGCAAAAGTCAGAGAAAGAATTGCAGGTGTGCAATTGAGTTTTATTTGGCCAAAAAGGAAATAATCAAGGTGGGCGGCTACTTGTTTTTTTTGGCAGAGAAAAGAAGCCAATATAAGGGTGTTGTTGCTGCTGGTTATTTTTGGCCGAAGGGTTTCTTTCTCGGTGGGTTGAAGCAAAGGAGGGTGGCGACTTCCTTTGGATTTTCGGCGTCCGAAACAAAGAGGAAAATCACTGCAATAAGAGGTTAGGATTTGATCTCAAAATTTGTGTGATTTCTCTTATGGTTGTGAATTAGAAAGTTGTAATCATCTTTTGATATAGTGAAAGTTTTTTAATCATGTCCCTGTGGACATAGGTACATTGCCGAACCACGTTAAATCTGCGTGTTCTCTGTCTCTGCTATTTTTCTCTTCGGTTAACTATTTGATTCCGCTGGTTGCTGCATTAGTATTATTCTGCTATTTTTGCTAACAATTGGTATCAGAGCTTTGTCTTTACTGATGACATTAAAACTTTGATGTTTATGTGTTCGTTACCGGATAGTTGGTGTAATATTGTTATGGCCATCAGCAATTCTTCCAATACTGCTCTTAAATTTGATGATGTTGTAAGTACAATCATGAATGATGAATTGATAAAAAAGAGTATGGGCGAGAGCACAGTTTCTACAAGTACTACTATGTCTGTTGATAATGACAGAAGGAAGGAAAGAAGTAAAAGTTTAGTAGGGAGTCGAAGCAAAGAGGGAGATCAAAATCTAAGGGGAAGTTCAAGAAAAAGATAGTGTATTGGAAATGTAAGACAGAGGATCATATGAAGAAGAATTGTCCCAACAAAGACAAGGAAGGAGCGAATGTGGTGAATCCAAGTAAAGAGTATGATGACTTATGCTTGTCTGCTCATACAGAATCAAGTTCAGATATGTGGTTTGTGGATTCAGGGGCTTCGTTCCATTGCACTGCTCGCAGAGAATAGTTTGAGAATTATGTCAAATGTGATTTTGGGATGTGACTG
The DNA here is from genome assembly GCA_036321105.1 of Dracaena cambodiana. Taxonomy (NCBI): domain Eukaryota; kingdom Viridiplantae; phylum Streptophyta; class Magnoliopsida; order Asparagales; family Asparagaceae; genus Dracaena; species Dracaena cambodiana. The sequence continues at coordinate 10,597,845 of JAYEPQ010000006.1, read as the reverse complement.
TTGGTAATGGGCAAGAATGCAAAATTGTCGGTAAGGAGACAATTCAGTTAAAGTTGCACAATGGTGGAAATTTGCTTTTACAAGAGGTCAGGCACATACCAGATTTGAAGAAGAATTTGATATCTGTTAGCAAGCTGGATGGCGAAGGTTATCAAATCTCATTTGAAAAGAAATAGTGGAAGATCAGCAAAGAAGCAATAGTAGTGGTCAAGGGTGAGAGAATGGGAACTCTATATTTACTCTCAAGCTCGGTAAATCACGTTGTTTCTTTGACTACTGTGAAGAATGAGAAGGCTACCTTATGGGATCAGAGGCTCGGTCACTTGAGCGAGAGCGGCATGAGGGTGTTGCAATCTAGAGGTATGTTAACAGATATGAAAGATGCTAACTTTGATTTCTGTGAGAACCATGTATTTGGAAAGCAGAAAAGAGTTAGCTTTATGAAGGATGGCAAGGAGAAGAAAACCGAGAGATTGGAGTTGGTATATACAGATGTATGGGGGCCTTCTTTGGTGAAGTCTCTTGGAGATAATTCTTATTTTGTCACTTTCATAGATGATGCAAGCAGGAAAATATGGGTGTTTGCACTTAAGCAGAAATCTGATGTCTTCAAGATCTTCAAGGTATGGAAAACTCTTGTTGAGAATGAAACAGGTTTGAAAGTGAAATGTCTATTGTCAGACAATGGTGGGAAATTTTGCAATAGAGAGTTCGATGACTATTGCTCTACCCATAGGATCAGGAGAGTAAAGACTGTACCGAGGATACCACAGCAGAATGGCGTGGCTGAGAGGATGAATAGAATCATTTTGGAGCGAGTTCGAAGTATAATACTACATGCATGTTTGCCTTTGCAATTTTGGGGAGCCGCTGTAGATACGACAGTCTATCTGATCAACAAGAGTCCAGCTAGTGTTTTAGATGGAGGAATTTCAGAAGAGATGTGGTCTGGTAAGACTGTAAATTATTCATTCTTAAAAGTGTTCGGTTGTATAACATATGCACATATGGATCATGAGATGAGAAAGAAGCTTGATTCTAATTCTCAGAAGTGTGTATTCATTGGATACGATGGTGACGAATATGGTTATCGCTTGTGGGATTATGAGCATAATAAGATGATTCGTAGCAGAGATGTAGTATTCAATGAGTGTTGTATGTATAAAGACCGAATGGAAAGTAAGAGTGACAAAGTAGTAGAGAAAGAGCACTTGGAGCTGGATGAGCCACAGGATGGGATGGATCCCATGGATGAAAGAAAGGAAGAAATACCTACATCTGAAGGAGAAGAAATGACTACACCTAAGAATACACAAGTTTCAGATGAGACCGAACAGGAGAGAGAGCTACTGACTGAAATAGATAGTCCAGTACTTCATTAGAGAGTATTCCGACTTTGAGGAGGAGCACGAGGATAAGGAAGCCAACCAAAAAACTTTGTCTTCCATTATATCATGTTTTGTATACTGATGCAGGTGAATCAGAGAGTTACCAAGATGCTATGCAGGATAAATTTTGTCTTATGTGGGAGCAAGTCATACGTGATGAGATGTCTTTTTTGGTGGAGAATCACACATGAAAATTGATGAAGCGACCGAAAAAGATAAAAATATTACATAACAAGTGGGTATACAGGGTAAAACATGTGGCAGGAGGGACATAAAGGTTCAAGACTAGACTTGTGGTGAAGGGATACGGTCAGAGAAAAGGTATTGACTTCAATGAAATATTTGTACTTGTTATCAAGATAACTTCTATCAGAGCAATACTAAGTATTGTGGCTGTGAAAAGATTGTATTTAGAGCAGCTTGATGTGAAGACTACTTTCCTTCATGGTGATTTGGAGGAGGAAATATAAATGGAATAGCCAGAGGGATGTGAAGTTAAAGGAAAAGAGAATTTGGTATGTCGACTGAAAAGCAGCTTGTATGGGTTGAAACAAGCGCCGAGGCAATGGTACTTGAAGTTCGACAAGTTTATGTTGGATTCGGGTTATGCCAAATGCAATTCAGATCATTGTGTATATCTACAAAAGTTTAAGGATGGTGACTTTATTATACTTACTTTGTATGTAGATGATATACTTGTGGCAGATACATACATGAAGAAAATAAATGATCTGAAAAGGAAGTTGGCCGGAAGATTCTCTATGAAGGACATGGGTGAGGCTAAACAACTTCTTGGATTGCAAATTATCCGAGATAAGAAAAAGAAGAAATTGTGGTTATCTCAGGAGGGGTATATCAAGAAGGTGTTGGAGAGATTCAATATGGAGAATGCAAAACTGGCAACTATAGCTCTTGGTGGTCGTTCAAACTGTCAAAATAGTAAGGTGTTAAGATAGATGAGGAGACGAGACATACGGAGAATGTGCCTTATTCATTGGTCGTTGGGTGTCTCACGTATGCAATGGTGAGTACAAGACCAGATATTGCACATGCAAGGGGAGTAGTGAGTAGATTCATGAAGAACCCTGGGAAGGAACATTGGTAAGTGGTGAAGTAGATTTTCAAGTATTTGCAAGGTATTTCAAAGTATTGTTTATGTTTTGGGAGTGATAACATTGATGTGCAAGGTTTTGTAGATTCGGACCATGCAGGTAATAGAGACAATGGCAAGAGTACCACAGGTTATGTCTTTACTATAGGAGCGACAGCGGTAAGCTGGGTTTCAAGATTACAATCAATTGTTGATTTATCTTCGACCAAAACTGAGTATGTTGCAGCTGCAGAAGCAAGTAAGAGTTTATTTGGTTTCAGCGATTGATGAGTGAGTTGGGTTTTGATGGAGTGGAATGCAGGTTATTCAGCGACAGTCAAAGTGCAATTCATCTTACTAAGAACTCGGCGTATCATTCACGGACTAAACATATTTACTTGAGATATCACTTCATTAGATCCTTATTAGAGGATGGCAAATTGAAGTTGGAGAAGATTGAGGACAGTAAGAATCCTACAGATATGTTGACAAAACCGGTTGATAGGAAAAAGTTGAGCTATTTCTCAACTTTGGTGTATTTGTTTTGAATGCTGAAATCGGGACTTTAAACGATCGAGGTAAAAGTTTTGGACACTAGGATTATCATGTATAGAGATTACAATTTTTGCAATAGGTCTCCAAGTTAGAGATTGTTACTAATGGAGCCCATTGCCGCAACGTGTTTCGGTACACCGAAATGGGTCCAAAACTGGCCCAAACCCATTATGATATGATATATATATATATATATATATATATATATATATATATATATATATATGGGGTATGGTGCTAGGATTTTGGATGAGCCAAAAAAAGGAGCCGAAATTAAAAAAAGCCGAAAAAATAAGAAAAAGGGAGGCCGCTAGTTCTTTGTGTCATGGCTTTAACCGAAGGCAAAAGAGAGAGAAAGAATTGCATGTGTGCAATTGAGTTTTATTTGGCCAAAAAAGGAAATAATCAAGGTGGGCGGCTACTTGTTTTTTTTGGCAGAGAAAAGAAGCCAATATAAGGGTGTTGTTGCTGCTGGTTATTTTTGGCCAAAGGGTTTCTTTCTTGGTGGGCTGAAGCAAAGGAGGGTGGCGGCTTCCTATGGATTTTCGGCGGCCGAAGCAAAGAGGAAAATCACTGCAACAAGAGGTTAGGATTTGATCTCAAAATCTTGTGTGATTTCTTTGTGATTTCTCTTGTAGTTAAGAACTAGTAAGTTGTAATTATTTTTTGATACAGTGAAAGTTTTTCGATCGTGTCCCCGTGAACGTAGGCACATTGCTGAACCAAGTTAAATCTGCATGTTCTCTATCTCTGCTATTTTTCTCTTCGGTTAACTATTTGATTCCGCTGGTTGTTGCATTAGTATTATTCTGCTATTTTTGCTAACACCTTGCAATAATTCCATTGTTGTAGATGACAGTAAGATGTTATATTTGATAAATAGGTTTGCCAAAACGTACTCTTGCCTCACATATCCCACTTTCAAGAAGCTCCTATTGAAAGCAACATCATTGAAGTTTATGCAGAGCTCTTTTAACCAGTGGAAGCCGCTTGGTGTCTCATTCACTATATCAACAAAAGATGTGTATGCCTCAGGCACATAGGAATGGCTCTTAAGATATCTTTTCTTGTGAATGGCACTTTCCTGTCCCTTACTACAGAGCATGCATATTGGTCTCTAAGTGCCAATTGCGGATTAGCATAAAATTCGCGCATTGCATGTTGGCGTTTATTTATACATTGTATATACATCTTATTCTGCAGCCTATATTTGTGCTCTGAAGGCAAGATTCTCATGTATTTTTGAGTAATCAACTGCTTGTTTGGACCAAAGTTTAAATTCGTCATACTTCTCTAATAGCTTCTTATTAACTTTTGTAACTCTGTGCCTCTATGGAGAAGATAGGCCTGAAGATTCCACTCTCAGTCTCTTAGAAATGGTTTGCTTCCTTGGTCCTATTCTAAAAAAAAAATCACCAAAAAACATTGCAATATAACATTATTATTTCTCAAAATTATGCATGAATTTAACACAAAATTTCTATTCTATTTTGTTTTGTTTAATTTCTTTTCTTTTTCCCTCTTTTTTGATAATTACATAATTCCCAATTCCTCTTTCAAAAATTTATCAAACTTTAATTTAATTTTTACTATTAATGCATGAGTTTGAAATATGTTAATTATTTAAGCAACCCATGAATTGTTATGCTAAAAATTTGAGATTTTTTATATTTCTTTTACACTTGAACTAGCCTATATTTTCAATTATTCCATGAAATTTGTCAAAATCCATAAAAATTGCTAAACCACTCCAAATCATCTAAGAAATAAAGATCTATTTTCAATTTACTCGAATTTGTTCACATAAATCTGTAAAAATTGCTCTGCAGTCGGCAGCTTTCGACAACCGCTTCAATAGCCGCTCTCTATTAGAGAGCTGCATCAAGCCAAAATTTTTATTTTTATTTTTTCTAATTGTTAATTACTAGACTAATGCTATTTCTAAAATCTAGCTATTAATTTCTTGTTCTAAAATTAATTATAAATTAAATGTTAGTTCCTAATTCTAAAGTTAGGAACAAAAAGTAAAATTTGATTCTAATTCTAAAACAAAAAAATTTGAACAAAATTATTGAAAACATCATAATTTATCTTCATAAGCAATCCTCGAACTTAAAATGCACATTGCCATCAATGGAGAACAAATAAAATTTAAGAGAGAGTGCTTAGAAATTACCTCAGTGCAGTACACATGACGTAACAACTACAAAACAAAATTGTTAGTATATAATATATAATAATATACACTGTATCTCTATTTAGCTCGTATCATTGAGATGTCTTAGGATCTACTGGATCGTTAGATTGCTCCTTGTGCTTCGGAAATTCTAAGTAATGCTTCAATCATTTTCCATTTACTTTAAAATGTATGACTATTTTAAGAATTTTTGATATCGATTGTGCCATGCGAATATACAATTTTAATTGTGAACGGTCGGGTCCACCGTGAATGCAATTTTATGAGAGATAGATGAAGGCATGAATTGTATAGAAGCATTTTGTCGGAAGGATAAATACAGTATGTAATATGGTGATCATGCCATATTTTTATTTTTTCCATTGAAATGCATGAATTGTTATGTGCATCACGTCTTATATCTTGCAATTCATTTATTTGTAATTTTCGTAATGGGCCAACTGAATTGAAATCTAGATCAACTGATTTGATTACCCAATACGCCTTGTATTCTATCTCTTTAGGTAAATGGACAAATTTTTCTATAGACTACTCTATATGGAGACATACGTAAGGGTGTTTTATATGCAGTATGGTAAGCTCATAAATTGTTGATTAGTCTAAACGAACAATCTTTGTAAGACAGATTAACCGTTTTCTCTAAAATTTGCTTAATTTCTCTATTGGCCAGTTTGACTTGCCCATTTGACTGTGGGTGATAACGTGTAGACATCTTTGCATGATGTGATACTTCTACATCAAATTTATAAAGATTTTATTGCAGAAACGAGAATCCCTATCCCTTTTTATGGCTTTGGAAACTCCAAATCTGGACAATATATGTTTCTTTAAAAATTTGATAACAGTTTGTTGATCATTGTTTTACATGTTGCAGCTTCTACCCATTTAGAGATATAATCAACCTCTACGAGGATATATTTATATTCGTTAGAATTAGGAAACAGCCAAATGAAATCAATGCCCCAACAATCAAATATGTCAATTGTAAGTATGAGTATTAGAGGCATATCACTCTTTCTAGTTAATACTCCTAATTTCTAACGTGACTTATATCCTTTACAAAATTCTATGTCTCTAAATATAGTAGGCTAATAGAATCCACATTGGAGTATTTTGGCTACTGTCTTCTTAGATGAAAAGTGACCCAACATGCTTTTGTATGACAAAAAGCAATTATGCTCTGAATCTCATCATCAGACACATAATATCTAATGTTTTGATCTAAGTAATATTCAAATAGGTATGGGTCATCGAAAAAGAAATGGTGTACCTTGTATAGGAATCATCATTTGTCTTATGCGCTCCAGTGATTTGGCATTTCACCTATAACAAGAGAATTGATAATATCAGTATACCAAGAAGTTATTCTGATTGAAATAGCTACTCATCAGGGAACGAGTCTCTAGTTGGTAGCTTATCATTATCAAAATTCAGTTGAGATAGGTGGTCAACAGCCACATTCTCTACTCCCTTTTAGTCTTTAATTTCAAGATCAAACTCTTGGAGTAGCATATCCATTGGATTAATCGTGGTTTTGTATCTTTTTTTGATAAAAGATATTTGAGTGCCGAATGATCTGTAAAAATAACTACATATGAGCCTAAAATACATGAATAAAATTTGTCAAGAGCAAAAACTAAGCTAGAAGCTCCTTCTCTATTGTTGTATAATTTGTCTGAGTATCATTGATAGTCTTGCTAGTGTAGTAAACCATGTAGGACATTTTATCTTTTCGTTACCCCAGTAATGCTCCAATTACATAGTCTCTTGCATCGCACACAATCTCGAATAGAAGTGACTAATCTGAAAGTTGCATTATTGGTGCTATGATGAGCATCTCCTTGAGAGTTTCAAAAGCTGCTTGGCATGCTTACATCCATTCAAACTGCACATCTTGTGTAAGAAGATGAGAAAGGAGTCTGGCAATAGTACTAAAATTCTTTATGAACCTTCTAGAAAAACCTACATGTCTTAAAAATGAATGTATGTTTTCATGGTTTTTGGTATTGGTATTTTAGAAATAGACTCAATCTTAAGCCTTATCTACTTTCATCCCTTAGATAAAACTATCTGGCCTAAAATAATACTATTCATAACATGAAGTAGTATTTCTCCCAATTTAGGAGTAGAGATTTCTGTTGATATCTTTCACGAACAGATCCTAAATTAGTTTAACAAGATTCAAAAATTATTTCTAAATACGGAGAAATCATCTATGAATACCTCTAGATAATGTTCAGCCATATCACAAAAAATACTTATCATACACGTTAGAAATATTGCGGGTGCATTGCATAATCTAAATGGCATTCTTCTAAAAGCAAAAGTAGCAAAGGAATAGATAAAAGTTGCCTTTTGTTGGTCCTCTAAAGCAATTTCAATCTAATAATGCTTGAATAACCATTAGAAAAATAATAAAATTCTTGCTTGGCAACTCTTTCAAGTACTTGGTCAAGAAATGGTAACAGAATGTGATCGTGTATGTTACTTTATTCAATTTTTGCTAATCAATGTACATACGCAAACTCGTAATTGTACAAGTGGGTATCATCTCTCGATCCTCGTTTTTAATCACTGTTACCCCACTCTTCTTCAGAACAACCTGAGTTGGACTTACCCACTTATTATCAGTAATTGGATGATGATGCTAGCATCAAGAAGTTTCAACATTTCAACTTTAACCACTTCCTTCATGGTAGGATTAAGCCTTCGTAGCATTTGCCTAATAAGCTTGGCTCCATCATCCAAAGTGATGTGATGTGTACAAATAAGTGGGTCCATACTTTTGATGTCCACAATATTCCATCCAAGAGCTCCCTTTTACTTATGCAATATTAATAGTAGTCACTCTTTCTGATTCTCATTAAGATGTGCTGACATGACCACCGAAAAAGTTTCCTTAAGTCCCAAAAATGCATACTTGAGATATTCAGGTAGCAGTTTTAGCTCAAGTATCAATGTCTGGATATCAAATGGTATAAATTTCTTTGTAATTTGAGGTAACTCTTCATATACTTCTATTTTTTGGGTCCATCCCGTGATATTTAAACATTGAGCATCAGTTAAATATCTTATAATTTCAATGATATGTTTGGATTTGAGATAATCAAGTAAGTCATCGTTCATTGTTAATGCAAGTTCCAAAGAGTCAGACATGCACAATGATACGGTATCTTTTTCATCATGGATTTGTTCAATGTAATTAATTTCTTGCAATTTATCATTATCAATAGGTTATTTACGAACAATAAAAATATTAAGCTCAATGGTCATGTTTCCAAACAAAACCTCACCACATCATTCCTATAATTTATAACTGCATTAGTCATAGTTAAGAATGAACATCCGAGGATAACTGAACTATGAAGACGTGAATAATTTATAGGTGCAGTGTTGACAACTATAAAATCCACTGGAAAAGAAAAGTTTTCTATCTAAAACATCTTCCACAATACCCTTAGGATACCTTTCAGACTGATCGGCTAACTGTAGTATGACCAGTGTAGGTTCAAGTTCTCCTAGACCTAGGTATTTGTAAACCGAATATGGCAAGAGTTTACACTAGCTCCCAAATCTAGTAAAGTTTTTTTTATATTATGTTGACCTATCACACAAGAAATAGTGGGGCATACATGATCCTTATATTTAAGAGGCATTTTAGAATGGAATAATACACTTGCTTGTTCTGTGAGAAATACTTTCTTTTCTATGTTGTGGCGTCTTTTGATAATACACAAGTCCTTCAAGAATTTTGCATACGAGGGGATTTATTTGATTGCTTCCAGTAGAGGTATATTAACTTGTACCTGTTTGCAAATTTCTAAAATAGCAGCTTAAGATGCATTAATATTTTTAGTTTTAAATCGTTAAGGAAACGATACAGGTGGCTTATAATTTGTGAAAGTGAGTTCTTTATAATTATCATGTTTAGATTGTTGTACTGAATCGTTGCTTTATTTTTCATAATTATTTTCTTTTGAAATGGGCTAATCAAGCACTTTACCATTTTGCAAACTTATTGCAGCAGTAATCTTGGGTATATCATTATCAATGAAAGAAGTAATAATATTTATACCTTCAACTTTACTTGAAGTGCTAGCCTTCAGTTGAGATGGTAGGTTACCTTCACTTTGTTTGTAATGCAGAACTAAGGTGGCTTATCTGTGATCAGATATCGTGAAGGCTCTCGCATTCTAACTATTAATCGTTTGTTGTAACTGAATAAACTGCTATTACACTTGGATCATTGATTTGTTCTTTGCTTTATCTGCAAAAAATTATCCTCAAAATTTTACTTCGATGGTGGTTGGTACACTGAAGGTTGATTAGAAGATTGGACGTATTGTTGAGATGGATTAGTGGGTGGCTTATTTTGATGATTAAATTATTGTTGAGGACCTCTGCTTCCATTGAAAATTTGGATGGTTCCTCCAAGCAGAGTTATAAGTATTGTTTGCTGGTTGAGGAGTAGTGTTAAAGGTATTTATTTGTTCATTTAGTACTTCTTTAAAAGTGGAAGTGTTAGACATTCACGAGTCACGTGTCTTTGTAATCGCAGATATCACAAACTTTCGAAACTTCTTTTATTGCATGAACTATTTCAATTTTCTTTATAAGCAAATCTTCAAATTTTCTTAACTGTTTCACGTGGCCTTGTAATTTGCATATATCACAAACTTCCAAAAGTTCTTCTATTGCCTTAACTATTTTAATTTTCTTTGTAAGAAAATCTTCAAATTTCTTTGTGATAGAAATTAATCGTGCAGCTATATATTCAATTTCTCCCAATTTAATAAGTCTGCCTCTATTATGTGGTTCTCTATTAATTAGTGTCTATCCAAAATGTCCTTAGTTTCAAGACTTGTGAATTTTCAGTAAGTGAATCAAGATAATTCCATGCTTACTCAACATCTTAGCTCAAAAATTCACGATCACACATGATTTCTACAAATTGCCTGGTTCAGTATTTAGTGCTTGATAGAAGGCACTTACATTTCTCCTTATCTCGAAACCATAATGTGTAGATGAAAGTAGCAAATTCTTAAATCTATCCCGATATTCAAACAATATTTTATCTTCTTTCTGACGAAAGTTGAGAGTTTGCTTTCACATATAATTTGTTCGATGTGAAGAAAAGAATTTCTTTAAGAATTCTCTTTGCATCTCATCTCATCTTCCTATTGAATTAGTACATAAAGAATGCAAGCATATCTTTGCTTTATTCTAAAGCGAGAATGGAAAGAGTTTAAGCCTAAGTTACTTTCAGTAATATTTTAAAGATTAATAGTAGAGCAAACTTCTTTGAATTCTCGAAGGTGTAAGTATGGACTCTCTGAATCCATCTCATAGAATTTAGGCAAAAGTTGAACTACTCCAAATGTAATCTTGAAGTATCTCATATTCATAGAAAATGCTATGCATGAAGGTTGAGTTGTCCTATCAGGTTGTAGATAATCTCATAAAGACCTTTTGTTGCCTCCATGATGGCTATTATTGTCATTTATATTGTTATCCCCAAATTCGTTATTATTATTATTCATGTTGCTGTTATTATTATTATTACTAGTGCTCATATCGTGAGGTGTTTGGTGGATCAAAAGTTTGTGTGGATTTAAGTACGATCGAATAAGTCTACCATTTTAGTTCTCCTCCAACTGATGATGCAAATTCAGAATCGCAAAAATTAATGACATAGGAACCGTAATCTATACTAAAGTGTAACATAATAATATTGATTCTTAGCAACGATGCCAAAAACGTTGCTGTGATCTAAATCGTACACTCTCAAGTGTAAGAGATTGACAAGTAGTGCAAGGATAGTAACGCAAGAATGTTCTCTCGAAATTCGTTTTGATTATTGTATGACACTAAAAAGAATAAATTTCAGAACTAAAAAGAAATACAGATTGAATTTATATTAACTAAAACTACGACTAAAGTAAAGATGATATAAATTTACTTGAAATAAAATTGTTAGTTAGATAGACTAATTCCCCCTAGAATAATTTATTAGATATGTTAATACTTTTTATATCTCAATTATGTAGATCACATGGTCTTCCTACAATCGAAAAATAAATTATAGAAGAGCAAAATCTAATAAAGTTGTAAACTTGATAGTTTGAATAATTTCTCCCAAGTAATCTTATATAAGTTTTGAGTTTATCTAAGCATGTAATATGAATAAAAAAATAAACGATAAAAGTCTAAGCATACACTATAGCTAAAGAATCTACTGTATATCAAAAACTAAGTAAAGAACATATCGTCAAACAATAAAATATCAAATGCTAAAAATCATATCTTAATCCTTTCAAATATAATAGGAAATCAAGGATATCAACTTTACATAAATCAACTAAAAACAATAAGCATAAAAATTACATACTAGTAAATTATTTAGGGTTCGTTATCCCATTTGAACCAACTCAAAAATTTAGCTACTTAGACTCATCAAAGCCGTAAATAAAGAGAAGAGAATTCTTTTATTGATTTCTATGAAAGAGTACAAAAACTAAATCTTGAATCTCTAAAACTCTTTAAAACCTATTTCACTCAAAAGGTATTCATTAGCCTTTCAAAATTCTGAATTATACTAGTTTTTTATAACCTTACAAAATCCTAATAGAAATTATATTCATAAGGAAACTCTATATTCTCACAAAAATTTTCAAAAAAAAAAAACAAACTATGGCTCTGGCCTTTGACAGCGCCATCGACAACGGCTCTTGGGTTTGAATTACAGTCGATGGTTGTCGATAGCTAATAGGTCGCTGTAGACAGGCAGACTTGTAAAATCACAGTTTTGAGCTGATATTTGATATATGCTTCAATTCTTCGATTTCTTTGCATATAAAATCCTGCAAGAGCACTAGAAAATATTAGAAAAATATCATAGTGAAGCATTTAATTAATTAAAATATTTTTTCATTAATTTTTATATTAATCAATAAAATTGGATTACACTTGCATAAAATAAACTAAAATAATTATACTTTCCAAGCATAATCAGCGGTTATTCACTAGAACTGTAGCAAGTGGATTTATAAAATACTTCATATTATCTATACTTATTGATTTCTGACTCATATCCATTGCTTTTACTATTATGTGTCCTAACCGTTTGATGTGGTAATAATTGGTATGTAGGAAATTATTGCAGCCATTCACTAAAATCTCAATAAGTGAGACTTATGAGATTATTTCCATCATATATCTTTGATTTGTTATTTCACTGATTTAATGATACGACAAATTTGTTAGCTTGTAACTATTTTCTGATTGAGATTGTTTTCTTGATAACCACATCCACACCTATTATTGGATATCTTGTTACACCTGTAGGCTATCATAATTGTACCAAGTGAAGTTTGTTAAATTCATAGGCTAAGAGCTAACAAAATAGCTGATTGGCCTCACCAATAGGATAACCCCACCCGAAGCCCTCACAAAAAAAAAAAACAGGATTAGGCTCACAAGCAAGTTGGCTCCGCCAGAAGTTAAATTCACCTTGCCAATGAGTTAGGTTTGTCGGAAGCAAAATAAGAATTAACTCCGCTAGACCAAATTAGCTAGCTTCGCCAAAAGCTAAAAGAAAATTAAATTTGCCAAACTAGGTTAACTCCGCCAAAAAGAAAAATTAACCTTGTCAGAAACAACCAACCAACCTTATCGATTAACCTTGCCAAAGGAGATTCGAGTACATATGATCGTGAGTAAGTAACTACCACAATCTCTGCCAAATTGAGGGAATGGTTATGGCACCCTCCAACTATAAAAATAATACCAAGCTTCCAAAGAAAGGCATCAAAAAACTCATAGAGAAAAAGAGAATTCAAGTACTTCAAAATATTGCCTGATCATCAACGAAAGTAAAAACGGATCGCTCTGATCATACTTTCACTATCACACTCCCCATAATCAAAAAATTATAACCTTACTTCGATTGTAAAGAAAATAAATCTTGAGTATTGCAATTCAAGTTCAAAATTTTGTTGTGCTTTTGTTCTCGATGGCGACCTTCAACTTTGACATTGTAAACGACGAAAATAGACTAGTGATTCTACTGGGGAGTCTCTCCTCTCTCGTTGAGGAGTTCGTGCCACATTTCAGTAATGTGGCAGTGGATGCTATAGTCGATACCCTGGTAATCAAATTTGACTAGGCCAAGTATAAAGAATTTCTACGCAACAACAAATCCATTTCTTCATCTATGACCGGTTCTTTCCGTAAAGCCAGGAGAGTAGAGGTCCAATCCACATCTACCAGTGGGTTTGCCTCTTCCATTGAAGTCAATCAACAACACTAGTGTGTCTGTCACAGGTACTAGCACTATAGTGAATGCAACCTAAGCAAGTTTATCTTTCTCCGTTCCGGTCACAACACCCAAAGCTAATCCCCTTAGCAACAAAGAGAGGAAGAAGGCCTTCTACTGAGCCATCATCGCCAATTGCAAGGCTGAGAAGAAAGTTAATTTGGTTGGAAAATAGAGTGGGAATGCTGAAAAGATCCCTAAAATAAATGAGGGTCATGTTGGCAATAATGAAAGGTATGAACTCATCCACGATGTATTGGTGAGACTAGAAATTCTAGCAGGGCCATCATCTCTACCACTTTCAAAAGGCCTAGCGGACTTATCAAGTTCGGCAAGGCTATGAATCCTGATGGAATTAATAACTCTATCACTTTCAAAAGGCCCGGCGGACCTAACAAGTCTGGTGAAGCTAAAGAATATTCTGGCAAGATCATTAAGCACTTAGGCATAACTAAGAAGCCTAGCAAAGACAACATTCATGCTAATAAACTCCAGAGCAAATGCACAGTTAGTGTCGGAGTCAACAATAAATGTAAGTCTACTCTACCTATGGAAGACTTATGAGACCGTCTTGACCAACTATATCAAGGTCAGAAGAATACAAGTGAAGGCGATTCACTGGCTCGATCCTCTATCTTCAGCCAGATATCATTAAACTAGCCTATCCTGAAGTCAGTAGTGACTATACAAGAAGGATCTTATTACTACTTCAAAAGGTTTCAAAGACAAAAAAGAAGTGGCTCATGCAACCAACAATAAAGTGGGACTGGGAAATCTGACACAGGGAGTGGCTAATGCATACTCCTCTCCTGATGGTTACTCCAGCAATGACAGTGATGGAGTATACCGTTATACCCAGTCCTGAGAGTGCAGGTCACAATGTTTCTACTCCACCCCATGAATTGCAAGAGGGGAAGGATGATATCGACTGGCATTCTGCATGCACATCATCTAATACATCTAATTCGTTTTACTAGAGAAGTGTTTCTATTGATGTTGTTGGCAATAATGTAGTAAGCTTACTGCAAAGATTGAAGCCGCAAGAAAAGTTATCTAAACAACAACAAACACTACTAAAACAACAGAAAGCAAGCATGGATACCATTTTGACCCAACTACAGCAGCTGGACATTGTCAAGCGAAACGCAGATGCTGAGGCTGAAGGATCAGGATTCAGGAATAAAAACAAAGAAGATAATAATCACAAGGATAAAGAAGATGTGTCCGGTTTTGATATAAATGAAGAATCCGATCAGATTAAAGATAAAGTATAATAGGACATCCAAACAAAGTTTGATGCATTAACCCTTAAGGAAGTTTTGCAGTAGGCGGGAATCATGCATCTGTATCCTCCCGAATGGGACTTAATCCCTTTTTCCGACAATTATCAAGTTTCGACCATTGATAAATACTATGGGAAGGGATCCCCAAATCAACATATTTACCATTTCTATTCACTAATAGGAAATGTTATCGGAAATAACACACTCATGACCCGATTATTCATAGGAACCCTATAGGGCATTGCCTTTGACTAGTTTCAAACTTCACCAGTGGGATCTATCAATTCATAGTAGATTTTGAGGCTCAGTTCCTCACTCGCTTCTACGAGGATGACACCAAAGTATTTATGCCTATGCTGATTGAAGAAAAGCAAATGAAAGGAGAGGCAGTGAAAGACTTCATCGAAAGATTAAGAAATTTATCTCTCAGATATCCTAAAGGGATGCCACTATTCATGTTACTACAGACATGTAGACATAATCTATGCACCAAGATTGAATCCAATATGGATGGTGGTTCAGACCCATACATGGAAAGAACTTCAGGAACAAGCCAAAATCATTGAAAAATCAACTTTGAGACTTTCAGCAAAAAATAAGGGTAAAGAAAGGGTAGAATCCACTTCAACACGACCACTTTCTAAGTTCAACGGTAAAAATGTGTTGGTGGTAGATACCCCAACAGAGCCTATGAAGAACCCATTACCTCAGCAAAATACTTCTTTGGCCCAACGAATGCAAAAGAAATATTTGTTCAAGAATAATCAGGTGCTGCAAATCTTCCATATGCTAGTCAACAATAATAAAATTGAACTATCTAAACCAAAGAGACCGAAGAGATCAGGCGTACGAATGACCCAAAATATTATCATTACCATAGGATAATAGGCCATGCTATTAAGGATTGCTTTATCTTGAAAGACAAACTCCAAGCTTTGTTGGATGCAGATGTGCTTCGATTAAATAAGGAAAAGAAGAAAGTTACTACAAACATGATATCGGTGTAATTTGGAAGAGACCTACCACGGGTTAAAATACCTAATAAATTTTTAGTTCCCAAAGTAATAACAACAATCATTAAAACAAATCCAAACCACCAACAATCCCGAGGGTTAACTTCCGTTCCATTCAGACTAGGAGAAGCAATGTGGGTTCACCCTGACTTGATTGAGGACAATCAATACCGTCACTTCAAGAAGAAAGCAAAAACTAAAGAACAATATGGGTTGCCATGTTATATCTCTTGGTCCAGGTAGTTTACGACACTTCTGCTAGCTTACCGACTGTCTCCAACGAGTAGATTGTTTTTATCGCAGATGCTTCTTCTCCTGTCGGTACCAGGTTAGGTAAACAATTCACGAAACAATATGATACAGTTAACCCTAATGATCATCAATCGGGTCTCTCTAAAGACCCTGTTATTTATGCATCAACACCTGAACCTCCTTCGAATAAAAGTAAATCTAAGGAGATAAGTTTTGACAAGTCCTTGAGAAAACGAGCTATGGAAGATCTTTTGACTCCATTCGAATTTGACATCGTGGCACAGTTGGCGAATATTCCTACCCAGATCACCATGCATGAACTATTGCACCTATCCAAGGAAACTAGAGATGCTCTCCGTGAAGCACTAGCTAATTCAGAGACATTTCTTACTTAGGTCCTGCCATCCACAAATGAAGAGTATTGCCATTGCTATCAAGTTGCCTCTCTACCTAACATAACCTTCTCACCTGAAGATATGTTGGTGAAGAAATCTAGTCATGATTGACCATTATATTACATAGATTATATCAGATCCACAAAAGTCGAAAGGCTACTAACTAATACGGGTTCGGCCTTGAGTATTATGCCAATGCACTTAATGCAATTTCTACGCATACCAATCTGCAAGTTGTCTACCATTACCACTATGATACATGGTTTCAATGCTCAAAGTATCCAGCCCATTGGAAAATTTTGGTTGAAATGCCAAATCAGAGATCCCAAGACGAAGCTTACCTGCCATGTCATAGGTGCTGATACCTCCTAAAATTTATTACTAGGAAGGCCATGGATTCACTCCAGCCTTGTTGTCCCTTCAACACTGCATCAATGTATCAAGTACGTGGACACACAGGAGGTAGTCAAAATAGTCTACGTAGAAAGGCAAACTATTAGGGGAATTGAAAATTACTTCACTAATGTCGTACGGTACAAAGAAGAGCAAGAGGATGAGACCGATAATGAGAACGAAGCAGATGCAGAACCCAACGACGGCTCAGAAAGAGCTTCTGTCGAGTTAAACCCTCTTGTAATAAAATTAAGTGATGTACCAATCAACCATAACGTCTATATTGAAGGCAAATGGGTACTTAATGAAAGTTCTGCTTTGAATATGTCTTGTCTAGTTCTACTGATGCAACTAATAGTGAAGAGACTTTAATCAAAAAAACTTAATAAGACATCGGCATTACATATACCCATACACTCAGGTTCACCAACCAGCTCACTAATAGAGGATTCTAATGATGCCATGTTTATCATACAGTCCAATCGTAATTAGCCTCCAATTGTCTTTGGCAAATCTACTACTAAACCAAAATCTAGCCTTAGTAGTACTGAGGATGAATCAGACATCCAGCAGTTCGATCATTATGGACCAAATTCTCACAAACTCATGGAAATGATGGAATACAACATCACAAAAGGGAAAGCGTTGTGTTTTAATTAAGGAAGAAGAACCCATCTACAACCGAACATTCCCAAAAGGAAAAGTTTAGATTACTACAGCAAAACTAAATATGGTTTAGGGTATGTTTCTGATGAACATGAGATAAATGCAATACATGAAAGTTCCTCAAAGAGCGCAAACTACAGTCATCATCGTCATCTAATATCGATTATGAACTCGGTTTGAATGAACCGTTCAAACACTTACTGGCAAATATGGCATCTGTCTCCATTGGTGAGCATGAAGAAGAAATTACAGACAACCCTTTATCGTGGGCTCAGAAGATGGACACTCAGTGGGAGATAAGTTTGAACAACGGTGATCAAGTCATCCAAGTAAATATGGGGAGTGATCAAGATCCAAAACTCATATTTATAAGCAAGAATTTAGATCAGAATGAGCTACAAAATCTGATCAAACTCATTCGCAAACACATGGACGTCTTTGCATGAAACTATGAAGATATGCCAGGGCTGGATTTGGAAATTGCCCAACACCGTCTTAATATTTGAATGATGTTAAACTTATGAAATAACAATAATGAAAGTTCAAACCTAAAATACAACAAGCAATTGAAGCCAAATTTAAGAAACTAAAGTCTTGTGGATACATTTATGAAGAACAACATCCTACTGGCTGGCTAACATTGTACCAGTCATAAAGAGAAAAGGAAAAGTTAAGGTTTGTATTGACTAGAGGGATTTAAATGACGCTTATCCAAAAGATGAATTCTCGCTCCAATTACAAAAGTTATGATAAATAATACATGCGGTTTCGAAAGAATGTCCTTCATGGACAACTTTTCTAGATACAACCAAATCAAGATGTATTCTAATAATGAAAAGCATACATCCTTCTGAATACCGCAGGGGGTGTACTGCTACACTGTAATACCTTTCTGTTTGAAGAATGCGAAAGCCACATACAAAAGGGTTATGACAACCATCTTTCGCAATAACTTACAAAAATTCGTGGAATGCTATGTTGATGGCAGTGAAGAGTCAGCCAAAGATATTCATGCTCAAGACTTACAGACGGTATTTAACTTAATGAGAACGTATCAATTGAAGATAAATCTTATAAAATCCTTTTGGAGGTGTCAAGCAGGAAATTTCTAGAGTTTGTTGAAACTTCCTAAGGAATTCATCTGAACCCAGACAAAGTAAAAGAGATCCAAAGCATGCAACCCCCGAGAAATATTAAAGAATTAAGGGGCTTACAAGGACATTTAGCATACATCCGCCATTTAGCAGGAAAATATCAGTCATTCTCCAAATTAATGAAGAAATATGTATCATTCGTATGTAATGCCGAATGCCAGAAAGCTTTCGAGGATATTAAATAATATCTGACTAATCCACCAATGTTAGCAGCTCCGGTTTCTGATAGACCATTTCTCAATGGACCATGTCTTAGAAGCTTTACTAGTTCAAAATTAATGAGAAAGGACATGAGCAAGCAATTTGCTATCTCAGTCGAACAAGATTGGTTCTGGACATAGATATACTCTAATAGAAAATGAGTGCCTAGTTTTAGTCTTCGCCATTCAAAAAATGAGGCATTACCTGGTGGGGGTAAACTACCCACATAATATCCAAAGGAAATTCTTTGAAAATATTAATGACATAACCAGGTTCATTGAACTCAAGGCTAGCTAAATAGGCACAGCTACTACTGCAATATGATATAAAGTTTGTTCCTCAACAAGCAGTGAAAGGACATGCTATAGTAGATTTTTTGGCTAATCATCTAGCATCTAAAAATTCTAAATTATACAAAACCATCCCAGACGAGATAATGACAGCAACTCTACTTTACAAGATGAGGTCTGGCAAATGTTCTTCGATGACGTCGCAAGAATGGGACCGAAGGGAAGAGTCATCGCCGGAGCAAGGATAGGCTTTATATCTCCTGAGAATGATGTCTTGCCTTATGCGTATTCGCTAACAAAGCCTTGCTCAAACAATATGACCAAATATAATACTCTCATCATTGGATTACAAATAGTCGAATAAATAGGAATAAAATATCTTGATGTCTATGGTGACTCGAAGTTAGTGATCAATCAAGTTAAAAGTGAATACGATGTAAGGAAAGGAGATAATTTTACACTATCAAGCTACAATATCCTTAGCAAGAAGATTCCAAGTATTCTTCATCGACTATGTGCCCTGAGGAAATAATATGCATGCAGATACTTTAGCATCTCTGATAGCTACCTTAGCATTGTCGCCCAAGATATAACAAAGAATATCATTTGCTAGTTGAAATTTATTCACCCAAAACAAGCTTTGGAAATTAGCAAAGCTAGCAAGCTAGACCCAAAAAGTAAAGTTGTCTGTGAAACCTCATCTTGCTTGGAACCTAGGGATTGGAGATTTCTATTTATAGACTTTGTATTTTACAGCATTCTCCCCGAAGACCCAAAAGAAGCTATTGCCATTAAAAGAAAGGCAAATTGTTACTTCTACAAAACGGCTATCAAACAGTTATATTGAAGGTCATACGATGAAATTTTTCTCAGTTTCAGGTGGCGTTGCAAGAAGCCCATGATGGCATATGTGGCACCCACCAATCCGGACCCAAACTCTGGGATCAACTGTGAAGAATGGGTTACTATTGGCTGAAAATGGTGACAAATGTCATGGCCTACACCAAGAGATGTCATGCGTGTCAGATTCACACTAACTGTATTTACATACTGTCAGAATACTAACATCCTACGGTCACATCATAGCCGTTTGTGGCATTAGTTATTGATGTAGTTCGACCTATCTCCCCTCCTTCAAAAGGATATCGGTATATCCTTGCGATCATCGATTATTCTTCTAAATGGTCAGAAGTAATAGCACTGAAAGAAGTAAAAGTCTCTAACATGGTTAAATTCATAAAACACCATGTTATTTACTGATTTTGTGTGCCACAAAGGATAGTCCACAACAACAGAGCCTAATTTGTAAGTCAAGCATTTTATAAGTTATGAAACAAACTCAAAATCAAAAGCATCGCATCGACGGCTTACAATTCTGCTGCGAACAGTCTAGCAGAGGCATTCAATAAGACAATGATCAAAATATTGAAAAAACTTGTTCAGAAAAAATAAACAAGATTGGCATCAAAAACTTGATGAGTGCTTATGGGCATATCGCACAACTATACAAACACCACAAATGCAACCCCATTCTCTCTGGTCTATGGCTGCGAAGCAGTCTTGCCCTTGGAAATTCAATTACCATCACTCCGCATTGCCTTGGCATTAGAAATGACTATTCAAGATAACCACGAATTATGTCTTCAAGAGTTAGAAGTATTACATGAGAAGGGGCTTCAAGCTCAACAACGCATTGAACTTTACCAAGCCAGAATCTCCAAAGCATTCAACTAAAAAGTTAAAGAACAAGTATTTAAACAAGGGGATGTAGTCTTAGCAATACGACACCCTATGGTCATCACCCACAAATCCAAAGGCAAATTTCAACCGAAATAGGAAGGACCTTTCATGGTAGAATCAATCTACTATAATGGAGCTTACAGATTAGCCAAATCTGATGGTGAAGTTCTAATGAGCCCATTAATGAAAATTTTCTCAATAAGTATTACTTAATGGGCTATAAAAATTATTATTACTTAACGAAAAAATTCTCCAAAAGTTCTAAATTTTCAGTCAGGGATAGTAATAAATTTTTCTTTTGACTTATTCGGTTGGGAGCTATAAGGCAATACCCAAGTAGCTCAGTAACGAGTAAAGAGTTAACTGTGTCGGCTTGGATTTGTAAATCAACATTTCAGTACTGAACAACAACTAAAAAGAGAATGCACCAAATGTATAGAGGAATAAAATTCTTTTATTAATCTTTTATATACGAGTATTACATTCAAAATTCAAGTTACAACTATTGCTTTAAGAAATACAGTAAATTCATATGTTTTAAGCATTGCAATGAACCTATAATTCAACTAGTTTAACACAAGTCGTATAAAAAAAGTAAGATTTGCATTGTTAAAGTAGACTGTGGATTCGGCAAGGACTATAGCGTTAACTTGAAAAAACGAACCACTTCCACGGAGGAGTTGCTCTGGGAGAGCCTCAGCACACACTCCAAAATGCTCAACTCCTAGTGGTGGGCAATGTAAAGGCCATCCGAAACGATGTCATGGCATTTGAAAAGGATGCCATGGCATTCGAAAAGCCCGCAAGGATGCAATGATCTTTGAAAGTCCATGGAAGCTTGGCAATAGGAGCCCCAGCTGAGATGAAATAGCATTTGAAAACTATTACACCCTTTGTATCCCAATGTAGCTAGAGGATTTGTTAGCAAAAACGTTGTAGTTACCAACCAATAGTGTTGCCATAAGCGTGGAAATCAGACCAGAAAGGAGATCCTCTGGCCACGCCTTGCTATGACTACACTATTGGTTGGTCCGCATGTTAGAAAGGAACTCATCACTTTCTGATGATCTGAAGTCTGAAGTTGCACTGCAAAGCTAAAAGCACATGAATGTCAGAATGGACACCTAAAAAAGAGAGAGAAGTAAAAGAAGAGAAGAATATAAAAGCAGCAAAGGAAGCCTTCCCTACTAGTGCAAGTGTGGAACCTGATCCACTGATCATGGTTCAGAGTTGAAAGTTCCCTCCCCTTCACCATCGGTCAGAGAGCCCATAGAGATGGAACCACTCCTTGGCAGAAAAGATAAGGTCAGTCAGAATCGTCTACCTTGAATAGCAAGAGGGGCTAAAATTTTTTGAAGGAGGAGAGAAGTTTGATCCTGGAAGTGCCCAAATCACCCTAGGAGTATCTATACCCGCAAAAAGAAGGATCTAGAAGCCTTAGGGTCGGACCTCTCAAGCCCGACCAATGAAAAGATGCCATTAATGTTAAATCATTCGCAAGCTGCAATTTTGGCATGACACTCGCCCCGGAGAACGAAGCGACGTTTGACACTTCGAATCCTGCAAAAGATACGATCCTTCTATAGAAAGATTCGATCCTTCACCGACAAACTAGCCCCACGAATGGGTTAACCCAAAAGAAACTTTGACAAAAAGTGCTAAAATGAATCAAAGGCCGTTAAGGCAATGAATAGAGAGAAATTTTGACTTTTAAGCCCAAAAGAAACTCTTGGGAACTCATCACATCGAGGGGATTGGCGTGGCTAGCCCAACTCAAACAGTAATTGGTAAAACCTCCTCAAATATGTTCATACCTGAGGGTTTGCTAAAAACTATAAAATAATGTATCAGGTGCAAATTTTATTTCACAAAGCTTCTGAACACATCAATGTACAAAGTAAATAAAAATGAAATGTCTATTAATTGGTCTAACACTATGCTTACATTTCATCTTTGGGCACAGATACATAAATTTTAGTCTAATTCCTTCCATGTTAGGTGCTTCGACAAAACAAACAATCAAAATTATCCCTGGATAAAATCAAATCCACAGAACTTATTAAGTTAACATTAAACCTCTAGCTAAAAAAAATTAGCTAAGTCCTCTAAGTATAATATCACACTTCCAAAGAACTCTACATGCATTGGTAGAAAGTTAAAGTAATAATAGCTTGACAATCAAAACTCGTTAAAAGTTTGGAAATGTGCTTTTAACATTGCGAGGGATTTTCATAGACAGATCAAAAAAAAAATTGTGTCTCTAGCAAACAAAAAAAAACCACAAAGATAACGTTCAACATGAAACCTATGATCGAAAACAATATCGAGTAACAAGTTCAGCATAAAACCTCTAGTTGACATAACAAACTCCAGTTCAACATTAAACGTTCAGTCAACTAAAATTAATTTGTTAAAAAAAATGTGTGTCCAATTTTGTTTGTCCCAAGTTAACCTAAACCAACGACACAACAACGATAATGAAACAAAGTGTCTTCAAAACTACAAAAAATATATATATAACAGTTAAATAGGGAGCCAATTGAAGTTCTACTCAGGTCTCTATTTAAAAGTCTTCAATTGCTCTTCAAAGAGTTTGTTCATTTTACCTTCAATAGTAGGTTTGATCTCTGCCAAGATCTCTATCTCCTCAGGAGATTCAAAAGGAAGACTACCTATAAGGGGGTGGACAGCCCTCCTTTCTTCCAAAATCTTCTGACTGGATTCATTAGATTCATCAAGGCAAACCAATTGGGTCTCTACTTGCCTCCCCTCTACTTGCCTTTGCAGCATTCAATCGGGTCTCTTGCTCTTCAATCTCCTTCAGGATCTCCTTCAAAATTTGGCATGAGCCTGCGATCCTACGATTGAGATTGACGATCTCCAAATCCATCACTCAGACATCCCTATTAGCAAGCAGTTGAGTTTGTTGAACATCTTTCAAAGACTAAGTGATCGAATCTTGTTATCTTACTAGCTCCTCTCTTTGCTGCTGAAGTTCTCGTGTCAGGCTTTCTTTGAATATGTCCACCAAAGGAGTGATAGGCTCTGCATGAAGACTCCTTCAAGCACTTGCTAAATGCATGAAAGCCTTGTCATATCTTTCGAAAGGAGCAGCTATCTCGTGCCCCATGACATAACTGATGGGTACATAAGAACTAGCCAGTATATCTCGAATAGGTTACAAAAGAATTAGGCTATCCCTCAAGACATCATCCACCCAATCTTATACTATGTCATAAAATATGGAAGTAATCCTCTTCAGATAATTCTCGCTAACCCTACCATGTAAAGACAAAGACACAGATGGAGCTGGGAGTTCGAAAGGAGGAGTAACAATTATTGCTGCAAATGCAAGAAGATCCCATATGCTGAATGTTAAAGGAGGTGCTTGGACAATACTTTGTGGAGGTATTGGTACTCCCTAGGGCCTCAAACCAAGTAAAGAAGATGGTACAGAAGTAGAAGGTGCTTTAGATGCACTGGGGGGGGGGGTCACCACACCGATGGATGGAATGGAATCCAACCCCAAATTCTAGGCCAGGGGTACAATTGTAATCATACTTCTCTGAGGAGTCAGCAAACATGCTAAAAAAAGTGGAAGAAGGATAAAAAGAAAATGTTAGCAAGACATGCAGTTGAATGGAAGCTCAGATGACATGACGTCAACCCTCATAGGAGAGAAAGTATAAAGCCATGATCCCAAAGCATATGACATACCAAGTAAACAGTTAGGATCAAGGTCCTACCAAACGATCATCATGTTACCTAAACATGAAAGTAATGGTACGTGTAAAGGAGCATGTTCTGATAATACGCCAAGTTTGGTGCAATAATTATCAAGGTTTAAATAGTACTTGCACATCATGGCTGCAAGTAACGAATAAAGATGATGATACAGAAATATATGATGCCTTCAAAAAATTCAAAGATACAAGTTAGAACCTGATGCACGGACGACTGTATAGAGATCTGCAGAATCTTCATCAACTGGAGTAGTATCCCCTTTATATGTTGAATCAGGCAGAGTTATAAAACTCTCACCATCATCATCAACAATCGTTGGTGTTCTGGCATCCTTAACCAAAATAGAAGGCCTATCAATACCGACTTGACTGGAAGATTCTTGCATTACCTAGGTGATAAAATGAATTCTCCAAGCTCTACTGAAACCTCTGCTAAAGACACCAGATTAGCATGTGGAAAATCTAAAGAACTAGGATCAGGAATAGCTGCACTGATACTCAACATATAAATAGATGAATTAGTAGATAAACTTGCACCATCTTACCCCACAAGGTTAAATGACTTGAAGTTAGAAGTCTGTTGAGAAGCGAAGGTATTGGAGATATCTTCTTCTTGAAGGTCCCGAAGCATGTCGTTGTCTAATGTCTCATCATCCACTGCCTTAGTGTCATTGCCCTCAATCAACTCCTCTAATTGGTTTGCCAGAGAATCTACTAGTTGACTCTGAAGCACGTCGTCAACCAACTGTCCTTCACCCGCTACATTTACCTCATCACCCGCAGGTGATACTTGTTGTTGTTCAATGATAACTGGTGACGGGTCCACACTAGAAGGGGCGATCAGGTCACCACCAAACGCTGCTTCAAATTACAAAGATGATGCTCTTAGATCAACGAGAGGACCGGCATGTATAATGCTTAATACTAAAGAAATGGTAGCGAAAGCGGATACCCTATCTCGAGTCACTTTATCTAGTTGATAATCTATCATCTTATCAAATGTCAAGGGTATAGCTCTGGTCACAGATGATACCACAGGTGCCATAGAAGTGAAGAAGGTAAAGTTGGGAAGGAATCACGCACAGCTGGCAAAGTAGTGGCAGTAATCAATGAAGACTGAGAAGATATTGAATGGCTGATAACCGTATCATCAGAAGAAGTTAACATATTAGAAAACTTAATCAAGCATTTTCATCTCTTAGCCACTGGTGTGGCTGGAGGGATATTCGTTGAAGGTGCCATGGCAGCAAGAGATGATGAGACAGATGAAGAGCTTGTCTTTCTCCTCTGTCGAGTCATAGGACCTCTTGTCGATATTGCTTCTCCCTGATTAGCTCCTGATCACAAGAGCAATTGATGATGGAGCCCGTCAGTATGTTCTTCCACCTTGCGTATATTCAATAACTCCAATTGCAAAGGGATTGTCGACCTAACAGAGATGCTTCTATAATCAACCTTTTGAATCTCTTGACAATCAGATCCAAGCATGATGACTTTGGGTTATATGTAGATATAGTATTCGTCCCACATACCAGCGGCAAAAGGCCATTGTCCTTTGCAGCTTCGGATACTTCAGTGGAAAACATAAAGAAGCACCGGTACATCCCATGATAAAGTGTCATCAAGCTGAGCCCCATCAACCAAGCTCCCACTAAAAACTAAAGTAGTATTGGGGCTCCCTACATATAACTGATCGTAGTTGAATTGTTGTGCTAAATGACTTGAGATATACGGTTCCAGCTCACATGAATTCCCACTTCTGTACAAAAGATGAGAGGGATAGATACAAAGTAACCAGGAGAATACTCATTTCGAAAGACTAGAATGGGACTCCCCAACATCTTCAAATAAGTCCCTGAAAGAAGCTCATTCTATGTCTGGAAAGTTGATCCAAAAAGAATAAGAAGAATGGTGACTAACAAGCTGCCGAGTGGTCACTGAATACTCTGACGTCCACTTTAAATTCTCATATTTGCCTAAATCAAGAAGCATCTCTCTATCTGTAGTGGCTGGACTAGCAGGGATTAACCCTTGGCAATAAGATACAAACCAAGCAATTAAGTAAGTATAAGGTAAATCGATGCGAGGATTTGGACTTGGTTCATGTAAAAAGGCTTCAAAAAATAATCTTAGACCATGCTGTATATGGCACACCATGGTTGGCAGAACGCCCAGAGGATGCCATACACTAACTTAACTACAGGATACAAAGCTCTGATGGGAACACACTCCCATGGTAGTAAAGGGATAAAACACTTTTTAAGCCAAAGAGTAAGGTAAGCTGCAAGCATTATGATAGAAGATAAATCACGAGCTTCCCAACTATGGTAACTCAGGAGTACTGTCCCAGTGGAGAGACTACCTTCGAGCTCTCCCACAATACGATCACCAATCTTTAATTTGGATATCCTCAAAGTGATATCATCCACAGTAGCAGGTCATTGAAAATCGATAGCTCATTTCCCGTCTAGGTTAGTTAAGTAATAATCAGCACACTTCTTGTGCCATATCACATTCCCCTTCGCGTCAGTCAAGTCTGAACAGATGCGAAAATGACAAGTTAAATCCCATAAGGTTTGGTACGGAGCACTATCCCGAGAGGCTAGAATCTCAAGCTCTTCTATTCCAGGAAATACTCCTCATATGGGACATCTCCAATTGGACGCCCCAAAATCTGCCACATCTCGTGGAGAACAAACCGCATTTTTCCATCAAGAGTGAAGAAAGTACTAGTTGCAGGGCTGTACAATTCCCAACATGCAAACAGTTGAGCTGGATTGGTAGCAATGCCATATTGGGTGGCCCTTACGGCTTTAAATAGCCCAATGTCCACCAACTCCCTCTCAAATTTATCTAGTATTAATCATGTTAGTAGGGTCCACCAATCCTAGCTTCCCACATGAATCCAACCTGGAACCCTAAAGTTCTCAGCCAAATATTCCCCCTTACTCTATATGGCCACGTTTCTCAAGGTTCTATCCACGTTGAAACTCTCACCTACAGGAACATTTCGAAACATTACTCCTGGAAAAAAAGACTGGTCGCATGAGTGGGAGGTCCGTCTTGTATAAATTCAGATTTAAAAAACTTTGCCACTATAAGGGAATCTTGAGTAGGAGTGAGACGACATTACATTCATCTCTCCTCAGCACATGGTCGAAGATAACTCAAAGGATAGTATCTTTCTATGTCTAGAAGCGTGAAGTAAGTTTCCTCTAATCGATAAATCTAGGGGTAGGAAGGCAGAAATAAAGAATCCTTAGTATCTATAGTGTCCCAAATATGAAATGTAATTTGGAGAGCCCAGTTCTATCCCTACCCAAGAATGATGTGTTGGTAGCTTACTCTCCACAATTTGGCACTACCAATATGGATTAAACAAGTTCTCTCTTCACCATTATAACAGTATAAAAAAGTGGAGGTGGACAATAAAGGTCTGTGTAACCCCTAATGCCCACAGTAAAACTAGCCATGTGGTGAGCAGTGATGGGAGAACTAGTGTAGAAGACTATAAAGAAATAATAAAAGAGATTGATCACTACAAACAAAATTGCTATCACTACTGGATGAAAAAATTCATTACCACGAGAAACGAAATTAACTCTGCCAGATGAAAGATAAAGTTAAATCTACCCAACAGAGTTAAAGTTAAGTTCGCTGGACAAGAGTTAAAACTAAACTTCACCGGACAGAGTTCAAATTAACACTGCCTTTAGTTCAAGGATTCCACATCAAAGGGTAATACGATAATTCCGATGACGACATTGCTATGAAGATTCATCATCAAACTCAAAAAGACCCTAGACTATATATGTATCATCATTGTCATCATCAGAAGACATCAAAAGGCAATTTTGAGATAAATCCCGAAGAAGAATGGGTGCAAAGACCTGATTCTCCTTTACCCTCGAGAAATGCGAAAGAGGAAAGGATACGAAGATCTTGTCCTCTTGATGTTAAACAGTATTATAACGAGCAAGGAAATAAATTGGCATATTCATTGACGTCGGTAAGAGAAAAGCTTACTGGCTATGGGTGGGTAAGTTGTTGCCAAGAAGGGTCGCTCGTCCTCCCTGCCTATGCATCCGCCGATTGCATTGCCCGTTTAGGTGCCATAGATCTAAAAATCCCTGAGAAAGGAGAAAGAGAATTTCTGAAGAGGGAACAAGAGCCCGAATATTTAAAACAAAGGCTAAAATGGAAAATAATAGGTGAAATGGTTTTTTTTCCTTTACCTAAAACAGTTTTTGCCCTAATCCTAAGCATTTAAAGAAAACATCATTAGCCATGTGGTAATCGAAGCATTGTGAAAAGATGTTTAAATCTACCAAACCAACTTCACATATTAGTCTCACCGAAAACATTCCAAATAGCTAGGCTAAAGAAAGGTCATGCTAGTTCTGCCAGAAGCATTTGGTCAAAACAGATATGACATGTGAAATGTTTAAAGATTCAAAGTATTTCAAGATTTAAGTACAGTTTATCTTAACAACTTTGAAGGGGGTCTTGTAGGCTATCATAATTATACCCAGTCAAGTTTGTTAAATCCATTGGCTAAGAGCTAACAAAATAGCTAATTAACCTTATCGAGAAGACAGCCCTACCAGAAGCAAGTCGGCCTCGCAAAAAAAAATAGGATTAGCCTCAACAGCAAGTTAGCCCCACCAGAAACTAAGTTCACTTCGCCTATGAGTTAGCTTCATCGGAAGCTAAAAGATAATTAACTCTACATGACCAAGTTAGCTAGCTTCCCCAGAAGCTAAAAGAAAATTAAATTTGCCAGACCAGATTAGCTATGGCGAAAAGGAAAGTTAACCTTACTAGAAGCAACCAATCAATCTTATCGATTAACCTCGCCAAATGGGATTCGAGTATATCTGAAAATGAGCAAGTAACAACCATGATCTCCGCAAATTGAGGGAACAGTTATGGCACCTTCTAACTATAAAAATGATGCCAAGCTTCCTAAGAGAGACATCGAAAAACACACGGAGAAAAAGAGAATTCAAGTATTTCAAGTTCTTGCTGGATCGTCAATAAAAGTAAAGAATGATCGCTCTGATCATACTTCCACAGTCACACTCCCCGTAATCAAAAAATTATAACCTTGCTTCGATTGTAAAGAAAGTAAATCTCGAGTGTTGCAATTCAAATTCCAAATTTTGTGGTGCTTTCTATTCTTGATGGAAACCTTCAACTTTGATATTGTAAATGACGAAAACAACACCTATTGCCTTAATTTAAATTTCGAGAATGAAAATTTTTGTATGGTGGGTAGGATGTAATAGACCAAATTTTCACATTCATTTATTAGCATATTATTTATCACTTCTATCGGTTCCTAGGCGTAAATACCCATATCAGTTTGACAGTGAATTAATTTAATATATATGGTATTCCAATCACCAAATTAATCTAGAAATTTGATAGATAAAACTTTCTCAGTTTTCCAGATTTTTAATGATTTTTCTGTATTTTTTTAAAATAATCAAATTTTGATCAATTTAAAATAATATTGTTTTAAGTATAAGTCCTACTATGACTTGTTGACTTATAATGGCATGAAAATCCTACTTTTCTCATGCATATATTTATCTTTAATTGAATATAATATATATATATATATATATATATATATATATATATATATATATATATATATATATATATATATATATATATATATATATATATATATATATATATATATATATATTAATTATATCCCACATTTAAATCACCCTAACATACTTCATACCTTGAATTTACCGTACTTGTTCTTTGACTAAGCATGGCAAGTCATGCTCTTGCCCACATGTCTCCTTTGTTTTTATTTTTCCTCTCTTTCATTGTTCATGCTTTTCTATCTCATTTTTCCAACTCCCTCACTCTCTCATTTCAAATAAAATAATAGGAAATGAAAAGAAGAAGAGAAAAAAAGAAAAGAAGAAGAAGAATCTTAGCCTCAAGATAGACTTATTTTCCTTAACCCATTAGGGCAAGTAACTCCAACTTCATTTTTCATTAAAACTAGCTTAAAAAAAGGATTAGATCATGCTTAAATAGATATATTATTGAGTTAGTAATGCTAAAATAAAACCTAATTTGCTTAATTATTTCAAATTCTAATTATTAAAATGAATCTTTATTTTTCCTTCAAAATTTAATTCACCATACTTGTCCTTTGACCAAGCATGGCAAGGCATGCTGTTATCCATATGCCTCCTTTGTTGTTATTTTTTTCTCTCTCTTATTCTTCATGCTTTTCTCTCTTATTTCAACCAACTCCCTCACTCTATCATTTCAAAGAAAACAACAAGAAAATAGAAGGAGAAGAGAAGAAGAAGAAGAACCTTAGAATAAAGATAGGCTTATTTCTCTTAACCCATCAAAGCAAGTAACTCCACATTCATTTTTCATCAAAACTAGCTTAAGAAAAGGATTGAAAATTTTGTGTTAATGCTTAAATAGATATATTATTAGATTAGTAATGATAAAAATTAAACCTAATTTGCTTCATTATTCCAAGTTCTAATTATTAAATTTAATCTTTATCTTTCCTTCAAGATTATGCTTAAATGATTAGATCACTTTGTTTACTTCTTATACTAATATAAGATCAAGACATATATAGGATAGTTATGTTTTACACTAAACAAATTATCTTGAAAAAGATTATACTAATAATGATTACTTTATTTAGAATTTTATTCATAACTTTTAGAGGCAAATCATACACATTCATCTTACACTAAACCTAGTATAACAAAACATAAGGATTTAAAGCCCTTATATTATATCTTCATATTTAATTAAGTTGATTAGTTGTGTAAATCATGCAAAATGATAACTTTAAACCAAGAACTTATCCAAGCAAGTATACATACTTTTGCGTTTAGTGATTTAATTAAGAATTGATTATGTTTGAAAAGTTAGTTTACTAGAATCTTCTGGAAATCAACATTTACATATTTATAAAGAATTTTTCCATCATAAGAATGATTGTGCTTGTAGCATGATTTTAATGCTTCATGTTGCATAATTTATATATGGATTTCGATCTACATATGGATTAATTTTGTAGCTTGAATTTTCTTATTTATTAGCTCATGTTTACATGGGATGCAATTTGACTACTATTATTTGTTTAACAGTCTTGGTCAATATGAATGATAGTTGTTCATATTTGAGAATTTGACTAATATGTAATATGCCATTTAATTTTATGGGTTATGATCTACTTATATGACCATAAGAGCTATTGACATTTAGGATTATGAATACAGGGATTAGAGATAGAGTATGGATAATTGGATTATAGCGAATTACATTGTTATCATACTTGTATATTAGATTGACATATTGATGGAACATGGGACCATACTCCATACTCGACATGTAATCACGTAAATATCAACTGTGAATATTGGAAAAACTATACAGTTGAATCAAACTACTGGTTATAGAAGGTACTTGTTGGTGTGTCTCGACCTTGGAATGGAATATGTATATACATTATTGTTGGTGTGGTCCTGACCTCGGAATGGGACATTACTATAAATTATATTATATCGTTGTTGGTGTGGTCTCTGATTTAGAATGGGACATGTATATACATCATTGTTGTTGTGATTCAGGGCTCGTAATAGGTGTCCTCCTATAACATTTAGTAGTTTCACTTTTTAGTTTCAAATATTAATTTAAGTAAAACTTGTACTTAAGCTTAGTGCCACAACAAAATTATATACCAAGCGTGAATTACTTGCTACTTAGAGCTAAGTGTTTTGCTCAACCAAGTGGTAGGCCACCATTTGAGTATATGGGAGTCACTTCTAGAATGTTCGACACGTTACGTAGTATGGAATTTATAACAGGATTTTCTCTTGTTCTCTCCTATGTATATAGGATACGTGCGGTAGATCTTTAGGAGTTCCCTTTACATAGTTCCTAGCTATTATTATTGTTCTCATTGTTATACTACATTTACTATTTTCCTTGCATGTTAAATGTTATCCATTACATATCATGCATCATATACAACCTCATTTATACATGTATTGCTTTATATTTATTGTTTTGAGTACGGCCTCGATTTTGTTACCTGTTGAGTCTGACCCTGAGCTACCCCACATGCTCAGCTGAAGAAGAGTAAAAGATAGAGCCATCAGTGAACGATCCACATTTTTTAGAGTAGGCGGAATAGCAGTGATTTTAGGAATTGACTTTTGTACTTCCAACAAGATATATTTTGTTATTAGATATTGTCTTATACCCTTTTTTTATTGGTTGTTATCCCTTTATACTTGTCTCCGAATAGCGAACTATATATGTATGCTTTTGTCTTGCATCCATTAAAATTGTTGTAGACATATTACTCTTGTTTCTAAATGGCAGTTAGTTCTTAATTTCTTATGATTATATTGTGGACCTGTGTACCTTAGTCTAGAATTCATATTTTTCTTATTACATTATATTTGGCCTTGTGTACATTGTATTATGCATGCCCGATGGTAGCACACTCCATTTATATACTTGTTGGCCCGCCATCCGGAATAGCGGATAGCCGAGTCGTTCGACAGTGTACTCGTGAAAATACGCTAAGTCTCAATACAATATCAGTCATTACCACAATTTAATAACAACAATACTTTAATAGAAAATAGAACTTTAATTCAAGCAGAAAATTTTTTATTACAATGGATAAGACGGAAATAAAGATAGAGAAATAATAGTAGACAAAGATAACATTTTTAATAACGAAAGTAGTTTAAAATAACCATGGTCAAAAATGGAAGGAAAGAACGGTAATATTCTACTTCAGCTACTCCATCAAATTTTTAATTTGCTCCATCGTATCTAACTCAAAATTTGGGCATGCATAGCCAGGTTATTGATCACGACCAAATAAAAAGATAACAGTAGTATGTAAAGATAAAGAGTAAAAGCAGCTACAATAAACATGATTAGCATATATGAAAGTAGATATAGAACATTAATTAATTTATTAACTAAATTCTTAATAATATTTGTTTCAATTACAAGTATGCTCTAGTCTATAAGCCAAATATTTCAATCTAAAGTGTCATATATTATTGGAGAATCTAGCTGTTGCTCTATCTATGTTTCGATTATCTCCTATACAGACCCAAAAAAATAATTACCAGGATTGTCCGGAGCTGATCTGAACCTACATAATAGTAAATAGTAATTTTCAGATGTGATCCAGCCAATCACCATACACCCATAGTGTGTTCAAAAATCAATTGCACAAGTTAAGTAAAACTGAAACACAGTATTCACATCAATTAATATCTCTCCCACCCCAATATTGTTTATAGTTATTATAATCGTATCAAGTCTAGTATAATATTTTTTCAATCGATATGATCATGATTCCGTTCAAGTCCAAGTGTAGTTCAAGTTCATGATAGTTCAGTGATTTTTAGAGAGATATTTTCATGTTTAACATATTACCAAAATTTTAACTACTAATATTATAGATTTCTGAGTACATATCATGATGACACAGTCAAACAAGAGCAAAAAAGTGGGAGGTTTTCCGTGCAAGCACATTCCTTAATTAAATAACCATTTTTCTTTAGAACTCTTTTCTAGACACCATTGTCATATAATATTACAATCATTGTCACCATAAATTAGCATTTCGATTTATTATTTATTTAATCATTAGTCAATTTTATGATTTATGTTCTGTGTGAATAAAATTGTGAGGTTATCATATTTCATGTTATTAAATAACAACTAATTATAATAACATGCACAAATGAGGAATGTAAAATGAGAGTATGACATTTTTAGAAATAAATTCATACTTTATTTAAATAGTTGTTGTTGAAGAAAATAACTCTTCATAGTATGAACATACATAAACAATATTATTTAACAAAACTAAAATATAAATTATTCCTATCTAATAGGAATAGTACATTATATAGTAAGTTCGAGAAGGAATTTACCTTAGCTTAGCAATATGTTCATCAAATAATTGCTCTTTCAAGTTTCTGATCAAATTCAATATCTCTTGATAGATTCCAAGAGAGAATAAGGGAAAGGAGTTGTTAAAGCGAGTGGTGATCCAATAGTGGCGATCGTTGGTGGGACAAGTCTGACGGCATTATGCATGTCTGAGTAGCAGAGTGAGTTCCTTTGTTGGTCGGTGGCGGTGATCGATGGACTAATGCTGGCAGTGACGATGTCGACGAACGGTGGCGCTCTAGTAGTCGGTGGCATTTTCATAGTCAACAATGCTCCGACGATCAGCAAAGATGGAGAGAGAAGGAGAATGGAAAGAATTTGGTTTAGAAGAGGAAAAAGAACTAAGGTGAATGGAGGGTTTATATAAGAGTTAGAAGGTTTGACTGAAGGAGAGATTAATGGATTTGAAATGAGGTCAATTTGCACAAAACTTCGATAAGTTTAGAAGGATTTTATACATTTATCTAAAATTCATCAAATCTCATAATTATAGTTGACTAGAGATTTTAATGATAAGTTTCTTAAAATTGGATTCAAATGAATCAGATGCGGTCATTAATATAATTGATTATTGTAATTGATTGCAAGGTTTTAATGTCAAGTTTATAAATTAGATTTAAATGGGTCGGTTATTCATTAAGATATTTGACTAATGAGAGATTTTAGGAGAGAAAAATGAATAGTAAGGTAGAAATATAAGAAAGAAATTATTCTCTTATTATTTCAAATTAAATTATAGAAATGGGAGAGTCCCTAGGACGAGGACCTCAATCCTAAAGTGGGAGATAATATAATACCTATTTCTCAATAATCTCACATCCGATATAAGATAAGAGATATAGTAGTTTATAATGAGTTCTATAAAGCCATAAAAGTAACCGTAGCTAGCCCTTTTTGGGGAAGGAATCCGTAGCTAATTACAAACTATTTTAATTCATGTTATTCTACCAGAGACTTAGCATATTCTTACATGAATAAATTGTCGGTATTATGCTACCCAATTTCTAGGTGGAGGCATTACAAGTGGTATCAGAGCCCCTATGACGAGGACGTTAGGTCCTTAAGGGGGAGAATATAATACCCTATCTAAACAGTTTCACATTGGATATAAGACAAGAGATAGAATAGTTTATAATGATTTTCATGAAACTATAAAAGTAGCAGTAGCTAGCCTTTTTGGGGGAGGAATCCGTAACTAATTATAAACTATTTTAATTTATGCTATTCTACTAGAGCCTTAGTATATTCCTACGCGAATATGTTGTCGGTGTTCCGCTACTTAATTTCACAAACATACTTTATTATGCATTATTCCTATTAGATAGGAATAATTTATATTTAAGTTTTTTAAGTAGAATTATTTATATATGTTCATACTATAAAGTATTTTTTTTAACAAGAACTGTTTAAATAAAATATGATTTTATTTCCAAAAATATCATAATCTCAGTTTACATTCCTCATTTGTTATGTTATTATAATTAGTTGTTATTTAAGTACATGAAATATGATAATCTCAAAATTTTATTCAAATGAAATCTAAGTCATAATATTGACTAATAATTAAATAATAATAAATCGAATGCTAATATATGGTGATAATAATCGTAATATTATATGACAATAGTGTTTAGAAAAGAGTTCTAAAGGAAACTGGTTATTTAATTAATGAACGTGCTTGTACGGAAAACCCCCTACTTTCTATCTCTTGTCTAGTCGTACGTCATTATGATATGTAGCCAAAAATTTCTAAAATTAGTTGAAATTTCAGTAACACATTACAATTGAAAATATCTATATAAGAGTAACTGAATTATAATGAACTTGAACTACACTTTAACTCAAACTAAATCAAGATCATATTGATTGGAAATGTATTGTACTAGACTTGACATAATATTGATAACTGTAAACAATACTGGGTTGGGGGAGACATTAATTGATATGAATACTGTATTTTGGCTTTACTCTTAAGTTGTACAACTAATTTTTGTGCACACTATGAGTGCATAGTGATTAGCTAGATCACATCATAATACTACTGTTGTCGTTGTGCAAGTCTGGATCAGTTCCGGGCAATCATGTGACCATTTTTTCAGGTCTATATCGGAGACAATTGAAATATGGATATAGAGCATTAATTAGATTCTCCAATAATACATAACATCTTATATTAAAACTTTTGACACGTAGATTAGAAGATAATTGTAATTAGAGTAATTATTATAAAAGATTTAGTTAATAAATTAATTTATGTTCTATATTTTACATGCATATTCATTATTCATATCTAATTCAGTTACTCTTACATTTTATTGTTTCATATTAGTATTCTTTTCTTTTATTTGGTTGTGATCTGATGACTTTGAAGTGCATGTCCAGATTTTGAGATAGATATGATGGAACAAATTGAAAATCTGATAGAGTAGCTAAAGTAGCACATTGCCATTCTTTCCTTTCAATCTTGATTGTTGTTATTTAAAATTACTTCCACTGTTAAAATATTATATTTGTCCTTAGTTATTTCTCTATCTTTATTTCTATCATTATCTATTGTAATCTAAATTTGTCCGCTAAATAAAGGTTCTATTTTTTATTGAAGTATTATTATATTTAATTGTGGCAATAACTAATATTGTACTGAGTCTTAGCGCATTTTCATAAATACGCTACCGAATGACTCGGCTATTCAGCATTCCAGATCGCGGGCCGTTACAGTACTTCTTTGGGAAATGGGGTGTTACATTTGTGAAATTTGACCTGAAAATAATTAAGGATGTAAATATGCTAATTCTAAAAAAATATTGAAGAAATATTATTGGATCACTATATTTTTGCCGCTAACTCACGTAAGTTTTCCTGAGTTGACGGCTCACCTATAGCAATCTAATATATGCAAACATACATACACATGTGTGTGTGTATGTGTTTGTATTTATGTATGTATTTGTATATGATTGTACTTACACGACATAATCATAGTATCATATATGCCAGTCTTTCTCTTTCACAAATCATTTTAATGATACAAATTCAAAACATGTGAATGAATACAATCAGTCTCTTCCAACCATGACCTTCCTCAAAAATGCAATATCCTAAGTTATAACAATATAATACTTCCTACTGTCCTTCCTTTAATTCTTCCTCTATTCGGGGCAAGAGTTTCCACACATATCATACTTATCATACATATATAGATATATCACATATTATGCATTTGCATTCATATAAGTCATTTTCATAAGAACTTGGGAACTACAATACTCTCTTAGCTAGGGATGGTAATGGACATACCCATGAACCAAAATTTAACCCGTCTTATACAAAATTTTGAATTAAAAATGAAAATTTTATTTTTCTAATTCAAAATTTTGTATAAAGAGGGCTAAAATTTGGCTCGTGGACGCATCCATTACCATCTCTACTCTCAGCCCCACCATAAGCTCTTCCTCCCCCCGACCACCACACAGGTATATGTGTGTGTATATATATATATTAGGTATCTTTGTGTGTACATATATCAACATATTTACAAGCCATGGATAACAGATAGTCAAATAAATTTTGATCAAAGAATTTATAAAATGTAACTTGGTTCTCATAAAATTTCAAAGGAATAAGAGCAAAAAAAATATACTCGCCTGATATCGCAGCCCTTCAAAAATTAAAATACCTCATGTGCGTATCACAATGATTCTACTAGCATATATTAAGTAATAATTTCGCTCTACTTATTTGTAGAGTGATTAAATTTGGGGGAGACAGAGAGTCAAAATTTCCCTTTAGAGAGGGTGTGCATTTGTTTAGATATATATATATATATATATATATATATATATGGTATGTATGTGGTATGTATATATGTATGTATATATATCTGTATATATATGTGTGTGTGTGTATATATATATATATATGTGTGTGCGTGTGTGTGTGTATATATATCTGTGTGTGTGTGTATACATATATACATACATATATGTATATAAATAAATATATATATATATATGAGAAATATGAACATGAGCTGACAGTTCATGCAAGTTACCTGAGCTGTAGTTCCTTTCCACTATCTCCAATATTTTTTTTAAAAAAATTTCTTTTGGATTATGATCTAAACCCCCTAGGGTTCACTCATACCCAATTTCTTGGATTTTAGTTTTGATTTGGTCCTCCATCAAGTTAATACAAAATTAACGGTTTTCAATAAATAGAACATCAAGTTAATAACTAAATTGAGTTTTCACATCACCTAATTATGGTCGAACATAGTTTGACGATGCCAATTAGTCAGATTAGGTCCATTAATAAATATTTGCACTATACCCATAGTAGATGAGGCATTAGCATTGTCCAGCATGGCTCGGTCTCCATCCAACTGTACTCAAGTCCGGACCTAGCAAAAATACGGCCAACTTGCCACCCCTAACATTTCATTAACCCTAGGCCTGGCAACCAGATCATGTCCGGCAAGACACGTCCACAGTTGTGGAGGTGCCATGCCTTAGGCACGGAATGCTCGCTCGGGCACAAGCGCGGGCATGGCATGCCGGCACGGCCCGCCGGGCACGTGTCGTGCCTTTGCCTGCATGCCAGCCCGGGATTTTTTTATATAAATTACAATTTTGGTTAGTAAATTAATTTAGTTAGTTAGTTAACTTAATTCAGTAAGTTTAGTTAGTTTTAACAAGTAAAAAGGATTATGAAAATAAAATTTTATTATATGGAATCTCATTACATTAATAAAATAACTCTATAAATCTCTTTGAAAGTCATACAAAGCCCGAAAAGTGGGGAGAGGATCCTGACCGTCACTCTCAACTTGTTATTATCATTTTCTCCAAAAGAATTATGAGTTTTTAAAAAATTACATTAAAAAATTACAATTGTAGAATTCGAAATGAAAAATTACAATTGTGAAGAGAAAAAAAGGAGACTTAACAGTGTATAAGTCTTCAATTTTCATTTTTTTTCGGGTGAGTTCTCTTTCTCCAATTCGTTAGATCCTCTTCCTTGATCTTTTCATTCAGCGTCGAGCCAGTCCTTCAAGCAAACACATATCTCCAATGTGTTTGCTATTATTGATATTTTTCACTCCGTCAGCATTCTGCCACCTGCACTAAAAGCAGCCTTCGATGCTATTGTTTGTTTCTGTCAAAAGACTTTATTCCTTTCATTGCTATGGATTAATAAAGATAACAATAAAAATATCTAAATTACAATGAAAAGAAAAGAAAAGAAACAAATGAGAGAGACTTATAGAACACGTCTCTCTCTTTGCAAAAGGTTATGGGTTCTAAAGTGGCTATGGAGCATCGCCCTTGTGCTCTGTTGACGATCTAACACCAAAAATCAATTTTGAACATGGAGAAAAGCTTCTGGCGGGTAGCTCTTGCTACTGGTCGACACTCTCTGCAGAAATAATCTAATCTCTAAATCTCTCTTCTCCAAAAGATCCTAAAAATCTCCCTCTTGGCTCTTATTTATAGATTTTGCTGTTTCTTTTGAGATAAGGATAGAATCCCATTCAAATTTCATCTCTGAACTCGTATCTAGATATGATATTTTTAATTCTGAGTGATTGGATACAATTAGAATCAAAATTCAGGTTGAAATCTGTAACGCCCCCATTTTTCGGCCCCTTTTTTTTTTCCAAAAACGGAGGATGTTACTTAGCAATTGCAATATAACCCAACAATCACAGGATTTTGAAATAACCGTAACTACTGTCATATCAAGATGAACAAATATGTCTGAAACTGAAAGAATTTTATTTATACAGAGAGTTGATTACCTAAAATGGCACACTGCTTGGAATATTTATACAAAAGAATCAAAAATACAAGAGAGTTAAAACAATGCCCAACAAAAGAAAACAGAAATGTTGTACTAATATTTTCTACTCGATCTGGTTGGTGAAGTAAGGGTCATTGGTTGGAGCGATCTCCCCTTCTCTACTTGCATGATCTGGGCTTAAGAAAACTCAGGGGATTAAACCCAGTAAGTAACACAAGAGTAACAAATATGTGTACTATCATAATACAGAAATGAATAAAAAGTATACAGATAAATTGCTTTAGTACAAAACATATCATGAGAATAATGGAAATGAAATAAGCAAGACTATTAATGTAAATAACAGACACAAATCATGTAAAGGTGACAATTCTAGGTCAAGTCCCTATTAGTATGTAGGTAAAGAGTACAAGTATTAATCATGTTGCATGTAACAAGAACTATGTAAGTCGTTCACAAGATTGATGTAAAATTTAACAAGTCTATATTATATTAGTATTGAAATTGAAACTCAATGATGGATAAGATAGCGCGCAGTTTTTCTCTTACTATACAAATGCCCGTATATACCTGGGACCCGGGCTCAAATCCATGGCGCTGAACCATGGCACACCGCTAGGTGCTTACAAGTCAAATTCCATTCAATAAAATAAGTAACGGGCATCACCCATATAGTGATCACTTATCAGATGGTGGCCTAGTACCACCCTGTGCTGCTAGTAAAAAGCCCTAGCACCCAATCAAAAAGTTGGTCAACAAGATCCTTATATAATACGATACTTATCCATCATATAATTTTCCCAATTTTTTCCATGTTAGTAATACATAATGCATATGATATACATGAATTAATGGAAATATGTGGCTGGTCAAGTCAAATTGTGTACATATCTTTTCCATAAGAAACAAGAGTTCAGGAGTCAAGATTTGGGATCATATACACATGTATCACAAGGATATTTCATGTCATGTAATGAAAATACAAGAACTTGTCATCATATTCCCATGAATAATCATGCCTTCCTGCATCATGTTGATATTCACTTGTCATGTTATCATAAAATGAATAAGTATTATTAAATTTGTCATTATGTTATCATGGAATAAGTAATATTTAGAAAAGTCGCAAATTTTTCAAATCTGCAGATCTATGAATTTTCCAAGTCTGCAGATTTGCGAATTTCCCAAGTCTACAGGTCCGCATATTTTTCAAGTTCGCAGATCTGCGAATTTTCCAAGTCTGCAGAACCACAAATTTTCCAAGTCTGCAGATCCACAAATTTTTCAAGTCTGCATATCCGTGAATTTTCCAAGTCTGCAGATTCGCAAATTTTTCAAATTTGTAGATCCACAAATTTTTTGAGTCTACATATCCACGAATTTTCCAAGCCTACAGATCCATGAATTTTTCAAGTCTACAAATCCGCAAATTTTCCCTTTTACGGGGGATATCTTTCTCAGCCTTAGAAATTTGGCTAACACCTTAGCATTAATACTATATAATTCTTTAAAATCAATTTGAGAACCATTAAATTTTTATCTCATCAACTCCATAATCTCCAGTCATCCATATAAATCAATAATTCTTAAAATTTTAGCCTAACATGTCTAAATCTAATAGATCCAAAATAGTCTAAAATTATCCATAGAAAGGAATCATGTACACACAATACAAATTAAATAAAAATTCCAAGAAAGAATCAAGGATATAAAATGTTACTTGCACAAAATCCATAAAAGAATTATATTCTCACAATACAAATTGAATAAATCCCAAAAAATAACATGCATGTTACTTACACTCAAATACAGTTAAAAGAGAGAACAAGGACAATGTGCCATTTGCCTCTAATTTCCTTTAATCTCCTTTATTTTAGCAAAATTTCATTTCTCCTTCCTTTTCTCAACGAACTAGAAAAATCAAAATTAAAAGGTGGTTTTTTTTTTGTTTTGTTCTTTTACAAGAATTCTCTTTGAGAGAATGAGGTCATATATGTCTAAGAGTATTTTGGTAACCTTGTCCTCTAGCCTAATCCCAAGACTTCTTGCATGTATGACAAGTGCCCAATTAGAGTGCTACCTTTTACTCTCATTTTGACAACTCATTTAAACGTGTGCCTTTAGAAACTTAGTTAAGTTATGAGGTGTACATAAAGAAATCTTGGTTTCCAAAAATTTATTATTTAATAAGTATGAAAATTTAGGGTGTTACAAAATCTAGAAGAAAATCCAATTTAGAAACTGAAATAGCCCCACGTCCGCGAGGCTGTCATGCTTGTGCGAGGCTATTTTCCCCGCGCAGGGTAGCTAGCCTCGCATGCGAGAGGCTATTTTACCCTATGTGGTTTTTTCTCTTACTTTTTAATTTTCTCTACCTACAAGACCCCCTCCAAAATTTTTAAAATCTCATTTACTAATTTCTAACGAGTTTTGAAATACTTTGGATTTTAATTCCTTAAGTTTCTGTCACCCAAGTTTCATTAAGATTTGATTACGTGGGGCTAATAGTCTTGCACAAAATAGCCTCGCGGAGGAACAAAAAATTTGATTCCAGGTGTCAGTTGACCATGGCCCCATTCTGTCTTCGATCAATCGCTCTCATCTTAGTGTGTTGATTACTCGGGCACTAGAAGTCATGGCGGTGATGGTGGTGGTGCTGCATCTGATGTGGATGCCTATAAGAAGAGTTACTTTGCTCCTACCCTTGACAAGTATAGTCACCTCTGTCCTTAGGAACTGGAAACAGTCGCTTCCGAAAGTGTTCCTCCTCTGGCTAGTTCGACTGATCTTGTAGGTATTCTTTTTGTGTATAGCCCTCATTAATGACTCACATTTTGTCGTATTTTTATTGCTCATTCATTATTCTTATTTTGCAGATGTTGCCGTTCAGCCAAGCAATCAACCAGCTGCTACTATTGCAACTCTGCTCCCACCTGCAGCGACAAGTGTAGAGGTCATTGCCACCTCATCGTTTTTTGATCCCGTGTGTGGGGCTCTCAACCATGGTGCCTCCTTCATCCGAGTCGTCATTGATATTTTCTTTTGAAGGAGCAGGATCCAGCACTAGAAATGTCCTTAAAAAGAGTTCTCCATCAGAGTCTGCTCCCATCACCTCCATCACAATAACTCTAGGGGTCCTCCGCCCAAGATTCCAGAATCATCTTATCCACTGTTGTAACTATTGGCATCGCACATTACAGTGGTGTCAAGTAGTGAGACTTCTTGTACCATTGCAATACCTTCTTCTGTGACTCTTACTTCAACACTAGTTCTAGTGTCAACCTAAGTTGTTCCTAATGACGATCCACTGGAAGAATTTTTCAACATAGCATTATAGATTTCTTACGTTTGTTGTGGTGGGTGTGTCCATAT
The DNA here is from genome assembly GCA_036321105.1 of Dracaena cambodiana. Taxonomy (NCBI): domain Eukaryota; kingdom Viridiplantae; phylum Streptophyta; class Magnoliopsida; order Asparagales; family Asparagaceae; genus Dracaena; species Dracaena cambodiana. The sequence continues at coordinate 10,554,004 of JAYEPQ010000006.1, read as the reverse complement.
TTTTGGATGGCCGTCATTCCGTAGAGCTTGGGTGTCCGATGTTGTTAAATTATCTAGAAAATATTGAAAATATCGATGGATCAGAATAAGTTGCTCCTTATCGAGCCCGCCTGACTGCTTTAGATGAACAGGTCTAGTCATTGGAGACTCTTCGACGAGCTGATATCACTACTATAACAGAAATCAAAGTTGCTCGTCGTAGGGCAAAATTGTTCACACAGCAAGAAAAATTTCGCTGCTAAGAAGAAGCTTGGACCGCTGAAGTTGGTAGCCTTCAAGCAAGTCAAGAGGTTATTAATGAGAAAATAGAGCAGGCGAGATTTGAGCTGAACACCAATCAGGCCACTATTAACCGTGTCATGAGACATTGCCAAAGCTCAAGCTATTCTCGAAGCCACCCAAGCGAAACCGGATGTAGTGTTGAAGAGGCATGATGAACTGGATCTGCACCACGGTCAACTTTAACAGGAGGTTAGCATGCGGAGCAAGGTGATTGAGGATGCCAAGGCGCAAGTTATCTTGCAACTAGCCATCAAAGAAGATGAGTTGCACCGCTATGTGCTATCAACTATGGAGGAAACTCAATGAGTGGCTCTTGAAGAGGCAGAGTCAAGTTTAAGGGTTTTGGGAAACCCTTAAATCTTTCTTCCTCTTTTTTTGCCTTCTTCTCTTTTCTTTCTTCTTTTGAACAATAAGACTGTTTATGTCACCTTACTTTCTTCCTTTGGCTTGTTATTGAATAAATAACTTTTAGCTTTAATATGATGTATTGCTCATTGTTCTAGAATTGCAGTGTGCACTCTTACGGATATCCCTAGGGATTTTTGGGTTGATCTTTTGGATTTGTGGTACAGAACGTTGCTTCTATAGCCACTTTTTTTAAAAGACTCGTCTAGAGAGCAGACAGAGTCAAGATGATAAATTGAAAATGTAGAGTTGTGAATTTTGAACGATAGAGTTACGGAAGGTGGAACTTATTATGGGAATGATGAGACCATAACAAGTTTAGTTTCGAAATTTGTAGTGGGGATGACTCGCTTGGAAAGCAAATAGAGCCGAGGTAATTCACTTGGATAACAGACATAATTGATTTGAGATTTAGAGTTGACTCGCCTGGAAAGCAGATAGAGCCAGTGTGATTCATCTGGATAACAGATAGAATCGATGATCGGGTCAGGATCATAGGTTGACTCGACTGGATAATAGACAGAGCCGGGATGATTTGCCTAGATAACAAATAGAATCGATAATTAGGTCAGGATCATAGGTTGACTCTCCTGAAAAGCAGATAGAGCCATGATGATCGGGTTAGGATCAAAAGAACCATAGATAGAAGTATAGCTGACATGCCTACAGAGTGATTTGCCTGAATAATAAACAGAATCGATTTGAGATATGGGATTGACTCGCCTAGAAAGCAGACAGAGCCAGTGATCGGGTCAGGATCTGAACAATGATTGTTTACTGAAGTATTTATAGGATGACCTTTGAAATGGGTGAGATGATCAAATCTCGTTGTTAGAGATAATAACTGAACATGACAGGTTTCACAACAATTATCCTTTATGTGATAATGTGGATGAGATAGTTCAAATCTTGTTGTAAGAGTTTAACATGACAGATTCATGACAAGTGTTGTTTATGTGATAATATGGTTCAAATTTCACTGTCAAAGATAAGAGTTTAACATGATAAGTTCATGGAGTTTTTAGCAAACCTCTAGTTATAAACGGATTTGGTATGCTTTTACTAATCGCCGTTTGCGTTGGGCTACTCACGCTATTCCCCTCATTGTTGAGAGTTTTATTTGGGTTTAGATGTCAAACATTGTCTCTTCCCTTTGCCTTTTTGCTTTGGGCTATTGATTCATACACTTACCCCCAATATGATAGGGTTAGCGAGAAATTTTTTATTTCTCTTCCCATTGCCTTGGTGACATTGGGTAATTCATATTTTATCTCTTATCATGATAGGTTAGTAAGAAACTTATTCTCTTCTCTTTGCTTTGACAGCATTGGACAGTTCATATTTTTACCTCAGCATGATGAGTTATTGAGGCTTTTGTTGGACTTAAATGTCAAATATTTTCTCTTCCTATTGTTTCTTGAGATTTGAGCTGTTGATTTCATACTCTTACCCGCGAATGATAGGGTTGGCGAGAAATATTTAATTTCTCTTCCCATTTGCCTCAATGGCATTGGTTAGCAAAATTATTATGCATGTATTTGAATATATTTACATACCTTTTTTGTTTTTGTTTTCTTTTTTTCTTTTTTTTTAGTTAAAAAATTTGTTATAGCACTCAATTTGTCCGATGGCTAGCATGAGCAGTAGAAGTAACATGATGCTTATCGTCAACATTTTCGGTACCCGCAGCCCAATTCGACTACTAGTGAACGAGGATGACTCAGTTGCAGTTGTGATTCGGAGCTTACTCAGGAAGTTTGCTTGCCAATGCTAGCTGCCCATGCCCGGCAAAGACTCTGCTGCGTTAAATTAATCGAGTGTTTTCCTTGGTTTTTGTTGAATTAGCTAAGGAAGTTGATTGTTCGTCTTTCAACAAGTCTGAGTATACCTTCACAATTTCTCCTTTTTTGGTAGCAATCGGTGAGAGTTTCTTTTGTTTTAAATTATGCAGGTCATAGTTCTTTACCACTATCTTTCCCACAAGGATCAGAGCTGCATCGGTCGATATTTTTGAGGATCCCATGGTAATTGTCACTGTATTTGCGGATATCTTTTTCTGTTCTGGTCTCAACTGGATCACATTTGCATCAATGAGTGCTTGAATTTTATCTTTCAGAACATAGCAATTCTTGGTTGGGTGCCCAATATTTTGATTGTAGAGGCAATACTTGGGATCATCTATTTTCTTAGCTTCCTCTAACTTCCGATTTTCGGGCAACTTAAGTATCCTTTTTTTATTTAGTAGGTGAAAGAACTTGACTACTTGTTTATTTTTGAAATCGGATGTTCATCGTGATCTAGAGAAATCTTGATTATTCTGCGGCTTTTTGTTTGCAGCACATCTGGTAGTCATTGCCTCCTTTTCTTCAGGGAGGATGATTGTGGTTGTGGCCAATTCATGGCCATCCTCCTCTGAACATGGTATTCATTGATACGTCGGATTATTTCCTCCACTTACTGCCCTTATTTGATTAGATCCTTCTAGGTTTTGGACTCCACCGCTCCCATCTTAATGAGTATATTGGTTTAGAGATTGTGTTTGCAGGTTTCCACCACTGTGTCTTGTGACATGCTATGCGGACATCGTAGTGACATCTCTCGAAAACGTTATACGAAACTTTTCATGGTCTCATGCTCTTCTTGTTTGTCTCATCGGACTGAAGTTGGTCTTCACTTATCTCAGCAGAAGTCTTTTCATGATCTTTTCATAGACGTTGAATCTAGCCAATGCAAACTCAACTCAGTTATGTAGCCTATATCAATCGTTGTCGCTGCCTTTATCCAGAACAGAACTTCATACCCAGTCCGACTCGCTAGGTCAAAGCCGACGCGTCGAGTTAAGCGAGTCTAAAAGGAAAAAAAGAAAGAGTTGCCATCAGTGGACCGAGATCTCCGTGTCATCTTCGAAGAAGCGCCACAGGAATTCCTTCTCTATATTAGACCATGACTTAATAGTACCTGCGGGCAACTATATAAACCATGTAAATGCAGGCCCTCTCAAGATACTTGTAAAGATCTTGGTCATTATTGGATCATTCCTAATGAGGTGACCTGTTTGTGCCAAGAAGTAGTATAAATGTTAGTTGGAAGAAGCTTTTCCATCAAAAGATTCAAGCTGTAGAGACTTATACTTTTCTGGAAAAAGAGTCGATCTCACTCTATTGGATATAGCCTAATAACTCCAACTTATTGCAAGTCTTTTCTATGCATCAGGGCTTCTAGCTGGTCCTGCATCTTCTGCATCTTCTCTACATATGAGTCTATGACAAAATTAAACTCATCTTCTTTTCCTAAATTTCCACCATCATTCTTTGGCAGTTCGTCAGCGGGTTTCACTAATTTGTCTTCTGTATTCTTTTGTTAATTTTCCACCACTTTTAGAAGCAATGTCCGGAGTTCATCAAGACCATTTTGTTGCTCTTGAATCATGCTTTTTTGAGTTTCTAGTCTCTAGTTTCATTTTACTGAAGCTCCCTGTTATATGGACCATTGTATCTTCAAACCTAGAAGACCCGTATGATCGTGGTGTCGCAATAGTGGAGTGATCACTATCTCAATTGCTTTCACTATCTGGATCCCCAGCCAATCTTTGGTAATTCTGTAGAGCTAATATTCTAGATTGAAGTCGTGTATAGTGACGAGTTTCAGTATTCGTGGAGTATCTATCTCCTTACTATTTCTTTCCTTTATTTACCTTATTCGAAGTTGCGAATAGGAGTTCTTCATCATTTGTGATCTTTCTTTTGTAAACGTGGCTTCTTTTGGGCGCGTTGCCCTTCGGCTCAGTTATTCAACTGAAAACCAAGGGTCTGGATGGGCCACAACTGCAATTGGTGAGTACTGTAGAGATTACCTGCTTACAGTGGCATAATGAAAAGGACTAGACCATCCTCCTCTTGTTATTGAGGAATTCTCGTAAGTCGTTCTCTTGATGAGTCTCTTCTTTACTGATGTGTATGGCAGTCAGCAAGTATGGAAGATCGAAATTTCTGTCTTGAATAAGATCATGTTCTGCTCTTTACAGATACTTCATAGAATTGAAGTTCAATTTTTGTGTTATGGACTTTTTACTTGAGGTTGAATAGCCTGGTGTTTCATCTTTTGTGTGCGGGACTGATTAGCCTCGCATAGAGCTATACTGGACTGATTAGCCTCGCGCAAAGAATTAGCCTTGCACATGGAAATAGCCTCGCGTAGAGAATTAGTCTCGCACATGGAATTAGCCTCGCGTAGAGGTATGCTAGACTGTTTAGCCTGACGCTTGGCATTAGCCTCGTGCATAGTTATGCCAGGCTTTTAGCTTGGCGTTTGGCATTAGCCTCGCGCATGGTCTTAAGACTAGATTCACCTTGAAATTGTCTTTTAAATATTTGTCGCTGCGCTCGACTGTTTCGATTGCAAATTTGAGTTCTAGTCAATCCAGACCTTGGCTTCTCTCCAGTATTTTGTTCAGCCATGATAGGAGAGGATTTTTCCTTTTTCAAAATTTTGGAATTCAAAGAGGTCATGTTCAACGGGAGTCCCTTTGTCATTCGAATTCGCAACTTTGATTTTTCTCTGTTTAGAACTCAAAGATCTAAGAAGTTCCTATTTCACGGGAATCATCTCGTCATTCAAGTTTAACGCTTGGACTTCTTCCCTTTTCAAGATCAAAGATCCAAGGGGCTCCTGTTCAACGGGAATCCCCTTGTCATTTGAACTTATACTTGGGGTTTCCAAGTGGCGATGGACATTTTTGACCGAACTAACCGATCTAGAGGATAGATACTTCTTATATTTATTTTGATCAATTTCTACAATCAAGATCTCCATAGACATGCCAATTTTATGGGTATCAGATTGGGCCACGATCTTCTTATCATTGTAGAAGACTTCTCCCACTGTGGTTGCTAGTTTGTTTTGGTCGAAAGACGTTGTTCCTTTCATTGCCATGGATTAATAAAGATTACAATAAAAATATCCAAATTACAATGATAACACAAGAAAGTAACAAATGACAGAGACTTATAAAACACATCTCTCTCTTTTATAAAAGTTTGTTGGTTCTAAAGTAGTTATGGAGCGTCGCTCTTGTGCTCCGTTAACGATCTAACACCCAAAATCGATCTTGAATGTGGAGAAAAGTTTCTGGCTGGCGGCTCTTGCTGCTGGTCGACAGCTCTCTACAGAAATAATCTGATCTCTAAATCTCTCTCCTCCAAAAGATCCTAAATATCGCCCTTTTGGCTCCTATTTATAGACTTTTGGGTTTTCCTTCGACATAAGGATGGAATCCAAATCAAATCCCATCTCTGAACTCGTATGTAGATATGATATCTTTAATTTCAAGTGATTGGATACGATTAGAATCAAAATTCGAGTTTAAATCTAGAAGGAAACCCAATTTAGAAACTGAAATAGCTCCGCGTGCGCAAGGCTGTCATCCCTGCGCGGGGCTATTTGCCTTGATCAGGGCTATTTGCCCCACGCGAGGCAGCTAGCCTCACGTGTGCAAGGCTATTTTGCACCGTGTGGTTTTTTCTCTCTTACATTTCAATTCTCCCTGCCTATACTATTAAAACTGGAGGGATTAGTAGATCATATGCCATGTTGAAAAATACATGATATATTTTCTCATATAATTTCCATTAGACCAAAATATCAAAATCTTCGTATTGATCAGGTGAATAATTATCTAGTTGGCCCTTCTAAATAGTAGTAAAGTTCATTGAAAAATATTAGATTGCTAGATTTTTTTTATGGTGGAAATGGATGATATTATTGATTTTTTGCTTTCTTGAAAAGTGAGTTGCTTTGTATTTTGTGATTTATCACCATAAATATCTTCATATGTATAGTACATAATATCTAAATATATTTTAATATCATTAACTAACTTTTGAACATTATTTGTATAACACATATTTATATGAAATAAGTCTATTAAAATTTTCATTCCATCTAATTTACAACGTGGATCTATAATAATTGCAAAATATAATAAATATGAAAAATTACTGAAATATTTACTAAATTTAATCTTTATGGGCTTTACAATATCTTCAATGGTTGGGTTATTACCATTTTCATTAAAAACCAAACTAATTTTAGTTAATAATAAGTGTAATGTGTTTAGTTGAGTAGTAAGTGTCCGAAAGTGCTCTAGTTATATTTTCAAATTTACTTAAAAAATTACAAATGCAATTCAAATGATTCTATTCATTAAAATATAAACTACAAGATGGTATTCAATTTCATTAAACATATTACTATATTTTTATATTTAATTTCCTCATTTAACATTTTAAATGTAGAATTCATCTTGTTCTTACATCTTGAGGTAAAATTTTTGGTGAGATTTTAAAATTATTACATATTTTTTAAATGTTTGTCTTTTTGGCTTACTATATTTTATAAATACTATTGTGTTTCTAAGTTTAATTATTGAATCATTTACTATTCTTAATACATCTTGCACACATAAATTAATTATGTGACAAAGATACCGAATATGAAATAATTTGTCATCTAAAATTAGTTTAGTAATATTTTTTAAAATTCTATTGCAACCGTATTTTCGAAAGTATTATCGAAAGAAATCGGAAAAAAATTTCTTTCTATTCCGAACATCGAAAAAACACTTAGTAAGGATTGTGAAAAATTATGTGCGCTGTGTAGAAATTAAAATTCCCTAAACTCTATTATTCTTTTTTGTATTAACCATTCTTGATATATATAGTGAATTGTTACACATAAATAATGACTACAATTTAAGGTCTCCTAACAATCGGAGGTTATTACAACTCTATAAATTATTGAAGTTAAAATGTCAATTAAAATTTGTCTCATATCTTTATATGTTATTACAATATCGGATTTACAAGTTGAACATGGGACTTTTTAAATTCGGGGTTATGTGCCGCTCTTATAAATTTTTTAAATTTTGGGTTTTCGGCCATGGAGAAGGGTTATTCACGTGCACATATACCGGATATAGAATTATATTTAAATGTTCCTAAAGTTCCTCCATATATATTTAATAGTGTTTATTGTGACTCATTTGGTGGGTGTACTTTCTCTAAATGTCTTTTAAAGTGACCGGTTCCACTTCCATTAGAGAAGGAATAAGGTCTTTCGCAATATTGCATCTATCTTCTTTAACACAATTTTCTATAAATTTTTCAAAGTGTTATATATATATATATATATATATATATATATATATATATATATATATATATATATATATATATATATATATATATATATATATATATATATATATATATATATATATATATATATATCTAATTTTGAAGCCCTAGTGGAGATAGTTGCTTGGGTTTCGAGTATTGTAGTTTGGGTAGGCTCTTCTTCAGGCATATGAGAGGACTCCATATTTTCGTATGGTACTTATAGAGCGTGTTCTAATAGTTCACAAAGACGTCGGTATTCTTCATTTGATTAAAATGGAAAAAAATATTCACAGCTTGAGAAAAAGAAACGTCGGACTAGTATGATCCACTTTAAAAAAACCACAAAAAACTGAAAAAAAAGTAAATCAAAATATAAATATCTCAACCCCGCAAACCGAATGGAGTGCTTGAGAGAGCTTGAGAGTTAAGAGTTGAAACCGAAAATTGCTTCTTGATACTTGAGAGTTGAATCCGAAAATGGATTGCTCAGGAGATCTCTTCTTGATACTTGCTTTTAATTCTTGAATCTTGATGGAATATAAATAAAGTTTTGTAAGAGAATTTTATGTTTCAAAATATTAAAGAGAGTTAAAGATTGAAGAGAGTTTGAGAATTATAAGGAAAAATAAAATTGGAGGAAGGAGAAAGTATTAGTAGAAGGGAGAAGGATTTTTTTTTAAAAAAAATTGCAAATAACCCTGCAACTGCCATTTTGAACATCAGGGTCAAATTTTGCAAACTTTTTGCATAAAACCCCCAACGGCTAGTTTCATAGCCGCCGGAGGGCTTTATGTAAAAAATTTTGCAAACCTCCCTCCCAAACGGCTATAAACAACTACAATTTAAAATGAAAAGAGGAATATCATCCTGTGTCGTAACGGGCCGACAACTCGACCACCCCGGCACGGTCCGAGCCGTGGCACGTGCCTTACCGGACGAAGGCGTGTTGTGCTTGGGCATGTGCCCAACACGTGCTAGGCTAGGTATGCCTGACGGTCTGGTACATTTGTCACCTCTAGTTAACTCTTTATTGAACATGTCCGGTCCGTTTGCCACCCCTAATTAAATCTCTTCCTTTGGAGACTCCCTAGTCCCCAGCTTGACTGCCCCGGTTCCCCCAAATCCAACGAAGCCTGGTACTCTCAGCCCCAATTTCCTCCCCTCCCCACCCCCAAATCCCCCAATCCAAATCTGTATTCTCTGTCTCTAGATATGTCGTGAACCCCCCAAAAAGCAAAGCAAAAAATCCCAAAAATCTCTTCTCCCCCAACCCAATCTCCAACCCTCTACCCCTCTCCATGGATCCGGTCACCTCCGTCCCCGGCGGGCTATCCTACCCCGACTCCGTGGACTCCTCCCCACGCTCCCGCGGCGGCGAGTCCTGGGACGAGCCCTTCCCCTCCTCCGCCGCCTCCCAAAAACTCCGACTCATGTGCAGCTACGGCGGTCGCATCGTTCCCCGCCCCACCGACAAGTCCCTGTGCTACCTAGGCGGCGACACCCGCATCGTCGTCGTCGACCGCCTCTACTCCCTTTCCGAACTGCACTCCAAGCTCTCCCGCTCCCTCCTCAACAACCATCCCTTCACCTTGAAATACCAGCTCCCCAACGAGGACCTCGACTCCTTGATCTCCGTCACCACCGACGAGGACCTCGAGAACATGATCGAGGAGTACGACCGCATCGCCGCCGGCACCGCCAGCTCCTCTACCAGCTCCGCCGCCCCCAACTCCGGATCCGCTAAGAGCTCCAGAATCCGACTCTTCCTCTTCCCGACCAAACCTGAATCCGCTCCGTCGTCCATCGGGTCTCTTCTCGATGATTCGAAATCCGAGACTTGGTTCGTCGACGCCCTCAATGGTGCCATGGGTATCGGCATCGATGGCTTGCCACGCGGCCTCTCCACCGACTCCGCATCTGTTAACTGCCTTCTAGGGCTCGAGGACGATTCGTCCGTTCATTCTCGTGCCGGAGTGGGATCTAATATTGCTGGAGATCCGAGGGAGCAGTCGGATCGGGATCCGGATCGTATGGTGCTTCCGCGACCCGATTCGTCCGGCAAGCTCGGGCGGCACGGACAGGACGTGCACTCCGTGCCCGATTCTCCGATGCTGGAGAACTCGTCGTCGTTCGGATCGACGAGCTCGGGGCCCTCGCTGTCGAATCTGCCGCCGATTCGGGTTCGCCCAGATGACCGTCCGCCCGATCTGAGGTACGGGAATCTTGACGATCACTTCCAGCAGATGAATCTGTCGTCTGCTGCTCCGCCGCCGGTGATGAATCCGCCGCCGACGATACCGATGCCGACGGCTGCTGGATCGACCCCACCGATGGTTTCGCCCACGGAGAATCCGAACCCGAATCGGGTTTTTGGGTCCGAGGAGCAAAAGCCCGATACTCGGAAGCAGCAGCCGAAGCCGCAGCAAATGGTAGTAAACCAGCAGGAGCAGCTGAAACCTGTTCAAGTCGAAGCTCCGATCTCCGATTCGAGGTGCAAATTATTAAATTCACCCGTTTTTCATTCCTTATTTTAGTTATGGAAGAAGCAACTCGGTAAATATGTTACTGTAAATTTTGTAGACCGATTTACTACCAAGAGAGGATGCCACCGCCTGCTGGGGTGAACCCAGAACTGAAACGGGAGACCAAGGTATCAGATCCGGCCGCCGCATATCGGATGCAGCAGGTGCCCCTGCCAGAATCTGGGTATGTCATGTCCACTATCCCGGCACCACAGCAACTTCACCCGCACGTACACCCTCACCAACACCAGCAACAACTACACCCGCAAGCACACCTGCAGCAACACCCACAGCAGCAGCAGCAGCAACACCCACAGCAGCAGCAGCAGCAACAGCAGTACATCCCTGCAAACCCCCAGTTTTTCCAGATGTCGTCCTACTACCAAGTGCCCCAGCCTATGCAGCAAGCACAGCAGTTCGATCCCTCTGTGGCTATGTATTACCTCCCTGTTTGTCAGAACCCACCGACAGTGTCGGCTGCGCCGTTGCCCAAAGTTGCTCCCAAGCCCGAACTGCAACCTAATTTGTACCGGACAGCAGCTCCGCATGCCCCTCTGATCCATGTGGCAGCCCAACCCACTGATCAGGGACGTCAGGTGTACACGAATATGGGGTACCATGTCATGCATCATCACCATCCTTCTCAGGCCCCGGCTGCCACTGCTGTGTCTGCAGCTCCGCCACCGCAAATGGGAAATTATGGGTACGAATACACCAATACTGCAGCTTCAACTGTGGATACAATGCACCCGGCTCAGGTGTATTACACGCAGACAACATCCCCACCGTCAATGCCGGCTCAGTATCAGACAGTGATCTCGGAGGTGGCACAACAGACAGTAGAGGTGAAGCAGAACAGAGCATCATGAGAGGTATAAAATGAAAAGTAACATCTGCTATTTTTGAGTATATCTGTGCAATTTGGGTGTTAAATGTGGTGTTAATTCTGTTATAGGAATAAAGGATAAGAACTTGAATTGGGGTTTGGAGGTTTGGAGTCCTTGAGTTTGAGAGAGTCTTGCTTCCTGTGATTCTCTCTCTCTTCCTGTGTCTATGGTGATGGGTCCTTAGCTTGATTCCCGAAACTGTTATTATGTTTGTCTATTGGTGTCTTATGAATATTATTCAATAATTATACAAGCAGTGTTTGAATGGTCTTGAGATGATGAGATGGTACTTAGCTTGTTGTTGATAACCTATTCAATTGGAGCTTCTCTTGTTGGATTTGTGTTTGTTGATAAAACTTGTGTAATCAACTTATTACTCTTTACTTGTCAAGTTATTTGGATTTCAATTTCAGTTCTTTATATGACCTCATGCATTTTACAGATTAATTAGGATGTAAGCTATGTAGTATAGACACTTTTGACACATGCCTTGCCGACACACACGTATTAAGCATAGTAGTTTTGTTTCACTATCTAGATCTTTTTGTGTATTGTCTTGGGTTCGAGTTGGTGTGTCTGTGTCAATGCTACATAACATAAGATGCGAGCATTCAATACAGGGTTTCTCCATTCTCGTTGAAATATGATTTAGTCCATCTTGTTCTTGCCTTCATTGGATTCTAAAAATGCAGTCCTGGCTTTATTGTTTTTGGATGTATGGAAATGTTATTGGCTATGATTTGTAGGGTTTCAGCATTTATGATACTTGCTCAAAGTTGAAGTCCAACTATTTGGGATAAAAGACTTAGTTGTTGTTGCTGCTGCTGCTGCTCAAGTTGAAATCCATCTCATGTTATAATGTTAGCATAAATTGCTTTTGCAATTTGCCATCATATATTTTGGAGTTTAATTGTTGATACTTTTGTTGCTAGATTATTTTTCGTACTTGAACACAAGAGCTTGATGTTTGTGCACAAGTAGGTAGACATACATTTATCCTGTGAGCGCACAACCGGGTGGATTGACAAAACATTTATGTTGATGAAGTTTTGCAGCGGCTTTAGATTAGCAATAAAGTGAGCTTGTTTAGATATTGTGGGGTATTTTGTGAGCCAGTTGGATCAATCAATATGATTTCTCCCTCACATGATCCTTCATTTCTGCTCCCTTCCATTGCTTGCTGTGAGAGAGACCATCTTTTCCTTTGCCCTGGTGCGGTTTCAGGCTCTGTTTGAGTATCCAGATTGGTGTCCATGGGGAATTTTTACCTTTTCTTTCTTGGTGCTCGGGGAGTTGGCCAACTTGGCAACCTGGGATTGGCTGGAGGTGCAAGCCTCACATGGGTAGTGTCGTGCTTGTTCCCAGCATGCTGAGGGAGATAAGCATGGTGGGTCCCACAGACTACTCATTATATGCTGGATTTTTTATTCCTCCCTCTCCGCACTTGGAAATTGTTGGTGGAGCTTCTTCTCCCAGTTCCCTCTGGGAGCTTACAAAGGAGCACATCATTTTTCCTAGTGGGCCCATATAGAATTTACAAAAAAAAGGAATTTTCTAGTGAGCACACTAAATATTTCGAAAATATTCTTCACCTCTATTTATCATCCTCCTCTCTCTTCTCTCCCATTTTTCTCTCTAACTTCCCAAACCCAAAAAACCTTGCTCCGATCCTTCTCCACCACGATGTGGTCTCTTGTTCCTCCTCCTCCTCCTCCGCCTCATCGGCATCGAGCCCTAGCCTCTCGATCTGGCGCCGGAAGAAGGAGATGGGGAAAGAGGGTCTCTTCGTCGTCCACGAGCTCAAGCGGTTGGGATCGGGGCCGAGGCTCGATCGCTTCATGAAGTCTCACGTCTCCAGGCTCTTCAGGACCGATCTCCTCGCTGTTCTCGCGGAGCTGTTGCGTCAAGATAACGTCCCTCTCTCCATGAAGGTAAAATTTTTGAAAAGAAAATAGCATTTTTTTTTTTTTGGCTGCAATCTTGAAAAGTTCAAAACTTTTCATTTTAACTGTTTGATTGTGATGGAATTTAGGTGTAATTTTAGTTGCAATGATGTGAATGAAAGAAGAAATGAAATCTTTTCTTCACCTCTTTCAAATTTAAGAGAGAGAATTGAATGAGGGGAAGGAGTAATTTTATTTTCTAAAATCAGAATTGATGAGATATCTAGAGATACATTATCAATTTGCATTAAGTAGATCATATATTAGTTCCATCTTAGGTAAGCTTGAAAGTATGCACTTTTATATTATGATTATGAGTATGATTATGATTATGATTATGATTATGATTATTGTTGTTGTTGATGATGATGATGTTGTTGTTGTTATTAAGATTATGATTATTATGATCATCATTATCCTCTTTTATCTTGGTAGTATAGTGTTTTAAGGAGAGAATAGGCTAAGCCATTGAAAAGATTTGATTAGTTTAAAAAAGAGATTAGTAGCACTGTTTACTCAAAAATTGCACCTTTCTTTCCATTATAAAATTATTTGATTACAACAAGAAAATTGAGATTTACAAAAATAAAGTTGAGGAATTATAAGAACGAAAATATTAATTGATTCCCTTTTCGATGTGGGTTCAGATAGCGGTAGAGCCTCGCTGATACACTCCGTTGACCGTCTGACTAGGAAGTGGATGGCTCTGCTCTGCTCCTCAATTTTACGAGCTCGCTCCAAATCGTCCCCAAAAAGTCCTTTCTCTGGAGTCAACTCCTGTCTTTTATTGACTAAGGAAGCTCGAAATCCGGTTCGAATCTTCCCTGAAAAATCAAATCATGGGATTTCAGCAAAATAAACAAAACAGAAATAGATGGAACACAACCCGCGAGTTGGCACCTGCGGGATGGCTCCCACGGGTGTCACCCGCGGGGTCCCCCCCGCGGGAGGAATTCCCGCGGGTGGCCGCTAGCGGGACCGTGGGAATTTTCCCAAATTTTTTTTTAGGTGTCTACATAATCCCCTCCAAAGTTTTCGAAGTTCTGTATTTAGCCGTACTGAATTTCGAAACACTTTGGATTCTTTGATTTTGGCTATCAAATTTGTAAAGGATTTGGTAGACAGAGATAATTATTAACATATTTCATAGGATATAGGAGGAGATATGGCATTAATATGTTTATTCAATAACAAACAGAGCTATGATTTTAACGTGTTCATTAGATGACAAATAGAGGATGATGGTAATGTACTCATTGGGTGACAAGCAGAGGTATAATGTTAACATGCTTATTTTAGGTCAAGTAGAGTTATCATGTTAACGTGCTCATTAGAATCATAACCGTTTAGTGATATCTAGTATGACGGATCAGGGAAAGACAGAGGTGACATTAAACGTGTCTCGGAGCTCAACCTATTCAGAGGATCTGGTCGTGATAGGAAAAAGCTGACTAAATAGAGATGACGGTTAACGTATTTAGTCTTGGAATCGGACTATCAGAGGTAACTGTTAACTTGATAGAGAGATGATTTTTGTCAGAGATAATTTTTAACTTAACGATATCAAAAGAAGTTCATCAGAAGCTGTAATATTGGACTTGATGAAGTGTGAGTTTTCTTTTCTGTCAGAGGTAAAATCTTAACATGACAGGAGATTTAATCGGATTTTATCTCATTTGATTTTGAATTATGATGTCAGAGCTATGTTTTTAACTTGACAAATATTTTGGAGTGTCACTTGCTCTGCTAGAGAAAAATAAAGAGAAAAGTTTTGTTTTCAGAGGTGAAATCTTAACGTGACAAGAGATTTATCTGATTAGTATTTTTTAGTAAACCCCCAGCTATCAACGGATTTGATTAGGTTTTACCAACTAGCATTTGAGTTGGGCTAGCCATACTATTCCCCTCAGCATGGTGAGTTGTCGAGAGTTTCGTTTGGGCTTAAATGCCAAACTTTTCCTCTTCCCTTTACTTTAACAGCTTTGGACAGTGATGTATCCTTATATTCGGATAAGGATACTGTTATGATAGATTTGTAATAGGATTTTTATCAAACACCTAGCTATCAACGGATTCGATTTGCCTTTACCAACTACCGTTTGAGTTGGGCTAGCCATGCTATTTCCCTCAGTATGGTGAGTTGTCGAGAGTTTCGTTTGGATTTAAATGCCAAAATTTTCTTCTTCCCTTTGCCTTGACGGCGTTGGGCAATTCATACTTTTACCCCAGTATGATGGGTTAGCGAGAATTTTATTCTCTTCCCTTTGCCTTGATGGCGTTGGGTAATTCATGCTTTTACCCCCAGCATGGTGGAGTTGGCGAGAAATTTATTCTCTTCCCGTTGCCTTAATGGCATTGGGTAGTTCATACTTTTTACCCCCAGCATGGTGGGGTTGGCGAGAAATTTATACTCTTCCCGTTGCCTTGATGGCGTTGGGTAGTTCATGCTTTTTACCCCAGTATGATGGAGTTGGCGAGAAATTTATTCTCTTCCCGTTGCCTTGATAGCGTTGGATAGTTCATGCTTTTTACCCCAAACATGGTAAGGTTGGCGAAAAATTTATTCTCTTCCGGTTGCCTTGATTGCATTGGGTAGTTCATGCTTTTTACCCCCAGCATAGTGAGGTTGGCTAGAAATTTATTATCTTCCCATTGCCTTGATGGTATTGGGTAGTTCATACTTTTTACCCCCAGCATGGTGGGGTTGGCGAGAAATTTATTTTCTTCCCGTTGCCTTGATAACGTTGGGTAGTTCATGCTTTTTACCCCCAGCTGCCAAACTTCCCTCTTTCCTTAGTCATAGAGACGTAGGTTTTTTTTTTTTAAGATCTGGATGCACCCTCACGACTCCCTGCATCTCTGTTGCAAAAGAGACTAACCCTTTCTTCTGCAAATTATGGGGGGTCTAATCCTGAGCTCGTCTTTGGAATTGTTATGAGCCCAAGTGGTACCTTTAAACCATCCACATTAAATATGTCCGAGTTAGCTCTAACTCCTTTTTTGTTCAGTTTTGAGCTGAACTGCTCCAGCATCAATCAACGCTTAAATTTTATCTTTTAGAATAAAACAATTTTTTGTAGGGTGAACTACAATCAGGTGGTATAGACAGTAATTCAGATCGTTAGTCTTTCCGACCTCTTCAGGCCTCTTGCTCTCCGGCAACTTGAGCATTTTGCGCTTGCTGAGCAGATTGAACATAGTAGCAGTATGCTCATCCTTAAATGAATACTGCTTTTGAAGCCTGGGTGACTTTGCTGTTTTGCTTAAAATTGGCCATGCTTTCTGTTTCGGTGTATTTTCTACCGCCATTGCCATTATGTCTTTCCCTTTGGAACGGGAAAAATGGAATGGATGTTCATTTGCACTACTTCCGATTGCGGACTGCTGCTTTTCGAGGCATCGAAGTATATCTTCGGCCTGTTCACCCTACTGAAGCAGATCTTTCCATGATTTAGTTTCGACCGACCCCATCTTATCTAGAACGTCGGTCAACAAATTGTGTCTGCAAATTTCCACAAAAGTGTCCTGCATCATGCCATGTGGGCATCGAACAGAAAGTTCTTGGAACCGCTCGATATAAACTTTGACCGTCTCGCCTTCCTCTTGCTTTGCTGTTAGCAAGGATAGTATAGAGACTTCAGTATCATTTTCAAAGAATCGGGCTAAGAACTCACGTTCTATATCAGCCCATGATTTAATTGCTCCCTGGGGTAGCTGCATGAACCAGGTAAATGCGGGCCCTCGTAAAGTGCTAGCAAATATCTTAGTCAGAGTCAGATCATTCCCCCATAAGGTGTCCTGTCTGCGACAGAAAGTAGAAGATGTGTTGTTACGGCGAACCTTTACCGTCGAATGACTGAAAGTTCAACGGTTTATATTTTGCAGGATAAGGTACGGTTTCCTATTCTATGGGATAGGGATGTACTACCCCCACCTCTTGCAGTTTTTTGCGATGAAGAAGAGCTTGTATTTGGTTATCTATCTTCTCTATTTTCTCTACGTGAGGGTTGATGATAACCTTTACTTTCTCTCCCTCTTTTGAATGAGGAGGTATTTCTTCTTTCTCGTCCTCGCTGTCTTCACTTATTTGGACAGGTCGTTTTCCTTCCTGCCGATCAGAAATGGACGACGAGAATTGGTTCTTTCTAGTTTGAGCTAATAACTCAATTAAAAGTTGTTTCATTTTTTCTATTGTCTTCTCTTGCTGTTTGAGATGTTTTTCTTGTCTCTCAAGCCTTCTAGAGACTTCTTATAGACGCACGACCTCTGGCTCGATAGAAACTCCTTTTAACCCTGAAATGATTTCATTATCTGAAGGGTTGTTTCCGACCACCTTTTTGCCTTTATTAACCATATGCAATGAGGCAGCAGGCAGATCGGTTTTAGAGCACACCTTTTTTACCGTTCGTATTCTTTTGGGTTCGGTGATCTGCTCAAAAACTGACCGTTTTGAGTTGCATTTGCAGCTTGATATTACAGTTGAGATCAACTGTTCGCATTGACAGTGAGGAATATTTTGTGAGGAGTTTCTCTTCCAATTGAGATACTCTCTCAAATATTGAGGTACCTTCTCATCTCTATTTGCATCTTGACGCCTCTTGCGTCGCAAATTTGGTTTATAATACTGAGAGTTTGCAATATTTCAGGACTAGGCTCTTTTCTAATATCAGATTATTCTCCAACTCTTCTGCGGATTCTTCTGGAGCGCATACTGGCCTGAGTAGTTGTGCGGGCTTCGCGTGCCTCTGATAGAGATATTAAAACACTTGGTGTGTATTGCGTGCTCACCGCAGGTGTGCTCGAAGAGACATTAGAATTGTGTTCATTGAGCGTTACCCATCGTTGTTTTCGCGAAGTGTAATATACGGGGTGCAACCCACGGTTGCATCTGCGGGATGCAACCCACGGTTGCATCTGCGAGTTTGCACCCGCGGGTTTGTCCCCGCGGGTTGCACCCGCGGTTGCAACCCACGGGTTGGCACCCGCAGTTGTAAGCCGCGGGTGGCAACCCGCGTTGCAAGCCGCGGGTTGGCACCCGTGGGGTTGCTTCCGCATGATACAACCCGTGGCTATATCCACGGGTTTGCTTCAAATTTTTTCACTGTTCCAGAGTTTTCTGCAACCTTTCCAGTATGGTTGAGGCGTGCTCGTTGAGTTTTACGCCTTAAATTTCTCTTTTGGGAGTGGGTTAGGGTCTGATTTAACTTTTGGCTTGACTTTAGAACGGGCGATAACGCCGTGTACTTGACAGACGATGACGTCCTGTCAGTTTCAATTGGCGATGACGCCTCGTAGATATTAAACGGCGATAGCGCCTTTTCAGTTTTGGTGGGCGATGATGCCTCACCTTATTTAATCGTCACCCGGCGATGACGTCTGAGCTCCGAATCCGTGAATGATAGGAACTCCTCATATTTTTGCTGGTCAACCTCCACGACCAACGTCTCAACTATTGAGGCGATCCGCACCCGGTCGGACTGCGCCACCAAATTCTCTGTGGTGAACAGAGAGGCTCCCACTGTGATCGTCAGTTCTTATTTGCTCAAAAATTGTACCTGCCATTGTAAAATTATTTGATTACAACGAGAAAATTGAGATTTACAAAAATATAGTTGAGGAATTACAAGAACGGAAATATTAATTGATTCTCTTTTTGATGTGGGTTCGGGTGGCGGTAGAGCCTCGCTGATACACTCCATTGACCGTCTAACTAGAAAGGGGATGACTCTGCTCCTCAATTTCACGAGCTCGCTCCAAATCGTCCCCAAAAAGTCCTTTCTCTGGAGTCAACTCCTGTTTTTTATAGACTAAGGAAGCTCAAAATCCGGCTCAAATCTTCCTTGAAAAATCGGATCACGGGATTTCAGAAAAATAAACAAAACAGAAATAGACGGAACACAACCCGTGAGTTGGCACCGCCGGGACTGCTCCCGTGGGTGTCACCCGCGGGGTCCCCCCGCAGGTTGGCTCCCGCGGGTGGCCACCCGCGGGATCCCTCCCGTGGGAGGAATACCCGCGGGTGTCCCGCGGGATTCCTCCCGTGGGAGGAATTCCTGCGGGTGATCCGCGGGAATTTTCCCAATTTTTTTTTTTTAGGCGTCTACAAGCACTAGTATGGTCGTGACATATTGATACATTGCAAATTCTAAAAGAAGTACATATGAAGTAATAATGACATGCAAAAAAAAGTTGTGTCGATACATGAGGTTTCACAATAGAAGTTTTTTTCCTTCCTAAGTTTTAAATTTGAATTGATTTAAGCATCATAGTATAAAAGAATAGCAACAACAATCTGTTCTTCAGAATTTCATCTCATCTAGAAATGCCGGTGAAAGGGTTCAACAAAAATATGTGTAGTGTTAAATTCTGATTCCAATCGCAAAAGAGCCAATCCCTTTCCCCATTTGGTTTTTGCTCGTTTTATTTGTTTATCACTATATCTGTGGGATTTAATTTTTGAGACAATGTTAAGAAGGAAACTATGAAGAAAATTTTTGTTTATCACTATATCTGTACCTTTACAAGTTATATAATATTTTTCGCTAATTAGTAAGGCTCTGAAGAAAATGTACATGATAATTGGCATTACTATAATCTGAAATGCAAATATGGTTATAATATTCAAATAAAATAATTAGTTATAGAAGATCATTCATTATCGTGTTTATATGTGTATGTCAATTTGCAATCCAGTTTGTCTAGTGTGATTATTGTGTTAGTGGCTTAATTGTGGAGCATAATGTGTGTATTGATATGGATTTTATTTTGTGTTGGCATAATAGATATCGGAGTGGTTGAAATAAGTGTTTTTCCTACCATACCCTATGCACCCAGAAGCACGCCAACTAATCCTAGTATGGCCAGAAATATATCAATGCAGCTATCAAATTCGTATGCACATGGAAGAAGTTAGAACACAACTTCAGAACATAGAGAAAGGCATGGCCTATCTCTACAAAACTTTGTATATATTTTTTTATGTAATGTTGTTTCTAATTATGAACTGATTTGTTCATAATTCTCATTGTGTGAATTCAAATTGTTGTTTTAATTTGAATTTCGTATTTATGTGTTGTTGATGAAATCTGTAGTTGGAAAGAACTAAACTTTATGTATAAATTTGAGAGATGAATGAATTTTTTGTGTTTGTATGCTTTTTTTGGTTTTCTGAAATGGGTTGCAAATATTTAATTCTATTTTCCTTGTTGTTAATGGAAGTAACACGGATTTTAGAAGGGTACATAAAAAAGGAAAGGGAAAATTTGTTTATAAAGTAAAAGAGTTTGTTTCGTACGTGAAAAAGGATAATGGCAAAATTAGTCGCATGCACATTCTGATCAAAAAAGGACCTAAACTAAATTTACCACTATTTGCAAAATAAGATAAAAATCTAAAATAAACACTGTTGCCAAGGATTGAACCAGGGCACCTGTATAATAGGCGAGAATACTCACCGATATACTACAATGCCTTTGTGGATAATGGGCGAAAAAAGACTTATTTATAGTTACTATTATCTCCTGTCCGCACTTTGCCTGCCTGTCCGGACTGCAGATCTGGACAGAGAGTTTCTGTCCGGACTGGCAGTTCGGACAGTGATTTCTTGTCCGGACTGCCAGTCAAGGACAAACTTGATATATATATAGAGTTTTTAAGTGGACTAATTAGGAATAAAAGTGTGCCCCTTTAGAAGTTCCCGTTCCCACTCCCTTTCCCTGGGGCGAGCTCACGAAGCTTCATGTATGGAGAACTGTGTAGTCATGATCATAAGCTGTTCTCACTTCAGAAGGATAGGAAGTCTAGAAGTCACAAAGTTGTTTCTGAATGTAACTAAACTAAAACTATGCTAGTAGACAACCCGAGTTATGTGGCGCTCCTCCTTAGCATCCAGTAGGTCTCTGGATAATATCAAGAAGTGGACTCCGCATTTTCAAGCAACTGTTTGCAGCGATCGATCCCTTCACGAAGGTATTTTCACTGCGAAGCCAATGTACCGAAAATACCATTTTGGAATTTAAGATATTCATAATATGATTATGAAATCATAAACCTATGATTCTGAAATCATAAACCATTGGTCGATCCAAAAGCCCAATGGGGATTTCAAATCTAAGTCGAAGTTAGTTTGCCTTGTATTGTCTCTCTAGTGGCATGTCAATCAGTCAACAATCAAGAACCTTTTATCCTTGGAACGCTCAAGATCACATGCTATAACTCAAAATTACCTGCTTAAAAAAAATTCAAGATACCCGGCCTAAAAGAGCAATTTCAGCCGTTCCATCTACCTGCTATAGGTTCTTACTATCTTGCTAAGGATCACAAGTTACCGTTATGCCCCCCACTTACGGTCTACTGAAAGTGATGGGGATGTGTTCCTAGTCCAAAGTGGGAAAGAAAGTGATGGGGGCGTGTTCCTAGTCCAAAGTGGGAAAGGTTTTGGTGGGTGCTGCTGTCCATCTCAATCCCTACCATGTATAACAAGCAATGCCACATGTTTATCTTATTGACTAGTTCTTATATCATCAACCTATCAGTCTTCTCTTGGAATATCTCTTTGTTCTGGAAAGCTTAATTGGCAATGGCATGCCTTCTTTATCTGGCTTCTGGGCCCTACTGCCAACTTCTTCTGAGTCCCTCTTTGTATAGTCTTCTGTGTAGCTCCGCTGAGGGGTGTAAATCTTTGTGTTTTCACCGAATCATAGTAATAATGGTAAGTTTTTTTTGGGGTAATTTTTTTTTTTTGGCCATGCTGAGAGGTACGAAATGTAAATTAGATGAACTCAAGTGAGCCAATTCTTACTCGAGTTTGGCTTGTTCATTAATCGTATAATTTCCCTATTAATTACTAAGTTCTGGAGGAATTTTCTTATTTTGCAATTTTATGATTTGATTTTTGGAATTAGTATCTATATGCTCTTAACTGACTCTTTGAAGAAAAAAATATGTTTAGTAATCAAAGTTTTTTTTTTTTCTCCCCTACTCTTCTCTTGAGTTATACATTTGAACCTTCACATAACATAAATTTATGTTAATTTATGTCTAGTATTCAAAGAAAATATTAATTTATGTTTTATATTTGAACCTTTACATAATATTAAGACTAAACTTGTGTAACAACGTCTAACATGCACCTGTCTAGATTCTTCGAACCGATATGTGAACATGGTCCATCTCAAGCTCGACTCTCATCTATAAATCAAATGAACCAAGAGAATATGAATAGTATGCAAGCTGCAAAGTCATTAATCTAAGTTGGTGCAAGTAGTTTGAGATTGGTAACTTAGTCCCCAGGCTGAGCCAATCATAGAAGAAGCTAGAAAGAGAGTGGGGAAATTCTAAATGCGCACCATAGTTGACTTGGTGTGCACCAGTTTCCCCAGTGGTGCTCATCACTTTACTGTAGGATGCAGTGCTCACAAAATCAAGTGCGGTGCCGATTTAGAATTTCCAAAGAGAAGCTCTTTGGATGAGATCCGAAGAGATTCTTATATACATCCATTATAAAGTTGTAAGATCATATCTAAATCCACTAAGAAATAAAGATCCACTTGAGAGTCCAAAGCTCAGAAATTTGTGGAATTTTTTTTAATATTTTGGATTATCCACTATCTAATATCTATTCCTTAGAAGTTGAAGTAGCACATTTTTTCACTAGATTAGGAATGACAATGGTCTTGACTTGAGTTAGATCCTACAATATCCATATAAGCATTCCCTACAAATTTATAATATCTGGTGGCAATCCGAACCTAATATATATGGAGTTCATTAGATAAAATTATCCTTATAGTTTATCAAATTTGGAATTCAAGCTACAAAATATCTTCTTCCTCTTATAAAATAATATAAATATTATAAACATCCACTATCGCACGTCAATATTAAATTTGGAATGAATAAAGATTTAAAAAATAGTTGCATGCACTTTTAGATGTGGGTCCCTTAATTTATAAAGAAGAACTTCCTTGAAATAAGTTAATTAGTCAATTTGAATTAGGATTACCCTGTAATATATATATATATATATAGAGAGAGAGAGAATAAACAGGAAATTCTCCGGCGGTGAAGGGAGTTCCTTCACTGCCGTTTAGGTGGCCCAATACAATTATTACACGTGGTGCCACTCAAAATACGGTTCAGAGAGTTCTTTTATTTGCTACCTTAAGTGGCGCCACGTGTAATAATTGTATTGGGCCAGCTAAGCGGCGGTGAAGAAACTCCCTTCACCGCCAGTAAATTTCCTGGTTTTTCATATATATATATATATATATTGATATTTTTGAAAGATATTTATGAGTAAAATGTTGGGGAAATATATGCCCCTTCAACGAGTCAGATTGGTCTAAAGTATAAGGCTGTGAACCAATTCAGCCAAATAGCTTAAGCTATTAGGTATATAAGCTCATTACTCTTTTTTTATTCTTTAGGGTTAATTACAGTCAGATCCCTGTAGTATTAGGGGTGTGTAACTTAACACCCCTGAAATTTGAAACTCTCAAAAAACCCCTTGGGCATCCTAACGGCGTTAACTGAACGTGAATTAGCAGGGCACGTGATGTGCACGTGTTATAAAAAGTCAAAAATGTCCCCAGGTAAGATCTGAAGTAGCGAACTAAAATTAGGGCATAGGAGCGATCCAAAATCAGAGCGCTCTCTCTCTCTCTCTCTCACCCGCCTCCGTCCCCCCTCTCTCTCTCGCCGGCAGAGGGCAGCAAGTAGCAATCCAAAATCAGAGCGCGTTCTCTCTCTCTCTCTCACCCGCCTCCCTCCCCCCCCCTCTCTCTCGCCGGCAGCGCTCTCTCTCTCTCTCTCACCCGCCTCCCTCCCACCCCCCTCTCTCTCTTGCCGACAGAGGGCAGCAAGCAGCGATCCAAAATCAGAGCGCTCTCTCTCTCTCTCTCTCACCCGCCTCCCTCCCCCCTCTCTCTCTCTCACCGGCAGAGAGGCAGCGAAGGGCAGCGAAGGGCGGCAAAGGGCGGCGAAGGGCAACGAAGGCCAAAGGGTGACTCTAGGGCATCGCGCGGCAGGTTTCGAAGCACCAATGAAGCAAAATTTTGGGTACCAGTAAACATTTATATAGACGCAGTGACCTTTATAGATTATTGCCGATAATTTTTTTTTGTCATGACGTGTTTACTATCGTGGTGGGCACGTGTAGGGATTTTAAACGTGCTGATAAACGTCAAGGTCCCACAAGTTGGGTTGGAATGCGAATTTTTTGGTTGATTCTCCCATGTAGAACCTTAGGTTTTTGTTTAAATAATGCAGCAAATAATATTTTTTGCATAGAAAAATCTGAACAAAACTTTGTATTAGTGATGAAGCTTAGTCTTAATTTGATTAATTAATTTATAATTGTTATTTTATATTTTAATTGTCTATTTATTTTAATATTTAATTGTTATGTTATGTGCAGTAGAGTTATGACAAGTACTGTATTTGACCTACATGTTCACCATGGGGGCAAATTTGTT
Source organism: Dracaena cambodiana (assembly GCA_036321105.1). Classification (NCBI taxonomy): domain Eukaryota; kingdom Viridiplantae; phylum Streptophyta; class Magnoliopsida; order Asparagales; family Asparagaceae; genus Dracaena; species Dracaena cambodiana. The sequence continues at coordinate 10,529,316 of JAYEPQ010000006.1, read as the reverse complement.
AATAGTGGTACAATAGAGTATCAAGGGGGTACAGTGGATGTAGTTGGGAATATTGATGAAGATTTCTTTGGATGATTTGATTTGGAGGCTATTGTTAGAAGATTGCAATATGGGGGCGGGTTTTTATTGCATTATAAAGTTCTAAACTAATGGAAAGTCCTCAACAATGATAGTGGTGTTTTGGAACTTATTAGGGTGCAAAGACCTTCTAGAGATGTCCACTTATATGTGGAGCATTTAGTTGATGAGGCAGTTGTAGCGGACACTCCTAATAACGAAGCTAACAAAGATGTTAATAATGATACTGATGATAGTACATCAGATGATGAGTGGATTGAAAAGGGGGACAATAACATGAATACAGGTGACACCTCAGAGAGCGGCAACTTTGTTAGTTTGTTTGGAGACTCAGGTGAAGAAAAAATAACAAATGTTGAAGAATACAAGAATGACATAGGGGTTGAAAATATAACTACAGGTAATTTTACTCTACTCTAACATTTCCTTAAATTTAGTTGTAACTTTATATGCATATTAAACTTGAAAAAAAATTTGTTTGTGTTTCAGATGCAGGCAATAATTCTGGTACCGAAGAAGGATATAATGATTCAAGGGCCACTGATCGCCACCAATTAAGGAGCGTATCTAATTCATCTAATGATGAACATCATAGATAGTAGCGTGTTCGCTATCCAGAATTTGATGTTGAGAGAAACATGCACCACCCCAAACTATGTGTTGGTTTGGAATTTGCCAGTCTAGTTGAGCTTCGCGAGGCCCTCAGGTACGATTCTCTTAATAAAGGGTACACATACAAGTATGTAAAAAATGAAAGGACAAGGATTACTGTGGTATGCGTAGATGATACATGCAAGTGGAGGGCCCACGCCTCTTGGGACCGAGATCAAACTGTTTTTCAAATAAAGACGTACAATGATAAACACACATGTACATCCGCTAAGGCCAATAGAAATGGAACCTCAACATTTTTTGCAAGAAAATACTTAGATGTGATTAGAGAAGACCCCGAAATTATATGGACACAATTAGTTAATCTCATTAGAAGGGACACTGGGATTACTATTAGAAAGAGTCAAGCTTACAGAACTAAACAAAAAAGCTAATGAAATGATCCATGGCGAGATGGGGAAGCAGTACTTGGTTATTAGGCAGTACTGTAATATTGTAAACTCTTCTAACCCTGGTAGTGTTGTGAAGTTGATGGTTGATAAGCCTTATGAGGATAGTGCGTCCCAATTTTTAAGGCTATTTGTGTGCTTGAAGGCTTGTATAAATGGCTTCAAGTCTGGATGTAGGCCAATAATAAATCTTGATGGCTGTCATATAAGGCATGATAGTGGGGGAACCTTGTTGAGCACAATAGGATGAGATGGCAACAATGGACTTTTCCCAATTGCTTGGGCAGTTGTCAAAATTGAATGTAAGTCATCATGGGCCTGGTTCATTCACTACCTGCTAGAGGGTATTGGGCAGGTCGAAGAATATTGGTGGACTTTCATATCAGACCAACAAAACGTAAACAAACATTGATACTTGTTGTCTAACTATATTTTATCTATTGAACCTTTGCGACTGTACTATTTTTTTTTATAGGGGTTGATTGAAGTGTTTGACACGATGATACCACATGCCGATCATAGATTCTGTGTGAGGCACATGTACGCCAACCTCAAGGAGAAGTTTAAAGTAGGCAAGGTTCTGAAAGATATGATGTGGAGGGCGGCATCTGCATACAATGAATGGGATTTCAAGCGGGCGATGGTACTGATCAAGCACACCAACAAAGATGCTTATGACTGACTGGCAGTGAAACCTGTTGATGCTTGGACAAGAAGTGGGTTCAGTCCTAGGCCATCCTGTGACATGTTGACCAACAACGCTTCTGAATCATGGAATAAATTTATATTGAGTGCCCGATATAAACCCATCATCTCAAAGCTTGAGGCTATTAGGAAGATGGTGATGCGTTGAATGACAGACAAGAAAGCAAAATTTAGCAAGCTAACTGGTGTGTTGTGTCCAAAAATAAACGAGAAGGTTAAGTCAGTGGAGGAGATGAGCAGAACATGTGAAGTTAATTTTGCGGGTGATGGTAAGGATTTTAACGTTAATGTATTCGTTCTATTGCACGTAATTAATAATCAACACATGTCTAACATTTGAATGTTCTTTGTGTTATAAGGCAAGTTTGAAGTAGATCTACACGGAAGCACATGGATAGTTGATTTGGACAAACGCACCTGTGGATGCCGACGTTGGGACGTGAGTGGGATCCCATGTGTGCATGCGGCTGCAGCTATTAACAACCAGAAACAGAATATTGAGGACTATGTCTCCCCGTATTTCTCAGTGGAGAGATACAAGCTAGTTTATGACGGGGCGGTGCAACCGATTCCTGATCCGTCACAGTGGCCTGAAATTTCAGCAGAAGAGTACATTATGCCACCAAAATTGTGTAAGCAATCTGGAAGACCAGGGAGATTAAGAAAGAAAAAGGAAGATGAAAAGGAGGAGAAAAGAATGACACAGCCGATTCGGCGAACATATGGAAAGATGAGATGCGCAGTACGCAAGGGGTTAGGCCATAACGCAAGGACATGCATGAATGCAAGGAGTGATGGATTTGGCAAGATGAAGACAAAGACTGAACAAGCAAGCCAATCTCAGAACAAAACACATGTGGCTGACATACGGGGCGCGGGTGATGTAGGGCCAGGAATTCAATGGGATGACCCCTCAGAAATTCAACAAGCAAATGAGGGGTCTAGTAGTAAGAGAGGAAGAAAGCCGCTACGAAGATTTCAGCCTCAAGAAAGGCGAAGTCAACAGTTGGAAAGCAGGAAACGAAGAAAACAACAGAGTAAAAGAACAGAGAGAAGGCACAAGGTCAACCTCATTTAGTGCTAGATCAGCGAGACAAACGGGAAGCTCCTAACCAAAGAGTGACGACACATGGTGTAGCATCAAGAGTAAGGCCGAAAATAAAAGTTGCATTTCTTTCAGGAACAGGCAGGGATTTGGGTGGAACAACAGTTGTTCCTCCTAGAAGTGGAGTCGCAATTGGAGCAGCGGATGATGCGGGACGGTTTGTCCCCCGGGTAAGTAGAGCAACAATTATTTTATTCCCTTTAAAGAACATCAATCATATCTCATATTGTCATTGCAGAGAGATCCAAGATCGAGGCAGGGTGTGAAAGAAAATTAATACATACGGATGGAAAATTTTATTAGCTAACAATAAAAGAGAAGTAAATGAAATACATGATTTTTTATTCAGATTTTTTCATTATTTTACATTTCTAATATTAAGATTTTGATTGCAGGTTTCTAACATTAACAAAGCCGGCATAGATGCAATCAACATTAGTTCTTTGTATTGTCTTAGTAAACTTTTGTAGTGGACTTTTAGATTTTAGTTGTTATTATGTATATGAGATGTAAAACACGGTTAATGAAAGGAATACTTGTCTTTGAAGATCTTGTGTTAATATACAAATGCACGGTCAAAAATACCTATCTTTGAGCATCTTATGTTGATAATTTATTGTTGATATGTAAATGATACATGATATTATGTGTACCATGCAGTGCAAATGAAGTGCAACTAAGAGGATATTATGTGCACCATGCTGGTCCTCTTAGTTGCTAGGAGCAGCAGCATCTGCTAGCAGCTGCAGCAGCAGCAAGCACAGCTGCTGCTGCTGCAACAGCAGCAACAGCTATGCTTGCTGCTGCTAGCAGCAACTTAGAGGAGTGGCAATAAACATCTGCTATGTATTAGTTTGTTATCTTGGAGCTTATCTGTGTAGTAAACATATCATTGGTATTGATAAACATCTACAAACTTTTTAACCAAAGGAGAATACTTATTCTAACATTATGTAAACAAGCATATTACTGAAATTTTATTACACTCGCACAACAAAAGGTTCATTTCGCTATTAACAGAAGACAACACGACAAAGAAAATCCAACCAAAATACCAATCAACAAGCTTCTCTCGTGAATCGTTTTATTCGAAGTCTCTCTTTGTCGATCCATATCCAATTATTACACACTCGGAACGGACATGACCCAAAATGTCGACAAGGATTTTTCACTGTCCATGAGATCGTCACCTTCATCTTGACACCACAAATCGAGTTTTTTGCTATAACAAAGAAAATGATAAACTCGATGCCATCTTCGATCAAATATGAAATTAGAGGACAAATATATTGTACCATCAAAGAGCAATATAAGTAAAGAAAATCAAATACAAAAAAACCCTAAAAAATAAGGTTCCATACTCGAACCTTAAAGAAAACTGTGTTATTAGGTTGAAGGAAAAGAGGGGAATAGAGAGAGGGATAGAGAGAGAGTGACTGAGAGAGAGGGATAGAAAGGGAGCGTGAGTGACTGAGAGTGAGGGATAGAGAGAGAGTGACTGAGAGAGAGGGATAGAGAGGGAGAGGGGGGGGGAGAGAGAGAGAGGAAGGAGAGAAAGAGAGAGGGAGTGTGCATGGATTTGTGAGGGTAGAATAGGAATTTTAGGCCATGAGTGCACTTTAGTGTTAAAAGAGAGTGACAATAACAAACTCTCACTAACAGTGTTAAAAGTCCAAGGGGTTTTTTGAGAGTTTTAAATTTCAGGGGTGTTAAGTTACACACCCCAAATACTACAGGGGGTCTGACTGTAATTAACCATATTCTTTATGATATAGTCTATATACAAATATGTTATGGATCTCCCATCATTCATGAGTAACCATAATCATTTTTTTGGAAACCATGCTTCCTTGAATGATATCTAGGATATCATCCATCTTAGTAGACAATCTAAATAAGCAAACCGCAGATGCATCATGGCTATCAAACTCCATGAATTTCCATTGTTCGTGTGATATACATCATAAATCTTCAGAGACTATGACAAATTAGACCTAAATTCGTTCTTGACACTTCGGACTTTGCTCCCCTTTGAACTATAACCTAGGCTCTAACGCTACTTTGATACCTTACCTCAATAGTTTCACATCGGATGTGAGACACGAATTAGAATAGTTTAAAATGATTCTCATGAAATCATAAAGTAATCGTAACCTTATCTTTTTGGGGAAAGAAACCGTGACTAATTATAAACTATTTAAATTCTTGTTATCATACCTAAGACTCAGCATATTCAAACCGAACATATTGTCGTTATCTGTTGTACGTAGTTGTATACTGTATAAGAGAGTGTGACAGGTATTTTGGGTGTATTTAAGCTAGACACCAGCCAAAAGTGTGCGAAACTAAGGTCCACATAGACCTAAGTGTTCACATAACAAAATGTCATGTAGAAGTGGGGGCCACCTCTTGAATCTGTGGGATTCACCTCTAGAAATCCATAAGGGCCACTTCTAAAATCCCACATCGCATGAAGTGTTAACGTATTATTATATCCCTCTGATGTGAACGTCAGATCCCAAAAGGGAGGAGAATGTAATACCCTGAGTTAATAATTTTATATCAGATATGAGGCAAGACCTAGAATAGTTTATAATGATTCCTATAAAGTCATAAAGTAATCGTAGTTAACCTTTTTGAGAATGAATATGTGACTAATTATAAACTATTTTAATTCTTCTTATCCTATTGGAGGCTTAATATATTCAAACCGAATATGTTGTCGTTACATGTTGTATGCGCTCGTATATCGGAAGCAAGGCATGACAATTCCAATTCATGTTTACATTAAAATACAATTCAACTCCAATGTTTAAAATATGAATATAACATGCTCTATTTAAATGTTCAAACATGGCATGGACTTTTTTTTTTTTTTATGGATGGGATTATATTTATGAAGGAGACAATATAATCCAATCCAATTTCAGACTTAAAAGTTTGCATTAATATAACAAGTATATAACATGCTCTATTTTATTTTATTTTATCAATATTATTCATGATTTAAATATGATCAAATAAACAAGCATGAAAAATCATGTTGAAATGAATATAACTTATTATTGAAAATTAAACAAACTTATCCATATAAATTCTTAGAATAACTGAAATTAGATCTGTAAAAGATTCATATCTAAATCCAATAAGGAAGTATATTTACGTTTTTAAGGAAAAATTGATATATTTCTGATTTGCAGGATTATTTTTAGATTTATATCCTATAAATTAAGAAGGTAATTAAGTTTATAGGATTCCGATTTAGAATTTTCCAAGTTTCTACTTAACTAAATAAATTTATATAATTAATGCTTAGAAAAATGACAAGTACAAAACAAAATTAATTAATGGTTAATGGGGTTGTATTATTTGCATGTAAAGTCCCCAAAGTCTATTTTACATAATATAATTTAAAGTACTCCATAGGTCTTTGGGGCATTTCTGTGAGCACTTCAAATGAATCATTTACTATGGGAAGAAATCATATATAAATGAAGAATAATAAAATATTAGATATCAGAGTCTTCCATAACAAATTATTTTTAACTAGAAATACTTAAAAATGTATTCTTTACAAATTTTTAAGGTTTTCTTAGGTTATTTTCTCTCTGCAAATAAATACCTAAGTACCTCTACATGACACATGTTACATACATAGGATTCACGTATGCTTCGCTAAAGTCTCTATTAACTCTTTCAATTTTCTGTTTTAAGTAAAACAAATGTCCGAATAGCTTGAAATAGAGTCACTTCCGTATCCTTAGGAACACTTATAACATGCAAAAAAACAAGCCTAATAGACAATCATATTGTCAAGTTAAGGGAATCTCCTTGTTTTGACTTGGAGGGAACATCCTTCAGTGCGCACCCACTCTCATTATTGGCTTTGCCAATCATCTTTACACGGGATGAGCAGAACGCAGCCCTATGTCATGCAAGTGGAGGTATAATACATGCCCGTACGTAGTCATAGCGATACACCTGCTGCACGTTCGGGGGTGCTAAGTACGGTACTAGTATAAATAGTTATCATTAGTTATTATTACTATCGCGGGTTCATCAGTAAACAGGTGGCTTAGCTGTACAGTTCCTTTTGTTGCCTTGCCCGAAACGAAAGCATCATTAATTCAGGTTCAGGTGCGAATGAGATCTAATTATTCCCTATTTGAAAACGCGCTTTCTTTCCCAACAAAGAACCAATGCAAATGCATGCAATCGTGTTGGATCCTGTTGTGATTTTCCAAGCCCGAGGCCTCTCCCGTTGCTCGCCTCCAAATCAAGGGGGCAGCCCACCGTCCTCGTATTGCTAAATAGTATGTATGTACACCGATTTCACGTGCACCCGACATTTGTCAGTCTTGGGTCCCTGGGACCCAATAAATTCAATTAGGAAAATTCTTTGTTTTTTTTGTCCATAAACGGATTATTCAGTTGCATTTCAATTAAAGAACAAAAAAGATTAATTTACAAGTCATTTTTTTTGGGGAAAAAGTCGTGGACCCGCACCACGCTGAAGACGAGTTACTTAGGGTGTGTTTGATTATATGGAAATAGAAAGAAAGTAGTAGAATTAAATCTACTTCTTTTACTTCTTTTATTTTATGTGTTTGTTTTGCCTAGTGAAAGTTACTCACATTCCAACTTATCAAATTCATTTCACATAAATTTTTTATGGAAGAACATTGGAAGTAAGAAATATTAATATCTTATTATTATATGTTTATTTTTATTTTCTTTCTTCCAAGAAGTAAATATTTTATTTCTCTTCCATCACTTCTTTTTCAAAAAAGTAAGAAATATACTAGAACTATTAAAAATATAATATTTCCAATTCTTTATGTTTGGAAAAAACTTCTAATTTTTTTTTCTTGCTTTCATTACTTTCAAATACCCAAATGCATCCTTCTATGTACAAAATGTTATAGAATTGAATTATCAAAAGGTTATAGAATTGATTTGATAATTCGATCCTTAAAAATTATCGGATTAGGATATGGAGTTATGGGAAGCCCATATTTACTTTACAGGACACAAATCCAAAATTTTTAGATCCAAATCAAATTCGGATCAGATTACATATCAAGTTTATTATTTTTAATTGAATTATGTAAAGTTGATATCTTTGATTCCATATTATTTTTTAACAGACTGAAATATGATTTTGAGTTTTTAATATTTTATTGTTTGACGATATATTCATTGCTTAATTTTTGATATATCATACACTCTTTAGGCATAGTATATGCTTAGACTTTGAACGCTTATTTTTTTTTTCTTCGTATTGCATACTTAGATCAAGTGTACGAGAAGGAGGCTAAGAAAACTGTACGGGATACAAAAACTAAATTATATAAATAAGTGTAAGAGAAGTTGAATAATAAAGAGGTAGAAAAGGATATATATAGAATTGCTCGAATAAGAGAGAGAAAGTCTAAACACTTATGTACTGTAAAGTGTATTAAAAATGAAAATCAGACGATTCTAGTTTGAGACGAAGAGATTAAAGAAAGATGGAAAAATTATTTCGATAGATTATATAATGGTAGTTTTACTTAAAATTTGTGAAATCTTACTATTCAATGTGAGGATATGAATCGTAGTTTTATGCGCAGAATTAAAGAGTCTGAACTAAAAGAGGATTTGAAAATGATGAAATCAAGAAAATCTGTTAGTCCAGATGACATTCCTATAGAGCTATGGAGATACTTAAGAGAGATTGGTGTGAGGTGGCTAACAGATTTTTTTAATAAGATTTGGGCAAACTAAGAAAATGCTAAATGAATGGAGAAAGAGTACCATAATACTTCTGTATAAGAACAAGGTGACATTCAGAATTATTCTAACTGTCGGGGAATAAAACTCATGTGTCACACTATGAAGCTTTGGGAAAGGGTAATTGAACATAGATTGCGACAAACTGTTAAAATATCGGAGAATCAGTTTGGACTTATGCCAGGACGATCAACGACAGAAACTATTCCTTTACTTCATCAATTTATAGAGCGATTCCGAGAGAGAAATAGAGATTTGCATATAGTATTTATTGATTTAGAAAAAACCTATAATAAGGTTCCACGAGATATACTTTGGTGGACACTGATGAAGAATCGAGTTTTCATCAAGTATATCGATATAATTAAGGACATGTATGATGGAGTAGTATCCAATGTTAGAACATGTGGTGGCTTAACAAGTTATTTTCCTATCACAATTGGATTACATTAAGGATCTGTATTGAGCTCATTCTTACTTGATATAGTAATGGATGAGCTTACTAAAGCCATTCAGGATGAGATCCTTGGTGTATGCTATTTGCTGATGATATTATTTTAGTTGATGAGACAAAAGCAGGGGTAAATACCAAGTTAGAGTTATGGAGGTATATATTAGAATCTAGAGGTTTTAGATTGAGTAGGTCTAAAACAGAGTATATGGAGTGTCAATTTAGTAAACGACGGACCATAAACTATAATGCTGTAAAACTGGATATGTAATAGATATAAATGAGCAGTCAGTTTAGATATTTGGGTTCTATTATTCAGAATGATGGAGAGTTCGATAATGATGTTAACTATACGATACAAGCTGGCTGGTTGAAATAGAGGAGGGCAATAGGAGTTTTATGCGACAGTAACATTCTGTTAAGATTGAAAAGAAAATTTTATAGGACTGCTATTAGGCCAACTTTATTATATGTCACAGAATGTTGGGCTATAAAGAAACGTTATTCACAGAAAATAAGTGTAGCAGAGATGCGCATGCTCCGTTCGATATGCGGCAATACTAGGAGAGATAAAGTGAGAAATGAAGATATTCGTGCTAAGATAGGTGTAGCTCCCATCGACGAGAAGATGCGAGAAAATCGCTTACGATGTTTTGGTCATGTGCAACGTAGACCTATAAGTGCACCAGTTCGAAGAGGGGAGTTTATCAATGTAAGACAAGTTAAAAGAACGAAGGGAAGACCGAAGAAAGTATAGCTGGAGGTGATACGCAAAGATATGGAGTCTAGATATTTAAATAAGGAGATATTACTTGATAGAAATGAATGGAGAATGAATATCAAAGTGATCGATCCGGCGTGATTCTTTTTTTAGTTCATGTAGCCTACCCCAAATACTTGGGATAAAAGGTTTAGTTGTTGTTGTAGTTGTTGTTGTATTGCATACTTAGATCAACTCAAAATTCATATAGATTTAATTGGGGGAAGTTTTTCAAGTATTAAGTTTGGAACTTTGTTAAATTTTGTGCTTCCATGATATATTTTTCGATTGTACGAAAACCACGTGATCTATGCAACTGAAATACAGAAAAGCCTATACACATCCAGCAAATTATTCTACAGGGAGTTAAATCCATCTGACTAATAATTTTATTTCAAATAAATTTAAATCCTCTTTAACTTTAGTTTTAGTAAATAAAAATCCAATCTTTATTTTCTGTAGTTATGTAATTTATTCTTTTTAGTATCAACATAATAATAAAAATTGATTCTCGAGAGAATGATCTTAGGTTATTATCTTTGTACTACTTGTCGATCTTTTGTATTTGGGAGTATTTAGATCATAGTCAAGTTTTTGGCGCTATTGCAGGGAATCGATACTATTATGTTACGCTTTAGTATAGATTACAGTTCCTATGTCATTAATTTTTGTGATTCAGAATTTGCATAACCACTTTGAGAAGAACTTCAAATGGTAGACTTATTCGATTATACTCAAATCTACACACACTTCCAATCCACCAAACACCTCATGACATGAGCACAATAATAACAAAATGAATAACAATAATAATAACGGGTTCAGAGATAACAATACAAATGGAAATAATGCCATCATGAAGGCAATGGAAAATCTTTATGAGATTATCTATAACTTGATAGGACAACCCAACCTTTATACATAGCATTTCTTTTGAATATGGTACACTTCGAAATTAAATTTGGAGTAGTTCAATTTTTACCTAAATTTCATGGGATGGATTTAGAGAGTCCATATTTGCATCTTCGAGAATTCGAGGAACTTTGTTCTACTATTAATTTTCAAAACATTATTGCCGAACAACTTAATCTTAAACTCTTTCCATTCTCCCTTAAGGATAAAGTAAAGATATAGCTACATTCTTTACGTTCCAATTTTATAAGAAGATGGAATGAGATGCAAAAGAACTCTTAAGGAAATTCTTTCCTTCACATTGAATAAATTATATGCAAAAGTAAATTCTCAACTTTCGTCAGAAAGAAGGTGAACCATTGTTCGAGTGTTGAGATACATTTTAAGATTTGCTACTCTTATGCCCACATCACGGTTTTGAAATATGGATGATTGTTAGTACCCTCTATTAAAGACTAAACATCACAACCAGACATTTGTAGAAATTATGTGCAATAGTAATTTTTTGAGTAAAGATGCTGAGCAAGCATGTGATTATCTTGATTCACTTGCTAAAAATTCACAAGCCTAGAAAATTGAGGATATTTCAGATAGACATCAATTAATAGAAAACCTCAAAATAGAGGTTGACTTATTAAATTGGGAGAAACTGAAGATATAGCTGTTCGCCATGAAAATTGAATTTCTTTTTGCTGACAATCTTTCAATAAAGGATTACAATCTAACGATTTCCCGTTTACAGAAGATGAGGAAGATGGATTTCCTCTTTGTTTAAGGCTGGGTTTCTAGGTAGCTATGGAGGACGATCTTGTTGACACTCCGTACAATCTCTCTCAGTTGGCTAAAAGAAAGAAAGAAGGGGCTCTTTGCTCTTGATCACAAGGGGTAATTTCTGGGAGAAAACGTCTGTCTCTGTCTGCGTCTGTCTCTCTCTGTCCAGCTGTGTCTAGTCGTTCCTCCCCATTCTCCTTCGCTCCCCGCCTTTTATAGGGGGCTTGGAGTAACATCCCGCCATATTTTGCTCGACCGTTAGCTCCCACTACTCGAGAAGTGCCGCCCTATTTGTTAGGCGGTTGCTCCCACGACCGAAGTGACGCCGCTGCATTCGTTTGGCAATTAGCCCCACGATCCGAGGTGGCAACTCTACTATTCGGGTTGGGTGACTTTGTATTAAATCCCTACCCGAAAGCTATAGGTAGTGTCGCGAATCTCAACTTTAGATTCGCGAACCTGTTCTGTCATCTGGATCGCGAACCTCAGTTTCTTGGGTTCGCGGACCTCAGTTTCTTAGACTCGCGGATCTCAGTTCTTTAGATTAGCGGATAAGATGAGTTGCGGGCTTCCATCTTTGAATTCGTGGATCTGCTTTGCTTTTCCAGAATTTTTCGCCGACAAAACCCCCTCCAAAGTTTCCAAAAACTCTCATGACTCTTAAGGAGTTTTAGAATACTTTTGATATAATTGTTCTGTATTAGAACTTCCATTGCGTTTGTTTGAAATCTATGACTCTGTATTAGGGCCACTACTGCTTCTTGCTTTTGAAGGAACACGTCTCTATATTAGGGACGCGACTCTTCATCTTTGAATAGAAGACGACTCTATATTAGGGTCGCAAATTCTCGTTTCGAAAGGAGCACGTCTCTGTATTAGGGGCGCGAGCCTTCATCTTTTGGGTAGAAAGCGACTCTATATTAGGGTCGCAAACTGTCTTCGGAAGGAACACGTCTCTGTATTAGGGGCGCGAGCCTTCATTTTTGAGTAGAAAGCGACTCTGTATTAGGGTCGCAAACTGTTTTTGGAAGAGAAACCGACTCTGTATTAGGGTCGCGAGCTTTTTGCGGGAAGGCTGGCAGGCAGTTGCTTTCCTACGACGTCAGATTCGAAGTGCTTTTCTGAGCCGCATTAAATGAAAAGGTATCCACACGATTCGAGCTGGATATCATGTCAGTCCGGAGATCTTGGCCGTCCAATAATCATCTATATAACCTCCACTTTACGAAACAGGCTGCCCTTATCTCAAGAAATTTGAAATCTGAGTTCTTCGTCTCAGACTTCTTGTCTTCAATCTCCAATAGCTTCTGATTCTCTGTGCGAAGGATTTTTCTTCCTCTATAAAGGATGCCGAAGAAAACTTCTTCCTCTGATGCTGCCGCCAATGGTCGTCAAGATCCTCGAGCAACCTCCAGTTCAATAGTGGTTCGGCAGGAACCCTTGATTGGAGGTAATAGAGAAAACTTTCGAAAGGCAGTCGCTTTCTTATTATTTTTTCTTTATTTTGAATCTGAATGCCTTTTGCAGTCGACTATGCCTTGAATCCTTGGCATAAAGAGCATTATTTTGGACACTCTGATGGCTATGATGGGGAGAAAGAGTTCAGATTCGGTCATGTCTTCCCACCTTGTACAACATCAGACAGCCAAGAGAGAGAAAATAAGATTCTCCACCCTTCTCGCTCAACATTGAGAGAGCTGATGACCAATGTATCTTTTGAGAAGGAGATAATCGGTCTCCGTTACCCAAACCTATCTTTTTGTTTGGGGACCATATTTCAATGCTCGACAGTGGTTTGGAAGATGGTGATTACAAGTGGCTTCGCCAAGTTAAAGGTCACCACTTGTTTCTCCCCAATATGGATAGATCTTATCCATTCTTATTCTTTCAGTCCCTTTCTGTGCCCAGACGAATGGACTGTCACATAAACAGGCCACAAGACGGTATCCTGTTGGGGGGATTAAATGCTCAAGGTGCTTTTCTTCGTGGTAGTGGAAAACACTTTTGCGGATTGCTTCCGGGACTGCTAAAACATGACCTCCCCATAGGTGAGGTTCCCATAATTGCGCAGATTTTCCTGCACCGATTTACCAATGCGCAATGAGAATTTCCTGTTCAGGATTTTCATCCCCTTGGATGGGTTCATTGCTCTTCAAAAGGAGAGTGGGCAGTCTTGACTAACTTCTTCTTGAAAACCTTCGGGGATCAGCCTCATTATGCGGGGCTATATCGTGCTATCAGGGTTGTTCAGCACGGTATTCCTGCTAGTAGATTTCATTTTTCTGCTTTACTGGAATTGTACAATCTTGATACTTGTACAGTCTTTAGCCCTCGTGGCGAGTTGGGTTTTGCTCTTCATGAAATGTATGAAATTTCGGGCTTACCCATGGGAGACATCCCGTACGAAGAGTATGTTCCTTCCGGGGAAGAACTCCATCTGTTGAAGACTCGGGACCCTTCGATTTATAATGCTTACTGGGAATTGCTCTGCCACTACCATATTTGCACCTACACGTCTGGCACCCGTAGTTTGAAGCCAAAGAAGTGGCTGCAGTATCTTCTGCCCAATTTCTCTAAGGGTAGTCTTAACTTTACTCGCCTTCCTCCAGTTTTTGAAAAGGAAGTTGAGAGAAGGATCGCTAGTTTCGGGACAGATACTTATATCGCTGAATCTGACGAGGATGTATTCAAGGCTGGAACGTCCTTTGAAAGTTTTCACTATCAGGCCCTCCAGCCTTTGTCCGATCCTGCCTTCTTGGCGGGCTTTTTGATGGTATGGCTGAAAAAGTGTGTTATTCCTTCGCAGGAAAACATACCCATTAGGGCCGTATACCCAGCCGTCCTACTAGCATTTGGTAGGCGGCTCAGTTTGTTGCCTGCGATAGTTTGCAGCATCCAGAGCGGACTGAGGAGATTATATGACAAATTCTGTCAGGTGAAGAAGGAGCAAAGGAAGAAAGGGGATCCGGTCATTAAGACTCCCAATCCGCGTGTAGAGCTTCCTTATACTTATTTGATGGCTTGGCTGGTTCTACACTGCCCCACTTTGATGAGTCCTGCAGATTCGTAGATTGACCTAAGTGCTCCAAAAGTGCAGCACTATGAGAGGTCGCAGTGGAAGAGAGGCTACATGGCCGCGATTCGCAAAACCCTTCGTCATTTCTCAACTTTTGAGTTGTTCAGATATTTCCCATACTTCCCGAATGCTGGGTACGGGGAAGAATTCACGGACACTGCAGGTGCCGATAAATTTACTACCCTCTCCTCGGGATGTTTCTGGTGATTGATAAACATCCGCCCAAGGCATCTAGTTCTTCGTTTGGGGAACTTTTGCTATATCGAACCTTATTACCCGAGTCGCTTTGCCCGACAGTTTGGGTACGATCAACTCTACGTTGGCAATCCCAACAGAGAATTAAGCTTCGTTGGGAATGTTCTTGAGAGAGCTCGAGCTTGGTTCCACTTTGTCGCTGGTGGAACCCAAGCAAAATTTAATCTTCCGCTCAAAACTCCGAATTCGAGCATGAGCTTCTGCTTTTGTAAATGTTTTGTGGATGCTAACTCCTCTCCTCAGAGCTTCAACGTACACCATACCAGTCTGCGGGAGATCAGATCCTGGTATGCCCAGAAAAAGAAGGCTGGCAGCACAAAAGTGGCAGGAATGGAGGACTTCAGGGGGGACAGTGCGTCTGATGAGTCAGAACAAAAAGAAGAGAACACTGATGCACCAGTTCAGGCCGCCTCCTTTGATGTTTCTCCAGATCCGGCGTTGAGGAAGACTTCTCCTCCACCGCAGTCTTCTCCTGAGAAGTCTTTACATAAGCGAAAGAGGCTACGGCGTCTCAGTGACTTGCCTACCATTCTGCGGAGAACTGATTCACAGAGCACCCTGTCTGGGACAGGAACTGCAGCACTCACTCTGATTTCTGAATCCCTTGTTGAGGAACCCGAGGAGGAGGAAGATGACTCATCTTTGATTCTCCGTTCCCTTAAGAGGCGTCGGAGTCAAGGACCTGTTATTTGCAGTGATCCTATTCCTCTTACTCAAGAGGGTTCTTCTATTGGCCAGGCCGACGTTGAAGTTGATTCTCCTTCGGCTTTACCAGAGGGCTCTGCGGTTCCTGTTGCTCAGGACACTGCTGATGAAGTGCAAATCATTGGGGAGACCCGCACACCAGACTCTCCAAAGGCGGCACCCCCTTCCGAAGATAAAGATGAATGGGGCGACGATGATGACGCCAGTAGTGACAGCTTCCGTTCTTCTACTCCTCCTTCAGATCATGGTAAATATGTCTTTTTGAGCGAGGATGTTCGAGCCGAAGTATACGGGCCCGAAGTGTTTAGTCCTGAAGTGTATGGACTTGAAGAATCCAGCGTCCAACCTTCAGGTCTTCATTTTCTTTCTTCAGCAATTATGCGATCTTATCAAATGATACTGTAATACTTAACTGTCAATTTTCTTCTTCTCCCTTTTTTTTGCTAGCTCCAGTTTTGACTCCAGGCTTAGAGTGCATGGGCGCGAAGGTGGTTTCACCAAATAATACCATCGCGGAAGCTGATACTGGTGGAGCGACCGAAGTTACTACTGCCGCGGTTGACTCTTCAGAAGCAGTGATTCCCGAGGCTGCTGTGCCTACGACCTTGGTCACGACCGCTCCTTCAACTGATGCTGTAGTCCAGGAGGCTGTGGTTGGTAGCTCCGCGGAAATCTCTAGAGGTGTCATTCCTCCTGTTGCGGATCAACCCGTTTCTGCCTCATCCAGTATTACTCTTTCTCATGCAGAGATTGACATGTTTGAGAGTGAGTTGCTGAAGGACACGGTGGAGACTTTCCTTCAGTTCTTGGATCGCTGTATCGACAAAGTACTAAAGGGGGTTCCTTTTAGTACTCCTTCAGTTTCTTGATCGCCAATGTTCTCAACATTTATCTAACTGGTATTGTTATTATTGGTGGAGAGGATAGAGCTGCTCCTTTTAGGCTTATGATGACTCAGCTTCAAAGGCACGCTGAATTTCTGTCGAAGGCCAGAAGTGCTGATAAATCTGAGTCAGTGGAAATCATCTTTCAGAAGCTGAGAGAGGAACAACTTAAGTTCCAGAAGGAGATTTGAGAGAGGGTAGATATTCGCAAGGCCTCTTTAGAAAGGGCCAATCAGACCGCGAGTCTCTGGTTCTTCAAGTGGAAGCCACTACTTTAGTTGTCAAGGGCCATGATCAAGCCATTGCCAAAGCTCAAGCTTTCTTGGCCAAGATCACCAAGGAGCGTGATGAATCAATGAGGAATCTGGCCGATTTGTCGCGTCGGAGGGACAATGTATCCAAGGATCTCCAAGCGATGCAAGCTGAATTGGATTCGCTGGAGGCTGCTGCAGCGCAGAACGTTATTGCTAGTGACGAAGAACTGCGTCGCCAAGCTACTGTTCAATCTTATGAGATCCTTCAGCAAGACATTGATAACGCAGAGGAGAAAAGAAAAATTCTCTTGAACCATTGAGTTGTAGAACTCTTGTGTACACTGCTTTAGGCTCTTCTTCTTGTTTTTTTTTTTTTTGTAATAGTTCCTTTGTCGTTGTTGGAGAACTTCATTTTGGCCTTGCGAGGCGTGATTTTGCAATTATTCTTTAGAGACTTGTAACGAACTTGCCATTTTTTTTTTTACTGAAGTTTGCGAACCATCGTAAAATTCTGGTATCTGTATATCTGTTACGCGACTCTTTTTTTTTGTCACATGAATTTTAGAGATTCACAGATTTACACCATCCATATCTGACCCGCGATCCGTGTTCTGAAATTCTAGTCCGTGATGCTTCGTCTAGAGGTTCGCGGAATAGACCGTAGATTTTTCAGAATTTGTAGAGACTTCCGCGAGCCGTGGGATGCAGCCGTTTGGGCGTGGAATTCCAAGCGTTGTATGCCTCTATTAATGACGAGACTTCCAAGTTGCGATATCTAAGCGTCCCATGCAACTGCAATAAATTCTGTTGAGATCTGAACTGAAAATCTTGACAGAAGATCTCGGACTTATCTCTTCTAAACTGGAGGTCACAGTTAGCAGCTCGCCTATATAAGGCACATGCTCCCTCCAATGAAGGATCATTCAGCCGTGAGAAGATTTCTTCTTGATTCTCTTCTCTTTCTCTCTTTTGTAGTCGATCCACCAGCGCAGCTATGCTTTCTTTTTCTTCAACCGGAGTGATGGATAAGGGTTGGCATGTCACAAGGCCTCCAGACTGCATCAAGTCGTTGGGGTGTCTCACCGACAAGGTCCTTCTGACCGTAGTCATTTTCCTTAATTAAGGTATACCTCTTCTTCTGATTTATGCCCTCCTCTTCCTTCTTTTTCTTTCTTTTTAACAAATATTTGTTTCGGCTGCAGGAGATAACCGTAGTCATTCTCCTTAACAATGGCCCAGACCCAATGAGCTCGTAATTGCTTCCAATGCCTCAAGGGGCTTGGAAGGTCTCATGTATCTTTCATGAGAGAAAAGATTTCGGGTCTGGGGCATTGTTTTTCTTCTTTCCTAGTATCCCATAAGGTTGGGGTACTAATGACCAGGACCTTGAATTTGCGCAACCCGTCAGCTATATAGCTAGGGTTTGCATTCGGTATGCCCAGTTTTGAACTAATCAATTCACTGGCATCATCCCTGAGAGAGCCAACCAGGAGGTCCTTGATTGTGGTCGGAAAGAATAAATAAGATTATGCCTTTTAAGCCATCCTAAAAAAAAAAGGAGGCTACAAGAGCAAATTGGAAGTGGAGGCCAGGAAGCAAACTTTTTGATCCGAACCATGCCGAAAGAGGCGGTTACAGAAGCAAGTCTGTCACTCCAGAAGAAGGGCCTGCAGGAGCAAACTTTTTGATCTGAGCCATGCCGAAAGAGACGGTTACAGAAGCAAGTTTCCCCTTTTTTGTATTTACTTTTATTGGCTGTATAGCACTTAGAGAATTATCTATAATTTTGTTCTAATGATGAATAAAATTTTTTTTTTCTTTCTACATAACTGAGAGTATCTGAAAGATGATTCTGATGTTGATTATCAGAGGTAACTGTTAACTTGATAATTTCGAAATGGATCAGAATTTTCTAAATACCAAAAACTACTATGAATGAATGAACTTCTTTGTTGATAAACTTGATTCGCCAAATGTGTTATTGGATTGGCAAAACTTGGTGAATAGGGAAATCTGATTCGCCAGAGGTAATTTTTAACTTGGCAAATTTCGATAGGAAGAAAATCTGATTCGCCAGAGGTAATTTTTAACTTGGCAAATTTTGGAAAAAAGAAAAATCTGGTTCGCCAGAGGTAATTTTTAACTTGATAAATTTGGAAAAAAGAAAAAATCTGGTTCGCCAGAGGTAATTTTTAACTTGGTAAATTTGGAAAAAAGGAAAAATCTGGTTCGCCAGAGGTAATTTTTAACTTGGCAAATTTGATATGAGGAAAATCTGGTTCGCGAACTAAAGGCATTTTTAGTCCGGAACCAAAAACTTTCATTGACGAAGTTCTAATTACAGAGAAACTTTTTGCTCATAATTTGCATAGAACTACCCAGGTCGTATTATAACTGGTGTTCTGCAATTTTGCTAAGGATAATACTTCCTCAAGAACTTGCCGTTGATTGGCATTAGGACCTTGTCACCATTAGGCTTTGTCAACCGATACGCACCGTTGGAGTAGACCGTATCAATGACGAAGGGTCCCTCCCACTTTGGCTGGAACTTTCCCCTAGGCTTCTGGCTTGTTATGATTGGTCTTCTAACTGACAGGACCAGATCACCTTTCTTAAAAGTCCTTCGCTTAGCCTTCTTGTTAAAGGTTCTGGAGATCCGCGCCTGGTATAGCTCGATACTCTGTTAAGCTTCTAAGCATTTGTCATCCAAGGCTTCTAACTCTTGGAGCCTTTGCTGATGCTTTTCTTCTCCTGTCATCTTTGTTGTTAACACGACTCGTAATGAAGGGATTTGGATCTCCAAAGGCAAGACCGCTTCTGATCCATATACCAAGAAGAACGGAGTGGCATTGGTGGGAGTTTGGACTGTGGTTCGATGTGCCCACAGACACTCTCCGAGCTTTTCGTCCCAATCCCGTTGATTGGATGACACAAACTTCCTAAGAAGTTTTATAATGGTCTTATTGAAGGCTTCTACTAGACCATTGGCTCCAGGGTAGTATGGTGATGAAGCCACATCCTCGATCCTGTATTTGTTGCAGAATCTGGAATACACTTGGCTTACGAATTGAGATCCGTTGTCGTGAATTATTCTTCTAGGCTCCCCGAAGCGATAAAGCACATGATGCTTGATGAACTTGATAACATCTGACGATTTTACTTCGGTCAGGGAGATGGCCTCTGTCCACTTTGAAAAGTAATCAGTTATGGCCAAAATGAACTGATGTCCTCTCGTTGACGGCGGAGAAATTGGCCCTATGATGTCCATACCCCATTGCTCGAACGGCCATGACGTAGCCGTCGGGTGGAGATATTCTGGAGCTTGATGTATAAAGTCTGCATGTATTTGGCAGGCCATACACTTCTTGGCGTAGTTGACTGCTTCTATCATCATCTTAGGCCAATAATAACCCATCCTTCGGATTCTATTCCAGAGTTTCGGTCCTGGCTGATGTGCTCCGCAGATGCCAGCATGAGCTTCTTCGAGTACCTTTTGAGCTTCGCGGTTGGAAAGACAGCGAAGTAAAACTCCGCCGTAGGATTTTCTGTACAACGTCTGGAGTTCCGCATTGTAGTAAAACCGGATGGCCCTTCTCTGAATGGCTTTGGCTTCTTTTGAACTTTCAGGTAATATCCCGTAAAGGACATAGTCTATATAAGGAAAACGCTAATCCCTTGGCTCTAGGCTAGACGCGCAAGCATCAGCTTCGTTTTCTTGTGGCTTTTTCACTTCTTCTTTGAGCTCATCCTTTGAACAGAACAACTCCTTGCTGCTTACCATAATTTGCCTTTTACCATGCTTGGGCAAGGCTAATGTAGCAGCAAGGAAGCTAGTGAATCCGCATAACTATTGAGGTGGCGCTTTATGTGGCTGATGTAAAAACCAGCGAACCCATTAGCGACTTTGATGACCGCATGATAATACGGCAGGAAGTCTTCATGTTTGACTTCATACTCCCTTTTTATTTGATTTACAACGAGTTGAGAATCCCCATATGCCTCCAAATATTTGACCCCCAGTTGCTTGGCTATTCTTAAGCTGATTAGGAGTGCGTTGTATTCCGCAACGTTGTTGAAGCTCGAGCTTGTCAACGAGAAAGCTTGAGGAATGATGTGGTTGCGAGGAGAGACGAGAACAACTCCCACCCCCGCTGTCGTCTTTCCTTTGGATCCCATTCGGGAGGTGCCATCAAAGAAAAGTTGCCATACACCGTTCGAAACCGTATTTGATTTGGAAGACCTTCTCAAACCATCCTTATCTGGAATTAAATATCGTTCCTCCAATTCTCCTGGGATTTGTTCATATAACCTCGAGGATGCCGGGACTGGATGTTCGGCCAAGAAGTCGGCCACGGCCTGTCCTTTGATAGACTTCTGTGGGATGAAGTGCATATCATATTGTGATAGCAAAATAGCCCAATTGGATAGTCTTGAATTTAATGACCCAGGTTTAGTCATGAATATTCTCAGAGGGTTAACTCTCAATACAACGTAGATAGTTTGTCCAACTAGGTAGTGTCGCATTTTCTGTATTGCAAACACCAGCGCCAGACATTCTTTTTTCACGGGATTATACCGGTGTTCTGCCCCGATCATCATTCTGCTGAGGTAGTAAATGGTTTGCTCGTGGCCTGACTCATTCTTCTGCGCTAGCGAAGTGCCCAATGAATGGTCCATAGCCCTTACATATAACTGGAAGGGCTTTCCCGAAACTGGGGACACGTGCATTGGTGGGTTCGTGAGATATTGTTTGATCTCTTCAAAAGCTTTTTGGCATGCGTCATCCCAAATGAACGACACTCCTTTCCTCATCAATCTGTTGAAAGGTTGACATTTACCAGATAAATTTGATATAAATCTGCGAATGTACGCCAGCCTGCCTTGTAACCCTCTTAACTCTTTGAGGTTACGGAGAGCTGGCATGTCTTGGATAGCTTTGACTTTGTCTGGATCAAGATGTATTCCTTTCGAAGTTACGACAAAGCCGAGGAATTTGCCACTAGAGACCCCCAGGAAAAACTTAGCCAGATTCATCTTGAGCTGGTGCTTCCTCATGAGGTCAAACACTATCTTCAAATCTTTTAAGTGATCTTCTTTATTTCTGCTTTTAATTGCTAGGTCATCTACGTAGCACTCCACTGTTTTCCGGAGGTGCTCCTGGAAAACTGCATGCATGGCGCGTTGATACGTAGCACCTGCGTTCTTTAGGCCAAAGGGCATGACTGTATAGCAGTATACTCCGAGTGGTGTCCTAAAGGACGTATGCTTCTCATCATCGGGATACATCTTTATTTGATTATATCCCGAGAATCCATCTATGAACGTCATGCGCTCATACCCACACGTATTATCTATCATAATATCAGTGATGGGTAATGGGAATTCGTCTTTGGGGCAAGCCTCGTTCAAATCCCTAAAGTCTAAGCAGACTCGGATTTTTCCATTTTTCTTGGTCACGGGAACTATATTTTTGACCCAGTCAGGGTGTTGTTCCTCGCGAATAAAGCTTGACGCGATCAACTTTTTGATTTCAGTTTCTATAGCTTCCCTGATCTCTAGGCGGAATCTTCGTTGTTGCTGCTTTACTGGCGTAGCTTCTGGTCGAATCTTCAATTTGTGAACCGCCACGCTTGGATCCAACCCTGGCATCTCCTCGTAATTCCAAGCAAAAATATCAATGTATTCGCGGACGAGGGGTATCAATTCTTTCCTTTCTTCCGATGATAGGTTCTCACTTATAAATATGGGTTTAGGATTCTTTTCATCTCCCATATTGATTTGGATCACTTTATCTTCAGTTGGGGGCTCCCGTTGTTCAAACTGAATCTCCCACTCCCTATTAAGATGCTTGTCCCAAGGGTCGTCTCTTTCTGGTGAGGCTTCCTTCAAATCTTCGTCTTCGTGGATCGCGGAAGCCATGTTCACGGATACCTCTCGGAAAATCACACCTGTGCTGACATCTGAATCCCAGCATGATGATTCTGACGAATGATCGTACTGTCTTTTCTCAGCTTTGTCGTTTGAGGAGGCCTCGGAAGTGGTGATGCATCCCAACCCCCTGCCGATTTTCTGGTAATAGTCTGGCATCTTCCTTTCGGGGACAAAAAGTTGAAGGATTGTGTTTCTTCTTTTTCCGAAATTCAACCCCCTGCCTTTGGCCAGATTGTATCCCATTTTCTTCATTATTCCATGGGAATTTTCATCGTACTGGAAGAACTCGGGTTTTTCCTGTTCTTCCTCAGAATCGGAACATTTCTCTTTGTTCCTATGACTTGCTCTTCCAAATAATATGGCCTTTTGGGTTCCGCTTCTGGGAGGGACCTCAAAAATAGCTTGGTCAGCCCTTTCAACGTCATCACTTAATTCATATAAGGATGATCGGATAGGTGCTTGGGAAGAAGTCAGAGAATATATCTCATTTACACAGTCGCTAAATGCATCTGTGCTAGTGCTTGAGGGCTCAGAATCAACACCAGAAGAATAAGCAAATTCTAGATTTTTATTTATCACCCATTCACCCTCAGAGTGAATGGCATTATTTACATCAAGGCCTTCGAGGCTTACACAATGGGCTCACCATCCCAGATTACATTCTCGGATTCCGAATTTTCGGATCCTGATTCTATATCAACCTCTTTGCCACTATCAGAGTCATTCTGAACGGGCCGATCTATGACGCCAAACGCATCTTGATATAGCAACGCGTCAGTAAAGTAGTTTTCAACTCCTTTGAAGAGTTGTTGCTCCGCAATGAGTGTCTTCACATTCGCGTCTTCGTCGACGTACTTCATACATTGGTGTAACGTAGAGGGCACGATTAGATTATTGTGGATCCAGGGTCTCCCCAACAGCAGGTTGTATGACGTGTCCGCATCTATCACGTAACACGTGACTTCCGTTTTCAGGTCGCCGATTTGACACTTGAGCTTTATTTTACCCAAAAGTCTACTACCTCTAGCATTGAACCTGAAGATGGTAGTGTTGGTCGCGGTCAACCTGTTCATCGGCACTCCAAGATATCGTAGCATCCTTCGTGGCATAATGCTCAAAGCCGAACCTGGATCAACTTGAATACGATCAATCTTCGTAGACCCTATGTATCCTTTGTAATACAAAGGGCGATGATGCTTATTACTTCTGATTTGCATATCTTCCGGAGAGAAGGTGACGCAAGGGATGTTTTTACCAGAAATCTGGTGACATGTCGCACAAAGAGACTCTCCTTCTTCGATCATCTCTGGTATTTGCACCAAGAACACTTCCGAATCCTGCAGAGCCTCTCTTAAAACTTCCCTAGTAGATTTGGAGAGCTTCAGGAGCTCGTACAAGGTTATCCTTGCAGGGATTTGGCTAACTGTGTTAGGATGTCGAACTGGAATGATTTTCGCGAGTCTTCCGCAAGTTCCTTTCCCTTCTTCCTTAGAGCTTTGTCAAACTTCAGCTCCTTTTGCTTGACTTTCTCTAGAGATGGTTGAGAATCTGTTGTTTGGCTGTAATTCTTTAAGTAAAATTTTCCCGAACGGGTCTCCTTGGAGGGAGGGTCTGTATCGGCGACCAAGGAATTTTCGATTTCTTTTTCCGAATCGGTCAGAGCAGGAACAGTCTCATCGTCTTTGGGAATTACGGAAACGACGTTGGAGGTGAAGACCCTCTCTCTTCGCTTCTTCCCAGATGAACTGGGACTCCATTGTTCATCATTTAAGAGATCAGGATGGACCCACAGTATCTCTCCCCTATCAGTTTCAAAGGGAAATAATCCTTTCTTTTGCTGTTGGATGGGCTGCACTCCATCTTGAACTGTTGACTCTATCCAGTGGGGTGTTTTACCGAATTTGACGGTCACCATGTTCGCAGTCACCTTCTTCTGGTGCTCTTAAAGCTTGATGACATTAGCGTCTACTAAGGCTTGAATTTTGTCTTTAAGGATGTAGCAGTTTTGGGTGGGGTAGTTAATGATCCTATGTTAGACACAGTAGTTAGGATCATTAACTTTCCCAGCTTCCTCTGGACGTTTAGACTCTGGCAAATTTAGCATCTTCTTACTCATGAGGAGGTTGAAGATAGTCTTCATGTGCTCATCCTTAAAGGAGTATTGCTTTTGTAGCATTCGCATCTGAGGATGAAGTTTCGGGGAAGTCTTCATAGGTTGTGGCGCGTCAGTGACAATTGTTTCCTTTCCCTTATATCCTCAGGGTCGGGACTTATAGCTGTTATCACCACTTCGCTTTGGTTTCTCCTCGCCTCCCTCTTCTTCAAGCCTTTGCGCAATTTCTTCAGCTTCTTCAGCTTGTAGGGCGAGATCTTTCCAAGTTGAGGACTTCACCGCTCCCATCCTGGCTAGAACCTTGGTCGATAAATTATGTCGACAGGTTTCTACCAGGGTCTTTTCTGGCATCCCATGCGGACATCTGAGGGAATAATTTCGGAACCTTTTGATAAAGTCTCGGGCTGACTCTCCTTTCTTTTGTTTAGCAGCTAGAAGCGCCGGCATTGATATCTCCATATCATCATCATAGAAGCGAGTGAGAAAGGCTTTCTCCATGTCACTCCAGGAATTGATGGTTCCTAGTTCTAATCTCCGGAACCATTCAAAAACTAGCCCGGTTAAGGTACTAACAAATATTCTTGTGATAATAGGGTCATTTCCGGATAAATGCCCTATCTGCGACTTAAATAGTAGAGGTGTTGGTTTGACGATCCTCTACCATCAAAAGATTTGAGCTTCAACGGTTTGTAGCTTTCTTGGAACGGCACCGTTTCCCACTCCATGGGATATGACCTTACTACACCCAGTTCTTGTAGGTCACCCTTATGCATAAGGGCGTTCAGTTGGTTCTGGAAGCTCTCCATCCAGACAGCATTTGCGTTTCCCTCCTAGTGTATGGAGCGGTTGTCATCATCTTTATGATGTTCTTCTTCTTCTCGATTATTATGAGGACCATGACCTTCTTCTTCGGTCTTCTTTCCCGTATCCTTCAGTTTAGCTTTTTCAAACTCCATCAGAACGTGTAGCATATCTTTAAGCTTGCTGATGACGTTCTGCTGTTGCTGGATATGCCTATCTTGCTCCTCCATTCTCCGCATGAACTCTTCTGGGATATTGTTCTGCATCATATATGCAGAGGCGGAGTCTTCTAAGAATGAATCGGACGTCTGTGATTCAGCCATAACAGACTTGGCTATATCTTCTTCATCAGATGAGATCCCCGCCATCTGTCTATAATTCATAGGGATTGCCACCCCACTTTTGAGTCGAGTGTACCGAAAAACTCCTCGCTCTTCGTTGGATGGGTCTTTCGTACTCGAAGAGAACTCTGGGTCAGAAACTTCTTCTTCGGAGACTTTCTTCGCCTTCTTTTTCTTCTTCTTTTCTCCAACGCTTATCATGTTGGAGGTCATTGCGGGGTATTTCGGCTCAGAAAACTCGAGCCCGCGTCGTCTCCTTTTTGTCGATTGGGATGTCGATATTGATGAAGACGACAATCGATAAAACACCGAGGATCGGGCATGAGTGAACAATGACAGTGAGACAGTACTGTATTGATCAGTCATTCACAGTGGCATTGAGATGCATGGGATTCTTCTCTTCTTTTGTTTAGAAGTTTCCTAAGATCTCTTGTACTGGAGTCCCTTGTGATGGGTTCATTTGTGAGAGATAAACTCAGGGACGGTGGAGTTTCAGCCTCGCGGATAGGCATGCACTTTCTGCGAATTTGATGTTCGCGAGCTTCTTGATATTTTCCCCTTGGGACGCGAATGTACGCTCCGGGTCGACTATGGACAACTTTGACGGGTTCACTCTGCTTCCTGTAGGAAACGAGAGTGAATCCTTCTGCATCTTGACCAACCTCGCCTTTAGGCTTCCATATTTGGATCGTAGGTTTCTGTCGAGATGAGTTGGCAGTTTTCTTTTGCTGCGCGTTCCTGTGAAGGCCCGTGAAGGGCACGAGCTTTGTTTCTCCTCAGGTTTCTCCTCATTGTACGAGTGAGAGGAACCTCCTTCTCCGCATGACAGCTTTGCGAAGCGGGTGGGGGTTGCTTCCCCTTGTTGAAGCGGGGACCTTGGTCCACTTTGCTTGAGAGATCAAGAGTCTTTATCGGAACTGGCAAAGAGCCCGTTGTTAAGGAATGGGATTTCGAACTATCTTGGTCCGTTGATTTCCTCAACTGGGCTATTGCCATCTCCTTGGGAATTGACCCCTTGGAGACTTTATGGTATTCCCTTAGGGAAGTAGGGCTCTTGGAGCCTGAAGAAAAAAATTATTCATACCTTTGCTGGTCGACGGAAATGGTGAGCGAGTCGACCATACTACCAACTGGGATGTTGTCGGATTGAGCCACCACCAAGTCACCTGAGGTGATGGTAGTCCCCAGCGGTGTCACTAATCTTCTGTTCGCCATGAAAATTGAATTTCTCTTTGCTGACAATCTTTCAACAAAGAATTACAATCTAATGGTTTCCCGTTTACAGAAGATGAGGAAGATGGACTTCCTCTTTGTTTAAGGCTGGATTTCTAGGTAGCTATGGAGGACGATCCTGCTCTCCATTGACACTCCGTACAATCTCTCTCAGTTGGCTAACAGAAAGAAAGAAGGGCTCTTTGCTCTTGATCACAAGGGGTAATTTCTGGGAGAAGACATCTGTTTTTGTCTGCGTCTGTCTCTCTCTGTCCAGCTGTGTCTAGCCGTTCCTCCCCGTTCTCCTTCACTCCCCGGCTTTTATAGGGGGCTTGGAGTAATGTCCCGCCATATTTTGCTCGACCGTTAGCTCCCACTACTTGAGAAGTGCCGCCCTATTCGTTAGGCGGTTGCTCCCATGACCGAAGTGACGCCGCTGCATTCGTTTGGCAGTTAGCCCCACGATCCGAGGTGGCAACTCTACTATTCGGGTCGGGTGACTTTGTATTAAACCCCTACCCGAAGCTATAGGTAGTGTCGCGAATCTCAACTTTAGATTCGCGAACCTGTTCTGTCGTCTGGGTCGCGAACCTCAGTTTCTTAGATTCGCGAACCTCAATTTCTTAGACTCGCGGATCTCAGTTCTTTAGATTCGCGGATAAGATGAGTTGCGGGCTTCCGTCTCTAAATTCGTGGATCTGCTTTGCTTTTCCAGAATTTTTCGCCGACAATAGCTGTACGATTAATTTCTATCACAAAGAAATTTAAAGATTTGTTTACAAAGAAAACTAAAACAGTTAAGTTAATAGAAGAAGTTCGAAAAGTTTGTGATATTTACGAATTACAAAGACACATGACTTGCGAATTTCCAACACTTCCCGCTTTTAAGGAAGTATTAAATGAACAAGCTAATGGTTTTAATATTGCTCTTTAACCAGCAAACAATCCATATTCACAAACATATAACTGTAGTTGGAGAAGCCATCCAAATCTTCAAGGAAAGCAGAATCCTCAACAATAATTTATTCGTCAAAATAAGCCACCTACTAATCCACCACAGCAATACGTCCAACCTTCTATGTACAAACCACCACTGAAAAGAAATTTTGAGGATAATTATTTGCAGATACAGCAGAGAATGGATCAGATGATCTAAGCGTAATAATAATTTATTCAGTCGGAACAAACAATCAATAGTCAGAATGCAACAACCTTCAAAGATATCCGATCATAGATAAGCCAACTTAGTTCTGCATTGCAAATAAAGGAAAAATATAAGCTACCATTTCAATCGGAGACCAGTACTTCAAGTGAAATCGAAAGTATAAATGCATTACTTCTTCTAATAATAATGATATACCTGAGATAATTGCTGCAATAAGTTTAAGAAGTGGTAAAGTACTTAATGAGCCTGTCTCAAAAGAAAATACTAAAGAGAAACATGGTGATGATTCAGTACAACACTCTAAAGATGATAATTCTAAATAAGACTTACTTCCATAAATTATAAGCCACCTATAGTGTTTTTGCAATGATTGAAAGCTAAAAATATTAATGCATTTTATACTGATATTTTAGAAATTTTTAAACAGATACAGATCAACATATCTCTACTGGAAACGATTAAACAAGTCCCATCATGTGCAAAATTCTTGAAGGACTTGTATACCATCAAAAAACGTCACAATGTATAGAAGAAAGCATTCTTCACAGAACATATAAGTGCATTATTCCATTTTAAAATGCTTTTTAAATATAAGAATCCTGGATGTCCAACTATTTCTTATGTGATAGGTCAACATGACATAGAAAAAGCTTTATTTGATTTGGGAGCTAGTGTAAATCTCTTGCCATATTCGGTTTACAAGCACCTATGTCTTGGAGAATTTAAATCTACACCGGTCACATTACAGTTAGCTGATAAGTCAGAAAGATATCCTAAGGACGTTATGAAAAATGTTTGAGAGCTGATCAAAAACTTTTATTTTTCAGTAGATTTTATAGTTATCAATACTATACCTGTAAAGGATCCATATCTTCATAATCCTCGGACGTCCATTTTTAGCTACGGCTAATACGATCATAAATTGCAGGAATAGTATGGTGAAGTTTTTACTTAGAAACACGACCCTTGAGCTTTAATGTATTTAATGTTTGCAAGCAACCTAATATTGATAATAATGAATTACAAGATATTAATTACATTGAAAAAATCTGTGAAGAAAGAGATATCGTATCATTGTGCATGTCTGATTCTTTAGATCTTGCATTAATATTGAATGACGATTTCCTTGATTGTTTCAAATCCGAACATATCGTTGAAATTATCAAACACTTAACTAATGCTCAATGTTCAAATATCACATGATGGATCTCAGAAATGGAAGTCTATGAAGAGTTAGCTCAAATTACAATGAAATTAATACTATCTGATAACCAAACACTGATACCTGAGTTAAAACCGTTACCTAAAGATTTCAAATATGCATTTTTGGGACCTAAGAAAACTTTCTCAGTGGTCATCTCAGCACATCTTGATGAGGTCAGGATGAGCGACTGCTATTGATATTGCAAAAGTATAAGGAAGCTCTTGGATGTAAAATGATAGATATTAAAGTATAGACCTCCTTATTTGTACACATCGCATCACCTTGGAAGATGGAGCCAAGCCTATTAGGCAAATGCAAGAGGCGCATTCCTACCATGAAAGAAGTAGTTAAAGCTAAAGTGTTGAAACCTTGTGATGCTGGTACCATCTATTCAATAGTTGATAGTAAGTGGGTAAGTCCAACCCAAATTGTTTCGAAGAAGAGTGGGGTAACAATCATTAAAAACGAAGATGGAGAGGTGATACCCAATCGTACTACTACAAGTTGGCGTATGTGTATTGATTACCGAAAATTGAATCAAGTAATATACAACGATCACTTTCTATTACCATTGCTTGACCAAGAACTTGAAAGAGTTATTGGACATGAATTTTATTGTTTTCTTGATGGTTATTGATGAGTATCATATATTGTATTTTTCCTCCCATACTTTATCTATTTTTGTATATAAATAAATACTACTCGGGTATTTCTAGTGTCTTTTTCAGGTGATCCAATTTGAACAAGAAAATGGCATGAAATCAGAGTTGGACTAGGAAATCAAAGGCCGAAAAGTTTCTAAAGTGGGCGAGACTACAAGATTAAATTACTGCAGGAAGTAAAAGTCAAATACAGTCAAGTAAATAAAGAGTACAAGACAAGATACTTCTGTAGAAGAAACATCAGACAATTGGGCTTTGTTTAGCCGCCAATTGGCAGTTTCTACCGCCAAATAGCGGCCAAACGTGGCCGTTCCAGAGGGATTTTCTTCGAGGGCTTAATTGTAAATTTGTAGTTTTTTTGGTTCTACTAGAATTAGGGTTTGATTTTTGAGACCTATATATCGGCCGATCATTGTATTTTGAATGGATTCGGGAATTTTTGTACTCGTTTTCTGATTAATAAAGTTAGGGTTTTTGCTAAAGGTTGACGGCCACAACACCGTGTTCCAGAGATAAACCATTGTTCTTGAGATTTTTACTTGCTTTCTAGATAGAGTTTCTCGCTTTCTAGTTTAGGTTTTACTGCTTTCTAGATTATGGTTTATCATTTCATGAATAAAAATTTGATCTTCCTTAGTAAAAATATGAGTTGCTAATTAGATTAGCTCTAGAATGTAGATGAAGCTAAGATCCACCATGTAATTATTTTCTAATATTTTTCTTCTTAAATAAAATTAATAAAGACATGATTTTTCAATAAAATGATTAAAATACAAGAACTCGAAGATTAGGACTTTGATAGATTATACTTGAAATAGGTTTCTTGATAATCTATACTTAGTTAGGGTTTGGGGTTGCTGGTTTTATCTTTTTCTTTGAATTATCTAACAGATTTAGTTTGTTTTTATAAGAAGTACCATTTTTAATGAGTTATACTTGCACAACACTTGATAGCTCATGCTTAGGGCACTTTAAGTAAAAATTAAACTAAAAAGATCGAATTTTTATGATAGAAGAAAATAATAGAAGTAAGAACATGGTTGGAAATTAGTGGATTCTATATCCTAGGCTATTTAGATTAATTCAAGTTCAAGCTAGAATTTTTGGTTAGTCTGTTAGACTAAGGAAAGAGTAAGGAACTCAGAAACACCATAGATCCCTGTGAGACGACCTGTACAGCGCTATAACGATACTGTGCGCTTATAGTAAATATATCACATCAAGTTTTTAGCACCGTTGCCAGGGATCGACGGTGTTTTTCTTGTTTTTTCTAGCATTTTATGGGTTAACAGTGTGTGTGAGTGTGCAGAAAATAGAAATTGCAGATACAGGAAGATTTAAAGGATTTGAAGAGCCTCTGAACCAAGTGGAAAAAAAGCAGAAATCAAATTCGCTAGTTTAGCCGCTATTCAACGGCTAAAACCGCTATTTGGAGGCCCAAAAGGTACTTTCTAAACCCAAATTTTCTCTGTTTCTGTAGTTTTGTTTTCTGGTTCTGTAGAAAAATTAAAAAAAAATAAAAAAAATTAGGAACAGTAGAAATTACATTTTTATTTGATCATATCTATTCCACCGTTTTATCTCTCCACCACACCCCACTTCTTGCATTAGTTTAGCAAGTTCACGCATACACTCACATCGCTGGTTCATGCCACATTGGACCCGTGATCAATTTGGTCGACTTGTAAGATCAGATTTGTTCATGAGAGATAAGATGGACCAGCCGATCCCGATCCTTCAGGATCGATGTTACCCGTTGCGTACATCATTACCATCATACATCAAACTTCCACACGTAGCGGGTAATCACTATGAATTGAAACCGCAGTACATTAGTATGATTCCTAAATTCACTGGTTCTGATTCAAAAGATGCATATCTCTTTATCAGTGAATTTTAAGAAGTATGCGTAATGATTAAACTGTAAAACTTATCGGAGGACGCAATTAAGCTCCGCTTCATCCCTTTTGCACTTAAGGATAATGCCAAGAAGTGGTTGTACAGTATGCCTTCTGATTCAATCACTACTTGGGATGAATTCGTTGCAGTGTTTCTCAAGAAATATTATCCCACGCATAAGACGGCAAGAATCAGAAATCAAATTAATCAATTCCGTCAAGTGTTGGGAGAACCCTTCTGGAAATACTTAGAACGGTTCAAGGATTTATTAGCTCAGTGCCCCCACCATGCGATAGAAAAGTGACGGTTGTGTCAAATCATGTATGAAGGACTTGATTACATATCCAAAACTCTTCTGGAATCCATGTGTCAAGGGGAGTTTATGAGGAAAAACGAGGATGAAGCATGGGACTTTCTTGAGGACTTATCATGGAAGACTATGCAGTGGGAGAGTCCCACTAAGAAGCCCAGTATATCAACTTCTGCTCATAAGAGTGGGATCCATAGCGTCGATAGCTCTATACCTGCCGAAGCTAAGATTGCAGCACTTATAAGGAGAATTGAAGTACTGGAGACTCCTAGTACTCCATCAGTGGGTCAAGTGAATCAAATCCAAAATCCCACATGCTTTAATTGCGGAACTCCCAGTCACGTTATGGAGGAGTGTCCATTGTTAGTAAATCCTATGGGTCCCACACTTGAGCAAGCTAATGCCATGTATTAAAGACCCGTTAATAATCCATACGCTTCGACATACAATCCTAGCTGGAGGAGCCATCCAAATCTCTCATGGGGTCAAGGGTAATATCAGGGAGCCCCGAACTCCAACATGCAGCCTCCAGCTACTGGTCAGTTCCCAAAACCAAATATGGGTGCTTATCAACACCCAAATGTTTCAAACCATGGGAACAACCTGAATAGACCACCTGTACAAAACCAATCATATCCACAACAGGGGTCTAATAATGATCAAGAAAAGCGACTTCAATCACTTGAGAAGAATGTTGAAAATCTTCTCAAGTCTCAGTCCAACCTTGACACATACATGCAGAATCTTATGAAAGTGTCAACTGATTTTATTCAAAGAACAGATCATCACCTGCTTGTGAACTCTCTATCTATTAAGAATGTAGAGCAGCAGGTTGGACAACTAGCAAATCAAATGAGTGAACGTGGCAAGGGCACTTTTCCAAGTCAACCCATAACAAATCCTAATGTCAGTTCCTCAAATTTGAATCAGTCGCATGTCAACCAAATTAATGCCATTCACACACTTTGATCTGGCAAACTGGTTGACAATCACATAGCCATGCCACCTGATTCCACTCCTATTGCACGGTAAGCTACACTCCCTGATACCACGATTCCATCATCACCTCATGATTCATCATCATCATCCCACGATCTACCCACTAGCACGACAGAAGAATCTGATCCTTCTAATTCTGATCCTCCTATTGACCATACTTATAAGCCAAAGGCTCCCTATCCAAATCGATTGAAGAAAAATTCTCCTCAGGTGGAGCACATTCTTGAGTTATTCAAGCAAGTTATGGTCAATATTCCTCTTCTTGATGCAATCCAACAAGTACCTGCTTATGCAAAATTCTTAAAGGATTTATGCACAAAGAAGAGAATAACCAATGTTCCAAAGAAAGTCTTCCTAGCTGCTAACATATCAGCATCCTCTCTCAGTCAGCACCCGTAAAGTATAAAGACCCTGGAAGTCCTATTGTCTCCTACACTATAGAGACTACAGTGATTGAAAGGGCTTTACTAGATTTAGGAGCAAGTGTCAACTTGCTTCCTTATTCAGTGTACCAGCAGTTAGGACTGGGAGAGTTGAGACCTACAAGGATTACATTACAGCGAGCTGATAGATCTGTAAAGACACCTATGGGAGAGATTGAGGATGTCTTGATTAAGATTGGGGAGTTTATCTTCCCAGTTGATTTCATAGTCCTCGAGACTCAACCTGTGGTGAATCCACACCATTGTATCCCAGTTATTTTGGGACGTCCATTCTTGGCTACTTCTAATGTTGTTATTAATTGCCGGAGTGGATTGATGAGACTTTCCTTTGGAAATATGATACTTGACTTTAATATATTCAATCTAGGGCACCAACCAAGTATTCCACATGACGAGCCCCTAGAAGTGAATATGATCCAAGGGTTGTCCAGTGAACACCAAGAGGAGAAATTCTTTGATGAACTAATGGTTTTGTTGATGAGAGTGTATTCTTGGAGATGCTCGATGAATCATCTAATTATGTGTCTTCCACTCAATGGAAACTTCCACCTGAGCCATTGATGACTGAACCACGAGTTCAGTTATGACCATCTATTGAGTGTCCACCTGAGCTTGAGATGAAGATCCTTCCGAGTCATCTCAAGTATGCTTTCTTGGGTGAACACGACACACTACCAGTCATTATCTCTGCAGAATTGACTGACGCTCAGGAGCTCATATCAGTGTTGAAAGCACATAGGAAAGCCATAGGCTGGAGTATGGCCGATATTAAGGGGATAAGTCCTTCTATAGTGTAGCATAGAATTCATTTACTAGACAATGCACGACCTACAAGAGATCCTCAGCGTAGGTTGAATCTGGTAATGAAAGAAACTGTGAGGAAGGATATTCTTAAGTGTCTTGACAATGGGATTATCTATCCTATCTCTGATAGCTCATGGGTAAGCCCAGTTCAAGTAGTGCCTAAGAAATCCAGAATCACTGTAGTCAAGAACGATGCAAATGAACTTATCCCGATGTGTTTGCAGACGGGATGGCGAGTCTGCATTGATTATAGGAAGCTTAATGCTGCAACTAGGAAGGACCATTTCCCCTTACCATTTATTGATCAGATGTTAGACCGGTTGGCCGGACATGAGTTCTATTGTTTTCTAGATGGATACTCTGGCTACAACCAAATTCCCATCGCTCCAGAGGATCAAGAAAAGGCCACGTTCACATGTCCATTCGGCACCTTTGCATACAGACGCATGCCCTTTGGGTTATGCAATACACCTGCCACGTTCCAAAGGTGCATGGTAAGTATTTTCTCTGACATGGTTGAACGATTTCTTGAAATTTTCATTGATGATTTTTCTATCGTCGGAGATTCATTCCAAGAGTGTCTAGATCATTTAGAGTTAGTTCTCACGCGTTGTCATGAGAAGCATTTGCACTCAATTGGGAAAAATGCTATTTTATGGTCAAAAATGGCATAGTGCTAGGGCATGTCATCTCGAAGTATGGTATCGAGGTTGACAAAGCCAAGGTAGACCTCATCAATAATCTGCCACCTCCGCGATCAGTGAAAGATATACAATCCTTCCTTGGTCATGTTGGTTTTTATAGAAGATTTATCAAAGACTTTAGCAAAATTGCTAGGCCTTTGACACATCTACTAGCCAAGGAAGTACCATTCAATTTCACACCTGATTGTCTAAGAGCATTTGAGCAGCTCAAGAAGGTGCTGACCACCACTCCTATTATTCATGCACCAGACTGGAGCTTACCCTTTGAGCTCATGTGTGATGCATCCGATTACACTATCAGTGTCGTCCTTGGTCAACGTATTAATAAGCAGCCACATGTGATTTACTATGCAAGTAGGACACTCAATGATGCCCAGTTGAATTACTCTATCATAGAGAAAGAGTTTCTGGCAGTCGTCTTTGCACTTGAGAAGTTTCGTTCCTACTTGATCGGATCACGAATTATAGTATACACTGATCATGCTGCTTTGAAATACTTGTTAACCAAGAAAGATGCAAAAGCAAGGCTTATTCGATGGATCCTCTTGCTACAAGAGTTTGATCTTGAGATATTAGACAAGAAAGGTGTTGATAATTCAGTAGCTGATCACTTGTCTCGTCTGCCCAACGCTCCAACTAATTCGTGCCCCATAAACGAATCATTTCCTGACGAACAACTGTTTGCATTGATGCACGAACCATGGTTTGTTGACATTGTGAACTATCTTGTGACTAAGGAGATTCTGTCCCATTGGTCCAAGCAAGATCGATATAGATTCTTGTCCCAAGTAAAATTCTTTTACTGGGATGAACCATATCTGTTCAAATGTTGTCCAGACCAGATCATACGTCGATGCATACCTAACGATGAGATACAAAGTGTCCTCTCTTTTTGTCATGATTTAGCTTGTGGAGAACACTTTGGTCCCAGGAAAATGGCTGAAAAGGTATTGCAGAGTGGCTTCTATTGGCCAACTCTTTTCAAAGACGCCGTGGAATATTGCAAAGCATGCACACGATGCCAATTCGTAGGCAAAATTTCACGACGCAATATGATGCCTCTGCATCCCATCCTTGAGGTCGAAATCTTTGATGTATGGGTATATATTTTATGGGACCGTTACCCAACTCGTTTGGAAACCAATACATATTAGTCGTTGTCGATTATGTTTCCAAATGGGTAGAGGCAATAGCCGCAAAATCGAATGACAACAAAGTCGTTGTCAAGTTCTTGAAAGAGAATATCTTTTCTCGATTTGGCGTTCCTCGAGCTATTATTAGTGATAACGGTACCCATTTTACCAACCGGTCATTTGAGGGGCTTATGCGGAAATATTCCATTACCCACAAATTAGCTACACCGTATCATCTGCAAACTAGTGGGCAAGTCGAAGTTTTCAATCGCCAAATCAAACTGATTTTGGAGAAGACAGTAAATCACAATAGAAAAGATTGGTCTTGTAAACTAGCGGATGCATTATGGGCCTACCGTACCGCTTACAATACTAATTTAGGCATGTCTCCATATCGTTTGATATTTGGAAAAGCGTGTCATTTACCAGTGGAGTTTGAGCATAAGGCTTTATGGGCAATCAAATTTCTAAATTTTGAGCTCGAAAAAGCTGGCGAGCAGTGGAGATTACAAATTAATGAGCTTGATGAGATTAGACGGGATGCATATGAAGCGATCATTCGCAAGTCATTTGCACCTGGACAAAAAGTTCTCCTATATAATTCGAGGCTACATTTATTTTCCGGAAAATTGAGGTCGAGATGGAGAGGACCGTACATAGTACGGACGGTGCACCATCACGGTGCAATTGATCTCGAGGACCCTAAAAATGGTAGTTTATTCAAGATAAACGGTCACCGATTAAAACCATTTTTAGAAACTCGAGTAAGCGATAACGTGGAGGTCGTGACACTTCACGATCCGATTTATGCGTAAAGGCATGTAGTCATTTGTATAATAGCATGTATATTATGTTACTAACATGATGCAGGGTTTTAAAGCAAAATTAGGAAAATATGAGGAGCTGACTGTAATTTTACATCCCTTTATAAACCCAAGCAGCCCTCTTCTTCCCCAAATCCATTCTTCTAAAACCCTAGCTGCCCCCTCCCTTCTCCACTTCCTCCTTTGGCTTTTGCTTCTCTCTTTGCAGAACAGTGTAGGATCTTCAATTTTTTCTCTGACCAGTGGT
The DNA here is from genome assembly GCA_036321105.1 of Dracaena cambodiana. Classification (NCBI taxonomy): domain Eukaryota; kingdom Viridiplantae; phylum Streptophyta; class Magnoliopsida; order Asparagales; family Asparagaceae; genus Dracaena; species Dracaena cambodiana. The sequence goes on along the minus strand of JAYEPQ010000006.1, from coordinate 10,491,735 downwards.
GCTCCAAAGATCCATCTCACCAGAATAGATAGTCTTCCCAAAGCTCTCGGCCAACTTTGAAGACCATGCCGCCAAATAGCGGCTTCCACCGCCATTCAGCGGCCATTTCTTGGACTTTTCCCCTGAAACTTCAGGGGAGGTACTCTTCTTCTCTTCTCTGTTTACTGGTTTGATAAGATTTAATATTTTTAATTACAGTACGATATAATGGGTAGATTTGCTTGTGAGAAGTTTTTCGGCAAAATTTTTGCGGCATTTAGTATTTATTTCGCCTCTGCGATCGAAACTCTGGGTTGGAATTACCTCATATATTCACCTAATGCATTCTACATCCCAGAGTTGGTGGAGGAATTTTATGTGAGTCTTGCAAAATACGACATTTCGGACGATCGCAAAACCATAAACCTCCATTGGCGCGGCCAATTATATGAAATGCATGCAGCGGCCATCTCGGCTTCTATGGGTATCCTCCTTCACACCGGGAATCACACTCCCGGTAGGATTGAGGATTATCTTACACGGATGGGCCCAAACTGTAAAATAACACGTGATAAAGGGATCAGCAGAAAGACACTCTATCGCAACATTCACGCAACTTGCCGCTGGGTTAACACTAATGTTATGGGCATTACACATATGTCATCTTTTTACACGCCCACACTTTATGTTGTTGATTGTATTATGCGTCAAGATACTCACTTCTGTATGTGCACACAGTTACTCGACACTATTATTGATGCTAAGATGCGGTCGAGGGCTAATTTGCCTCTGCCGTGTTTAATTACACAGTTGTGTCGCAAGTTTATGTCTAGTGCCGAATTTGACGCATACGCACCCTCACGCGTGTTTATCGCTACCGAACATATTTCAGTGATATATCATGCTGCTGTTCCAGAAGATTAGAATAGACATGCTGATAACGAGAATATATATGCCACTGACTTGACACAAGAGAAGGAAGATGATGCCTTCTTTGACCAAGACTTGTCAGCTGATCCCACTGAGCAAATCAATGTAGTCTGGCAAGGTCTTGGAAAAATTTAGCACCAGTTGAAACAAATTGATAGGGGTGAGTTTTCTATGACACGAGCACGTCCTGCACCCTGTGAGTCTAGTAGAAGGCAAAGAGGATGACACCAATGATTTGTGTATGAGAGTATACACAAGTTTAGGTGTGGGAGAGTGTATTAGGAGATTTTTATTTTTTTTTTAGGATTTTTAGGATTTTATTTTTATTTTTATTCGGTTTTTGGGTTTCTTTATTTTACACTTTGGGTAGTTTTTAGAGTGACCAACAAAAAAAAAACTAAAAAAAAAACACAAAAAAAAATGATGAAAAAAAAAATTTTGTTTTCATCAATAGATCAAACTAATTATAGATAAAGGAACAAATTTAGATTTGAAATTGGATATGAGAGTAGATTGGACGATACACTTTGAATTTTATGAAAAAAGATTAAAATCCGAAAAATAAATATCGCTAACAGTAGTTTTGAGGCAAGTATACATCTATTTTTCACTTCACAATAGTTTATTAGGTTAAGGATAAAGATAATAACGAATGAGTAAGTTTTCTCTTTCTAAACAAAGAAAAAAAAAGAAGTGAGAATAAAATAATGGGGTGAGCCTGGTATTAAGGCAATAGCCTCAAGAGTGAAAAAAGAGTATGATCCAAGTAATCGGGTAATTTGCGCCTAAGTAAACGTAAATATTCGCATGAAAGGTGAAATATTCTAAAAAAAAGAAAAAAAAGGAAAAAAAAGAAAAAAGTATGAACTGAGTAATCGGGTATGTTGCGCCTAAGCAAGCGTGAATATTCGCATGAAAGGTGAAATATTCTTAAAAAAAATAAAAATAAAAAAAGAAGAAGAAAAAAAAATTGTTATGAGAGAGGAGATGAATCATGAGTTAGAGTTGGAGTCCAAAACCAAAGTAGACTATCACACATGCACGTAGATGTATAGGATCCAATAGATTATCTGTTAGTAGCTATTGAAAGATAAGATTTAAATTTTTGATTGAAATGATAAGTGTATCAGATATGACGCTCGATTTAAAAATTGATAATCTAAATGCATTCTTGAGTTTGTATATTAGTGAGACTAATTGATGAAAATATTATAAAAAAAAAAGATTTTTCTTTCTTTTGTATAAAATTTTTATTTTTCTTGATTTTCGGTTATCTTTATTTTTCTTTTCTTTATTCCTTAATCTATCTTCTTCATGAATTTTGTGGGTATATTCACTGCAAACCCTCACGAGACAACACTCGTTCACTAGGGTAACCTAGGGGTTTAATGGCTTGTTGCACGTGCTAAGTGCAATCGCGATTCCTGTGAAAGTGAATTAGGACTTTTGTTTTTCTTTTTAGGTTTAGATTTTGCTCGAGGACTAGCAAAAGATACGTGTGGGGGTGTGATGAGTATCATATATTGTATTTTTCCTCCTATACTTTATCTATTTTTATATATAAATAAATACTACTCGTGTATTTTTAGTGTCTTTTTCAGGTGATCCAATTTGAACAAGGAAAAGGCATGAAATCAGAGTTGGACTAGGAAATCAAAGGCCGAAAAGTTTCTAAAGTGGGCGAGACTATAAGATTAAATTACTACAAGAAGTAAAAGTCAAATACAGTCAAGCAAATAAAGAGTACAAGACAAGATACTTCTGTAGAAGAAACATCAGACCAATTGGGCTTTATTTAACCGCGAATCGGCGGTTTCTACCGCCAAATAGCGGTAAAACAGTGGCCGTTCCAGAGGGATTTTCTTCGAGGGCTTAATTGTAAATTTGTAATTTTTTTGGTTCTGCTAGAATTAGGGTTTGATTTTCGAAACCTATATATGGACCGATCCTTGTATTTTGACGGGATTCGGGAATTTTTGTACTCGTTTTCTGATTAATAAAGTTAGGGATTTTGCTGAAGGTTGACGGCCACAACACCGTGTTCCAGAGGTAAACCATTGTTCTTGAGATTTTTACTTGCTTTCTAGATAGAGTTTATCGCTTTCTAGTTTAGGTTTTACTGCTTTCTAGATTAGGGTTTATCATTTCATGAATAAAAATTTGATCTTCCTTAGTAAAAATATGAGTAGCTAATTAGATTAGCTCTAGGATGTAGATGAAACTAAGATTCACCATGTAATTATTTTTTAATATTTTTCTTCTTAAATAAAATTAATAAAGACATGATTTTTCAATAAAAAGATTAAAATACAAGGACTCGAAGATTAGGACTTTGATAGATTATACTTGAATTAGGTTTCTTGATAATCTATGCTTAGTTAAGGTTTGGGGTTGCTGGTTTTATCTTTTTCTTTGAATTATCTAACAGATTTAGTTTGTTTTTATAAGAAGTAGCATTTTTGATGAGTTATACTTGCACAACACTTTATAGCTCATGCTTAGGGCACTTTAAGTAAAAATTAAACTAAAAAGATCGAATTTTTATGATAGAAGAAAATAATAGAAGTAAGAACATGGTTGGAAATTAGTGGATTCTAGATCCTAGACTATTTAGATTAATTCAAGTTCAAGCTAGAATTTTTTGTTAGTCTGTTAGACTAAGAAAAGAGTAAGGAATGCAGAAACACCTTAGATCCCTGTGAGACGACCTGTACAGCGCTACAACGATACTGTGCGCTTGCAGTAAATATATCACATCAGTTATTCTGGCTATTATCATATTAAAATTGCTTAAGAGGACCTAGAAAAGATAACTTTTACCCGTCCCTTAGATTAATGTCATTTAGATTATGTAATGCACATGCAAACATTTCAAAAGTGTATGATAAGTACTTTTAGCGAGATAGTTGAAGATTATCTAGAGGTATTTATGGATGATTTCTCTGTGTTTGAAAATAATTTCATATCGTGTTTGACTAATTTAGGATCTATACTTGAAAGATGACAATAGAAAAACCTACTCTTAAATTGGGAGAAATGCCACTTTATAGTTACAAAGAGTATTGTGTTGGGCCATATAGTTTTATCTAAAGGGATGGAAGTAGAAAAGTTTAAGGTTGAGTCTATTTCCAAAATACCAATACGTAAAACTGTGAACGATATACGTTCATTCTTAGGACATGTAGATTTTTATATAAGCTTTATAAAGAATTTTAGTACTATTTCTAGACCCCTTTCTCCCCTTCTTGCACAAAATGCGCAGTTTGAATGGACGCAGGTATACCAAATACTTTCAAAACCCTCAGAGAGATGCTAATCATAATATCAATAATGCAATCTTCGGATTGGTCACTTCCATTCGAGATTATGTACGACGCAAGCGATTATGCAATTGGAGCAATACTGAGGCAACGAAGAGATGAAAAACCCTATGTTGTCTACTATGCTAGTTAGACTACACTCAAACGAATTATATTACAATAGAGAAAGAGCTTTTAACTGTAGTTTTTCCTCTTGATAAATTTCATTCATATATTTTGGGCTTATATGTAGTTGTTTTTACAATCATTCAGCGCTCAAATATGTTTTATCAGAGAAACATTAAAATCCACGATTAATAAGAGGGATATTGCTACTGCTCCAAGAATTTGATCTTGAAATTAAAGACAGAAAGGGAGTAGATGATGTGGTTGCTGATCACCTCTCTTGACTGATTTTTGATAACGATATGCTACCAATTAGGGACTCGTTCCCTGATAAGCAACCATTTTTAATCAAAACAACTCATTGGTATACTGATATTATCAATTTTATAGTTGCAGGTGAAATGCTGAATCATTAGAGTGTGCAAGACAAGAAACGATTTTTATATGGGGTATGCCATTTATTTTTTGATGACCCTTACCTATTTAAATATTGCTCAGATCAAATCATTAGGCATTGTGTACCTGATGATAATATTCAAAGTATAATTACCTTCTATCATACGGAAGCATGTGGGATTCACTTTTCATTTAAAACCACTTTTCATTTAAAAAGACAACAATCAAAATACTCCAATATGGATTCCATTGGCCTACTATGCTTAGAAACACATATGAATTTTGTAAACGATGTGAGTCATGTCAGAAATTAGGAGCGCCAATCAGAAATAGTGATATGCCTCTAACATTCATACTTACAATTGAGATATTCATTTATTGGAGCATTGACTTCATGGGACCGTTTTCTATTTCTAACAGATATATTTATACACTCTTAGCGGTCGATTATGTCTCTTGATCGGTAGAAGTTGTTGCATATAGAAACAATGATCACCAAACCATTATCAAATTTCTAAAGGAACATACATTGTCCAAATTTAGAATTCCTAAAACCATAATAAGTGATGGGGGTTTTCATTTCTGAAAAAAACCTTTGAAAATTTGATGAAAAATATCATACTACGCACAAGATTTCTACACCTTTTCATCCACAGTCGAATGGACAAGTCAAACTAGCCAATAGGGAAATTAAGTAATTTCTAGAAAAAACGGTTAATCCATCTCATAAATATTAATCGTTTAGACTAATGGATGCTTTGTGGGCTTACCGTACTGCACATAAAACACCTTTAGACATGTATCAATACAGAATAGTCTATGAAAAGTTTGCCATTTGCATACAGAGATAGAGCACAAGGCATATTGGGCAATTAAATCAGTTAATCTAGTTAATTCAGTTGGACCATTACGAAAATTACAAATAAATAAACTGGAAGAGTTAAGACGTGACAATTCAAATATTTCGAAGGAAAAAATGAGAATAGGTCCAAATCATTCTAGCTTCATCAGAAGCTCAGTCTTGCTTCTGGAATTTTCCAGGGGATGGATTCTTCTATCCCGAAAATACTATTTGGAGGGGATATTGCCTCTACCAACAATCTGACGAGTTTCAATATAGGAGACCATAGGGAATTTCTTAACTAGAAAAGAGAAAAATCCCAAGTGTCTCACTGTCATTGCAAATAGTTGATAATGCGGTGCTCTCTCATTGCCGCTGTGTTGCAACTCTAGCAAGACCGTCTGTTTTTAACAGACTTGTATCGTCTCTAGTCCAACCTTCAAAGAAAAGATGACGCAACATCATATAAGAATTTTCTAAACCAGAATACCCCAAAGACCATCTAATATGGTAGCTTTGGGGAAGAAAAAGAAGAATACAAGGAGAGTTCCTAGGTCAGATTCATCGGATTCTGAGCACGCTTCTAGTTTGAAGAGTGTATTCAGCATATTCATAGTGTTTTTCGAAACACCCGACTTCAGAAGGGGGCAACAGTGACATTAGATTATCAAAAAATAACTGGAATCTCCTCCGATGAAAAAGAAGGAATAAACTCTGCCATCGTAGAATCTAAAACTTCTGACTCGTTCCTATAAGATTCTACCTCTGCGCACATGGCGTAGAAAAATCCTAAGGAGTTTATGAAGATGATGGATGAGCAGAAAAAAATCATCCAGAAACAATAGGAATCCAAAAGTGATATCAGAGAAATGCTCCAATTCCTAATCAAAGAGAAAATGAAAAACAAATATGAATCTTCCTCCAGAAGTTCCTGCATTCCGAAGAAAAATAAAGGGAAAAGAAAAGAGAACGAACCACATACCGACTGCGAGGAACATGAGAAGAAGACAATTGTTCTGAACACTAGCATCATCAATCTGAGAGTTCAGAACACAAAGGCAATCCACATGCTGCCTTGATAGAAAGCTTCTAGAACCGGCTCAATGCTCTGGTTCATAGGAGTAATTTGCAAGAGCTGGGGGTTGTGAGACCATATCCAATGGAGTGAAAAAACATACCATTCCTAGAAAATTACAAGGCTCTAAAGCTCAAGTCTTTTGATGGTAAATAGTCGCCAAACTAGCACCTTTACTATTTTAAATCACAAACATGGCATCTATCCAGAAATGACCCTATCAACGGGTTTTTGTTAGTACTTTCATGGGTCTAGCATTTGAATGGTTCCAAAGATTGGAGTCAGGAACCATCAACTCGAGGAATGATATAGAAAAGGCTTTCTTAACCAGATTCTATGAGGATGATATAAATATCTCAATACCAGCACTCTTTGCTACAAAGAAAATGAAGGGGGAGTCGGCTCGAGACTTCATCAAAAGATTTCGGAATGAATCTTTGAGATGTTCGCATGGGATAGCACAAAAGACCTAAGTGGAAATTTGGAGATATAATCTCTCCACCAAAGTTCTTGCCAGGATGGGCGTAGTGAAATCCACTACTTGGAAAGAACTATCAACACAAGGCAATGAAGCTGAAGAAATTGCACAACAGCTTGAGGCTGATGAAGGAGGAAAGTCAAGAAGGAATAATTCTGGAACACTTCAATCGTCTCGACCAAAAGGGAAAGAGACGATGGCAATAGATACTCTAGGTCCAACTAAACCTCCTCCTACGAGGACAACTCCTCCATCAAGGGCTCTCCAAAAATAGTATTCCTTCAAGGATGAGCGTACCATTACCATTTTTAATCTACTCATGAAGAGGAATATGTTGAAATTATCGGAGGCCAAGTGCACTGAAGAAATAGGAAAGCTTGATGATCTCAATTACTGCGTAATCATATGATCATTAACCATCCTACCAAAAACTGTTACATTTTGAAGAACAAGATACATGCCCTGGTGGTCGCCAATGTCATCAAGTGCAACCAGAGAAGAAGAAAGTCATAGCAAATATGGTCTCTATCAAATTTGAAAATGCTCCAAATTGGATATAATAAACCACTCAAAATGGAGTGATCCCAATTCCCAAATGTACTATGGGGATTGTGAATTACGATCCGCATCAACAGCAAAATAAAGGATTATCTCTATTAGAAACATTAAAAGGGGAGATAATGTGGGCATATCCAGACTTCCTCAACGATAAACAGTGGACCTCGAGTTCTTTCAAAAAGAAGTCTAAGAAAAAGGCATGCACCTCCAATACTGTCACTACAATTCATGAAGATGATACAACTATTCATCCTCTTACAGATTCAGAAGAGGAACTCAAAGAATCATTTGCGGTCAATGAGGAGCAATGACAACCTTTCGGAACTCGTTCAGGAAGAAACTACTTGAAAGATTATGATCAAGTGGTTGAATTTTAGTTTTCCGAGAAAAGCAAACAAAAAGAGTTTAAATTTGATAAAACTCTTAAAAATAAAGAAAAAGGGGCAACGGAAAGCTGCAAAAAGCCTTTCCGGTTTGATGTTTTGGCACAATTGGCCAATATCCTTGCAAGAATCACTTTGTATGAGCTCCTAAGGCTGTCCAAGCAAACTAGAGAATTCTTAAGGGAAGCTCTGTAAGACTCTAAAGTGTTTATGGCCCAGATTCCAGAAAATAACATAAGAAGAAGTTAGTGCAGCATGCCATCAAGCTTATAAGAAGATACCTTGTATAACTTTCTCCCCAGAGGATATGCAAGTGAAGAATAACAAACATCATGTGCCTTTATACTATAAAGGCTACATAGGGTCAATGGAGATTGACCGGATTCGAGTTGACCCCATATCTGCTTTAAGCATAATGCCGAGGAGAGTACTGCGGTATCTTGGGATTCCTATGAATAGATTGGCATCAACAAACACAATCATTTTCAGATTCAATGCTAATGGTTGTAAATCTTTGGGCAAGGTAAAGTTGAAATGGCAGATTAGTTATCTGAAGACGGAAGTTATATGCTATATAATAGATATTGACACGTCTTACAACTTGCTGCACAAAAGGCCATGGATCCACCTTAACCTCATTCTCCTTTCTACACTTCACTAGTGTATGAAGTATGTGGACAAAGAAGGGAATGTGAAGACTTTAGTAGTAGAAAAGCAATCCTTTAAAGGGGTTAAAAACTATTTTACAGATGCGCTGTTATATCAAGACACTTTTGAAACAATTGAACTACTTGCCCTGGAATTATCAGACAGTGACAATGAAGCCGACACTAAATCAGAATCCAAAAATTTGAGATCCGAAGATGATGAAGGTTGGGGTGTAGAGCCAATTGTAATAAGTGTTGAAGGTCTTGATGTAAATGACACAGCCTTTTTTAAAAGCAAGTGGGTAATTAATGAAAGTGTAGATTTTACTTATTCGTCTGGTGTTGATTCTGACCGCTTAAGTCCTAGTATTGATACAGTTAGTGATCAACTAGATAAAATATACTCCTTAGTATCATTCCAAGCACTTATTCGTTCATCCTTTAATATACAAACTGATGGCGATGAAGATGCGAGTGAAGCGATCTTTGACGTTCCTCCCAAATATAAAGGTCAAAGACTTATATTATTTGGAAAAAAAAACAATAATAATAAAGAAAACCCCGAAGTTCCGCCATTACAATAAAAACAAACAATAATAATAAATAAGGATTTTAGATTCTGATGAAGAATACAAAAACCCCGAGTTCCTCCATTACAATAAACATACCCATAAAATGATGAAAAAGATGGGATATAACCTAGCCGAAGGCGGGGGGTTTAATTTTTAGAAAAGAAGAATAACTATGCTTCAACTTTTTGGTCCGAAAGAAAAGATGCCAAATTATTATGCTAAAACTGGCAGGGGGTTGGGATATATTACTACTTCTAAAATCCTTTCAAAAACTAACTCTAAAGAAATTCGACATAGTCAGTCATCCAAATCATTATGCTGCAATTCAGATGTAAGTGTTGGAGCAATTTTTCAAGAAGTTTCTATTAACATGGTATCCATAAACCAAAAAGAAAAATATGAAGAATTGCCACTCGTTAAGGATGATTTCTGAGCAAAAAAAATCTAAGTATGAAATGGGAGATTCAATTTGAGCAACGTGAACCTCCAACAGAAGATGATCCAAATAAATATGGGTAATGAAACTAATTCTAAGCCCATATTTATATGTGAAAATTTATCTTCTAAAGAAAAAGAAAAGTTTATCACTCTTATTCAATAATACATTGATTTTTTGCCTAGAATTATGAAAATATGCCAGGATTATATCCAATTGTGGCAATGCATAGATTGAACATCCGACTGACACGAAACTCGTTAAACAACAACAACAAAAGTTCTGTCCTGAAATAATAGAAGCCATTGAAGTTGAAATTAAAAAATTAATTGAATTAAACTTATTCGCGAAGAGCAACACCATGATTAGGTTGTAAATATAGTCCCTATAACTAAGAAAAATGGAAAAATCAGGGTTTGTATAGACTTCAGAGAATTGAACGAGGCATGTCTGAAAGACAAGTTTCTATTGCCAATTACAGATGTCATGATTGACAATACTTGTTGCTATGAAAAGATGTATCCCGACGATGAAAAACATACGTCTTATTGAACACTACTGGGGGTGTATTGTTCTACAGTTATGCCCTTCGGCCTAAAAAATATTGGCCCCACATATCAACATGCCATGAACATCATATTTTAAGATCATCTTCAGAAGACAGTGGAATGCTATGTGCATGATTTAGCTATCAAAAGCAAAACAAAAGATAATCATCTTCAGGATTTGAGAGTGGTGTTCGATGGAAACACCAGCTTAAGATGAATTCAACAAAGTCTTTTCTTGGATTTATAGTCACTTCTCAGGGACTTCATCTTGATCCAGACAAGATTAAAGCAATTCAAGAAATGCCACCACCTAAAAATCTTAAAGAATTGAGAGGACTATAGGGAAGGTTAGCATACATATGCAGGTTCATATCAAACTTGTCTGGAAGATGTCAACTACTCATGCGACTGATAAAGAAAGGATTATCGTTTGTTTGGATGATGTCTGTCAATGAGCTTTTGAAGAAATTAAGGAATATCTCACGAAGCCACTAGTCCTTGTAGCTCCAACTTTAGGAATATTCTTCATATTATATGTGAGAGTCATGGACCATTATTTGGGAGCCTTGTTAACCCAAAAGAATGAATTTGTACATTTACTATTTATTATCTAAGTAGAATAATGGTCGGAGTTGAATATCGATATAACCCAGAGGAAAAAGAATGCCTAGTTTTAGTATTTGTAGTACAAAAAATGCGATACTACCTAGTAGGGCAAACCATCCACATTATTTCGAGGGTTAATCCATTAAGAATTTTAATGACCAAATCAGAATTATTAAATTCAAGACTGTCTAATTGGGCTATCCTGCTATCATAATATGATATGCATTTTATCCTACAAAATTCAATTAAAGATCAAATTATAACTAATTTCTTAGCTAAACATCTAATCTAGCCTCTTCAAAACTGTACGAAGACATCTCTGATTAAATAGTTGAAGGAAGTGTAGCTCCAAAAGATGGCACTCCACAGGAGACTGCTGAAGTAAAAGCCACTATAGATGAGGTATGTCAACCTTTCTTTGATGGTGGCTCTAGAATGGGATCCAAAGGAAAGATGGTAGTATGATTGGGGTTGTCTTTGTCTCTCCCCACAACCATATCATCCCTCGAGCATATTCATTAAAAGAATCATGGTCTAACAACCTCGCCAAACACAACGCCTTGATGATTGGCCTAATGATAGCCAAACAACCGGGGGTGAAATATTTAGAGGTATATAGAAATTCTCAGCTTATCATCAACTAAGTTAAGAGAAAATATGAAGTCAAGAATGAAGATCTCTTGCCCTATTACTAAGCAGACATGAAAATGGCTGATAGTTTTTGCGGCCTCTACATCAGTCATGTGTCATGCCATAAGAATAGCTATGCAGATTCATTAGCTTTTTTGGCTTCCACTTTAGTGTAGCCCAAGAATTCTAGCAAACGCATAATAGTGGGAAGCAAAGAATTATTCTACTTAAAAAATGAACTCGAAGTGGAGTTAAATTCAGGAAATAAACAAGAAGCATATGAAGTACATGCTATTGAATCTATTCTCGAACTAAGCGATTGGTGATTTCCTTATATCAATTATGATTTTACAGAATATTGCTCGAAGATCCTAAAGAAATATCAATGATTCGAATAAAAGCTGTTCATTTTAATTTATTGTCGAAGTTCGATCATTATATATAAAAAAAAAATCTTATGATGGAATCCTCCTTCGCTGCCTCTCTAAGAAATAAGTTTAAGGAAACTTGAAGAAGCTCATAGCGGCATCTACAGAGCACATCAATGAAGATCGAAACTCTGAGATAGACTCTAAAAAATGGAATATTACTATCCCAAGATGATGATAGATGTAGTTGTTTATGCCAGAAAATGTAGGATCTGTCAAATACATGCCGATTTCATACATAAGCCACCAGAATATCTCCATCCAACGCCTACATCATGGCCCTTTGAAATGTGGGAATGGACATTATTGGGTCGATCTCGCCACCGTCAACAAGAGGCCACATGTTCATATTGGCCATAACAAATTATTTCTCAAAATGGACTGAACTTGTTCCCCTAACTAAAATAATGACATCAGATATGATCAAATTCATCTAACATCATGTCATATACTGTTTTGGAGTACTTAGAAGAATTGTTCATGACAACGAATCTCAATTCGTGAATAAGTCATTTTCAGGTTTTGCAATAAGTACCAGATTGAGAGTGTAGCTTCATCTCCATACTATCCTTCAACCAATGGTTTAGTAGAAGCATTCAACAAAACCATTGTAATGCTCTTTAAAAAGTTTGTTTCATCCCATCAACGTGATTGGGATAAAAAAAACTTAGATAATGTCTCTGGGTGTATCGAACAACTGTTAGGACACCTACAAATGCTATACCTTTCTCTTTAGTGTATGGTTCCAAAATAGTACTTCCTTTGAAGATTCAAATTTCATCATTATGAGTTGCATTAGCAAATAAATAACATAATAAGAGAAACATCGATAAATATTTCTAGAGTTGAAAGTTTTTTATGACAAGCATCTTGAAGCACAACAAAGTATTGAGCTTTATTAAGCTTGAATTTCCAAAACTTTTAATAAAAAGGTTAAGAAGATAACTTTCAAGAAAGGTGATTTGGTCCTTTTAGTAAGAAGACTAATAATAACCAATCAAAAGCCCAATGGAAAGTTTCAACCAAAATGGGAAGGACTTTCGTCATTGAGGTAGTCTATTCAAATGGTGCATATCTGTTGGCAAAACTGAACTGCAACAAGATTATGATGCCGATCAGTGGAAAGCTTTTGAAGAAATATCACTCTTAATATAATATTCAAGAAGTCCATCACAAAAGTACCCATCATCTTGCTCTTTTTGTTGTTCTCCTTGAAGCACATATGCTTGAATACTGGAAAATCCACTGTCGCATATCCGAATTATCTTTCAGTATAGAACATATCAGTGATAATACTGAAAAATCCAACTGCTAATCCCTCAAACAGAGAAATCCACTGAATTCAAAGTGATCATGGCCAAGTCAGTTATTTGGTCTCCGATAACTGTCAAAAGAAGTTTTGATGGGTATTCGAAGAATCCCAAACTGCTCAATGCAAGTCGGATTATGTATAAACAACTTATATAATAGTAAGAAGCAATCAAGTTAAATATTGAGTGGTTTGAAAACATATCCTCTTCAATAATCCTCTGTTGCATTTTTAATTGAATCGGCAAATTCCTAATCGTTGTCCGAAAATGTGGTAATAAGAAGATTTCATAAAGAAACTTCTTATAATACTCCTTCCGAAGAATGTGGCAAAGAATGATATAGTTTTTCGAGTAATTTACAAGATTACTTGGTGAATCCTTAACCACTGTTCGGAAATGTGGTAATAAGAAGATTTCATAGAGAAACTTCTTATAGTACTCTTTCCAAAGAACGCGTAAAGCATAACACATTTTCGAGTAATTTACAAGATTACCCAGTAAATCCTTAACCATTGTCGGAAAATATGATAATAAGAACATTTCATAGAGAAACTTCTTGTGGTACTCCTTCCGTACGTGGTAAAGAATAATGCATTTTCCCGAGTGATTTACAAGATTACGTGGTAAATCCTTAACCATTGGCCAGAAATGTGGTAATAAGAAGATTTCACAGAGAAACTTCTTACTGTACTCTTTCCGAAGAACGTGGTAAAGAATGACGCTTTTCCATGAGCTACAAGTTATTTGGTGTATCCATGACCGATATCTCGAAAAAGTGATAACGAGATTATTAAATCATTTGATACACATACTTGAATTTTTCTCCCAACAAAAGAAAAAATTCAACACTATGTCTTGATCATTGGTCTGCCTAAATGCCGGAGCATACAAAGACCTCGATACATATTCTTGCTTCAAAGTTTGCTATGTCAATAGATATTTAACTAATCATGAGGAGAAATCATAAAGAATAAATACAACGATTCTTATGTTACTCCTAATGTGACTAACGAATGTGTCTAATTCTTGATACTATTATTTTCCAAATAGGACCAATTTGTCCACCAATCAAATGGAATTTATCTACAATGAAGAAGTTCATTTCTTACTAGCTCTACTAGAACCTTATAAAATAGGATTCTGCCTCAAAGCAAACTCCGCATTTATAATATTTCTGACATTGATTAGCAGTGCAGTCAATATATATTGTCACATATTATTTTATAATAACAATTTCCTCAGTGGAGCAAAAATTTTCACTCTCACAAAATCCAATTTTCTAAATTTGTCAAGTTAATGATTACCTCTGGCAAAACCAAAATCCATTCCTCCAAAATTGTCACGTTAATGATTATCTCTAACAAAATCAAATCCATCCATCCAAACTTGTCAACTTAAAAATTATTTCTAACAAAACCAAAATCCATTCCTCTAAAATTTATCAAATTAAAAATTCTTCTAACAAAACAAAAATCAATTCTCACCAAATTTGTCAAGTTTATAGTTACCTCTGATAAAACCAAAATCCATTCTCCAAATTTGTCAAGTTAATGATTATCTATAACAAATCAAATTCCTTTTTCCAAATTTGTCAAGAAAAAAATTACCTCTGACAAAACCAAAATCCATCTCCTCTAAATTCATCAAGTTAATGATTACCTCTTGTAAAACCAAAATCCATTCTTCCAAATTTGTCAAGTTAAAAAATACCTCTGACAAAACCAAAATTCATTCTTCCAAATTTGTCAAGTTAAAAATTACCTCTGACAAAAACAAAATCTATTTCCTTTAAAATTTTCAAGTTAATAATTACTTCTGACAAAACCAAACTTCATTTTCTCCAAATTTATCAAGTTAATGATCAACTCTTACAAAATCAAATTCATTTCCTCCAAATTTGTTAAGTTAATGATCACCTCTATCAAAATTAAATTCATTCCTCCAATATTGTCAAATTAAAAATCGATTCTGACAAAACCAAAATCCATTTCCACTAAATTTGTCAAGTTAAAATTTGCCTCTGATAAAATCACAACTCATTCCTCCAAACTTTGCTAAGTTAAAAATTATCTTTGGTAATTCAAAAACCTGTTATAATTCACTGAACAACTAAAACTACAACTTGTTCAGGAAAGTTAACAATTATTTCTATCATGTATATGAAAGTTATTCATTCATTGAAAATATTCTTAGACATTTGAATACATACTCTATATTGTCAAGTTAACAATTATCTCTGAACAATATACAAGAGAGTCAATGATGATCAAGTTAACATATACCTTTGATCATCAATATTAGTACATTGATCAAGTTACTTACCTCTGAATGAATGACAATAACAAGTTTTATCAAAACACTAAGAAATCCAAAGTATTCCAAAATATCTTCAAAAAGTCAAAGAAATTTTGGAAACTTTGGAAAGGGTTTTGTTGATGAAAAAATCATGCAAGAGCACCAAACCCGAATTAAAACCCCACTTGCTCCAAAATAATGAGTAATTTGAATCCTCAAAAAAGTGGGAGTTACATCCCATTTCTTAATGAGTGGTTTGAAATAGGGATTATATCTTATTTAATTGAAAAATAAAAATGGAAGTTACACCTACATTATTTCTAAATTAATGAGGGTTTAAATCTTGATTAAAAGGAAGTTTTAATAAGGTCAATTACACCAATATTAAGCCCCTAAACTCTTATAAAAAGCCAAAAAAACTAAAAGAGAGGGAGGACCTCAATGAGATGATCCACCTCTAATGTAAGAAGAGTAGAGATTTTTTTTTATCTCTTAAAGAGTTTTATTCTTTAATACTTATCATTTACATATTTCTATCTCTTAAAGAGTTTTAACTTTTTCTTAATCTAGAGATTTTTATCTCTTAAAAGAGTTTTACTCTTTTATTTCTTAAGCCATACAAGGCTACTTTAGATCCAAGAGAAGATCTTTAGTTCTTAATTTTGGTGTTAAAATTCTCAATGGAAAACATAATCATTTCCCACTGCTATATCGGAGAACTTTAGCCTAAAATGACTAATATATAGATCATCAACTAAAGAGAGATTCACATTTCAAGTCTAAAATTGCTAATATATGGATCGTCAAATAAAAAGAGATCCACATTTCAAGCCTACATGGCTAACACATGGATCATCAAAGAAACATATGCATTTCAAGCCTTAAATGACTAACATGTAGATAAATTATTAAAGAGAGATTCATATTTCTAGCCAAAAATGGCTAACACACGGATCATCGACCAGAGAGATCAGCGTTTTGAGCCAAGAAAAGGCTAAAATGCGATCCTCATAGGGTTGCATTTTGTTTCTACAATATCAAGAGATGAAGGACCTCTACAAAAATAAACAAACGTGAGTCACTGATGCCTTGAAAATGGCTAATGAGCCAAGATGCAGATCCTCATCCAAAGAGATCCGCGTTCTAAGCTAAGTGAAGTGAAGACTGACGAAATCTCATATTTTGATCTAAGTAAAAAATTAAACGCGAGCCCCTCTGGATCGCGTTTTGCTTTCTAAACCTTAAAAAGTAATAGCTATTTCTATTCATCCCCAAAGGTGGGTCAAAACAGGCAACATTAATTGCCAAGAGACAAAATCCGGATTCTTAGCCAGAGAAATCAACAATTCACAAAATAATTAAAATGCAAGCCTTTTTAAGGTCGCGTTTTGACTTTACATAAAGGATGAAAACTATCCTTAATCAAATGCAGATCTAACCCGTGTTTCAAAAGTTTCAACTGCAGGGTTGCGTTTTGATACTAAAATCTTATAAAATTAAACCTAACCCTATTTCAATATAAATGTGGG
This sequence comes from Dracaena cambodiana, assembly GCA_036321105.1. Lineage (NCBI taxonomy): Eukaryota > Viridiplantae > Streptophyta > Magnoliopsida > Asparagales > Asparagaceae > Dracaena > Dracaena cambodiana. Next base: position 10,474,669 of record JAYEPQ010000006.1, on the reverse strand, counting down.
TCTAATCAAGCAAGACAAGTTGCTGGGAGTTAAAACGCGGATCATCAATTATAAAAAGATTCACATTTTGAGTCCACATTTAGAGCTAAGTATAACTAATGTGCAAATCTTATTGGGTCGCGTTTTCATTCCAAAACTTCAAGAGATAAAAATTAGACTTATTTGAACTCAAACGCTTAAGCATGACACATGAGTTGTAGAAAGCTAAAATGCGGATCTAAAGGCTTAGACCGTGTTTCAGTTACAAATTCTGAAGTTTTAATACAAATTCAAAAGATTAAAAACAAAAAAAGAAGGCTATTAATTAGACAGTTACACCAATTCAAAAATTTCTAGACCTCTATCAGTAGCCAATGGCTGGCTAAGAAAAGGGGTTGGATTATCTTCATTTTGAGTTCTTGTACTAAAATCTAGAGATCAAAGGAATTCTTCATGTTCAAAGCTTCTTAACATCTGCCAACTTGGAGTTCATATTCGGAGTGTCAATGGAGAACAAGATTGTCTTCCATGGCTATAGGAGAATCCCAAATTAAATAAAGAGGAAATTAGATTCCTCATCTTCTGTAAACGGGTAACCATTATTATTGTTACTTCTCTTCAAGTTCAATAAAATTCAAATTTTATGCCGAACATACATAAGTTTAGGTTTAGGGGAGTGGATTAGGAGAATTTTATATTTTTTAGGATTTTTATTGTTTGAGTATTTAGAATTTCTGGGTTATGTTATTTTATACTTTGGATAGTTTTTAGGGTAATTAATTTTTTTTAAATCTAATTTTTTAAAATTATAAAAAAATTATTTTCTGCAATAAATCTAGCCAATTACAAACAAAAGAATAAGTTTAGATTGGATATTTGATAGGATAGTAGATTGGATAATACATTTAGAATTTTATAAAAAATAAAAATCCGAAAAATAAATACCACTAATAGTAATTTTGAGGTAATATACATTTATTTTTCACTTTACAGTAGCTTACAAGGTTAAAGACAAAAATGATAATAATTGAGTAATCTTTTCTCTCTAAATAAGAAAAAAAAAGTTAAAAAGAAATAGAATAAAGAGATGAGTCTGATATTTAAGGCAATGATCTTTTATAGATAAAAAAAATTCTTAAGAATTACTATGTAGTTGGATATTTTTGCCTAAGTAAGTGTGAATATTCACACAAGCGGCATTTTTATGAGATAGAGTATGATCCAAGTAATTGGGTATTTGCATCTAAGCAAGCGTGAATATTCACATAAAAGGTAAAATATCCACAATAAAAGAAAAAAATAGAAAAAGTAAAAACTTATTTAGAGAAAAATGATGAATCATGAGTTGGAATTGAGAGCAAAACCAAAATAAACTATCACACATGCACGTAGATGTCTAAAAGCCAATGAATTATTTATTAGTTGGTGTTGAAAGATTGGATTTAAACTTTTGATTAAAATAATAAGTATATTTGATATGATACTTGTTTTGAAAATTAATAATCTAAATACATTCTTAATTTTATGTAATAGTAAAATTAATTGTAGAGAATATAAAAAAGATTTATCTTTCTTTTTGTAAAAACCTTTGTTTTTTATTTTTTGTTATCCTTATTTTTATTTTCTTCATTCCTTAATCTCCTTTCTTCACAAATTTTGGGTATATTCACTGCAAATCTCACGAGACAACTCATCTACTAGGGTAACCTACAGGTTTAATAGCTTGTTGCATGTGTTAAGTGCAGCCGCGACTCCTGCAAAGTGAGTTAGAATTTTTTATTTATTTTTAGGTCAAGGTTTTGCTCAAGAACTAGTAAAAGATAGGTGTGAGGTGTGATGAGTGTCATATATTGCATATTTATAGTTCTCATATTATCTATTTTTTATATAAATAATAATACTCGGGTATTTTTAGTGTATTTTTAGATTAAACCTATTTCTATAAGGATATGGTATGAAATCAAAGACGGATTAGAAAATCAAGTTTAGAAAGAGCTGGACAGAAGAAAAGTACAAGAACACAAAGATAAAACTCACTACAGTTGATGGAAAAGAGAAGAGAAGAGCTATACAACCCTGTGCTACAAATTTCAAGACAAAATCCCAAAATAATGCCGCTATTTAGCGGTATTGGGTGGCACTTTGGGCCCCACATGCCCAGAATTTTCTTTTGCTGAGTCATACACTGATTAGAGTTCTGGTGGCAAAATAAAACCTCTGCTATTTAGCAGTAAATACCGCTATTTGGCGGCAAGACTTTTAAAGCTGTAACTGAAATTTTTTTGAGGGTTTTGTTGTAATTTTGTAGTTATTTAGTTGTAACAAGATTAGGATTTGATAGTCCAAGGCCTATATATTAGTCGTATCCTTATAAATTAGGATTTTTTTTAATGCAATTTTGAGATTAATAAAATAGGGGATTAACCGAAGGGGCGACTGCCATAATACCTTAGCTCTAGAGGTGATCCTTTATTGTTCATCGCTTTCTAGTAAGTAATAAATTTTTATTTGCTTTCTAGTACAGTTTAATCACTTTCTAATATTATTTAATCGCTTTCTAGTAAAATTTAATTGATTTCTAGTATAGATTTATTGCTTTCTAGAATAGATTTTCTATTGCTTTTTAGGAAAAATATAATTTTTATTGCTTTCATGAATAAAAATAGAATCTTGTTAACTGGGATTATGTGTAACTAATTTAGTTTAGTTCTATGATGTAGATAATGTTGGCAAAAATTTTGAGAAAGAAGGAAAATAAAAGAAGAATTTATAATGATATCGAAAAAATTGGCTGACACATGGATCATCTGTCACAAAGAGATCTACATTTTTCTAGACAAGAAAAATTAAATGCGACCCTCACAAATTTGCATTTTATCTTTCAAAACAGCCCAAAATGTGGATCTTCAGCCAAAAAGATCCGCGAATTGGACTAACAAAGGTGGCCCCACATAATCGCATTTTAAAAATACTTCGTGCAAACCCTTAGAGTGGCGTTAAAAAGCGGATCTAATCCGCGACTCAAGTGTGAGATAATGGTGTGACCCACAAAAATATGTAAAAACCAAAGATGACCCTTTTCAATAAAAAGGCAGGCCCATCTAATAAGCTAAAATGCGGATCATCAATTAAAGTGAGATCCACGATTTAGTTAGCTTCTTAGCTCATAACTAGAGCTAAACATAACTCGAACGATCTCTAGAGGATCGCATTTTCATTCTAAACTCTTAAAAGATAAAAATTATTCTCATTTATATCCAAACGTGGGTCTTATCAAATAAGACATATTGCTGAAAACTCAAATGCAGATCATCTACTTTAGAGAGATTCATAACTAATTTCTTCTGAGTTCATATTTGGAGTTAAGTATAACCAATACGCAAATTTCAGAGGGTCGCGATTCTGCTTTAAAGCATTAAGGAGTGAAAATCATCTCCAATGATACATAAACGCGGGTCTGAGCATACCACATGAACTACCGGAAGCCAAAATGCGAATCTAAAGACTGAGATCTGCATTTCAGTTACAAATCCAGAGGATTAAAGACGTCGGTTATAAATTCTGGAAGATTTAACACAAATCCAACAGATTAAAAGATAAAAAATTAATCCTCAATCAAGGAGGCTATTAATTGGACCATTATACCAATTCAAAGGTCCCCCAAACCTCTATAAATAGCCGAAAGCTGGGCTGAAAAAGGGGTACAGACAGTACACACAGACACCTGGTGGGATTATCTCCATTGGAGCACTTGTGCTAAACATTTAGAGCCCTTACATCTAAGAGTTTTACAAAAGCTGCCAACTGAAGAACTCCTCCAGAGTGTCAATGGATAGTAGGATCGTCCTCCATGGCTACTATATAACCCAACACTAAACAAAGAGGAAATTATATTCCTCATCTTCTTGTAAACGGAAAACCGTTCATAATTATAATCTTTTATTGAGAAGAAGTTCAATAAAAAAATTCAATTTTTATGGCGAACAAAAAATTGACAACTCTGCTGGGGACACCTATCGTCTCCAATGATATGGTTGTAGCTCCGAAGAAATTCTAGTTAGCACCGTGGTCGAGTCACTCGTCATTAAGTCCGACCAGGAGAAATCAAGGAATTTCTCTCCTCTGGCTCCATGGGCCCAGGATCCTTGCGGAAATGCCGCAAGGTCTCAAGCAGTTCAGCCTCCAATGAATGGTCCTATCGAAAGACTCCTTAGACCAGTCCGGTCTCAAAGGAGAATGTCTCCTCTAGCAGCACAGGGCTCTGGGTCCCTCCCATGCTAGACTCACAAACATGCGAAGGGAATGGGCCAGGATTCCTGCAACAAAAAAGGAAAATGACCATTCACCGATCTTTAAGGAGATGATACTGAAGATAAGGTTCTTCTCACTCACACCATGAGAAGGAAGCTAAGAAGAAGGCTCGCGCTACCCATAGATCCATGAAAGAAAAACCAACTGTCATGGAACCATCACGCAAAATTCCAACTTGCGTGTGGTGACCAAAGAGTAAAGTTGTTGTCCCCACCCAGAAATTGGATCAAAATGTAGATGGATTCATCCACGTTTCCTACAAGAAACGCCACTCACCCACCAAGTACATTTTTGACCACAAGCGCAGGGTTTACATACACATTTCACAGACTAAACATGGGGCCCACACTTGCATTTTTGAAGCAAAATGGGAACCTCAAGGTCACGTTTTTGAAGCAAAATGCGGACCTCAAGGTTGCGTTCCTGAAGCAAAATGCGGACCTCATGGCCACATCCTAGAAGATAAACGCAAGTCTCAAACTTGCATTCCTAAAGCCGGACGCAAATTTCAAATGTGCATTTCAATAGAAAAGTACGACCCTCAGACCCATGCTTATAAAAAAGAGCTAGCCTCTAAGGTTCAAGGACTTTCAGTCTTGCCTTCGTCCGAAGCTTATCCTTCAGCCACCATGGCTAGAGTAAAATTTACTCCTGGGATTTTTTAAAGGAGTAGAAACTCCTATCCCGAAGATACTATTTGGAGGAGAAGTTGCCTCCGATAACAAGACAATGAGTTCCAATTCAGGAGACCTAAGAGAATTTCTCGACAAGAAAAGAGAAAAATCCCCGAAGTCTCACTGAAGTTGTAAACAGTTGATCAACGCAGTGCTATCCCATTATTGCTGCGTTGTGACTTCTACAAACTGTCTGTCTTCAACAAACTGGCTCCGTCTCCAGTTCAACCTTTAAAGAGAAGACGACGCACCGTCAAGCAAGAATTTTTTGAACCAGAGTACTCTGAAGTATCATCCAATATGATAAAATTTGGAGATTGAAGAAGAAGAACCTTCCTCGAACGGACTCATCAGACTACGAGCAGTCTTCTGGCTTGAAGAATGTGTTCAGCAAGATGCGGGGTGTCTTTCAAAACACCTGACTTAAGAAAAGAGTAACAATGTTGTTGGATTACAGAAAGATGGCTGGAGTCTCTTCTGAAGAAGAGGAAATAGAAAACTCTACTGAGGCCGAGTCCTAAACTTTGGACTCATTCCTGGAGGAGTCCGCCTTTGCACACATGACGCAGGAAACTCCGGAAGAATTTATGAAGAGAATGGGTGAATAGGATAAGATTATCCAGAAATAGTAGGACACCATAGATGAGAAAAGGGATATGCTCTGACTCCCAATTGACAAGAGGAGAAAGAAGGACAAAAGAGAATCTTCTTCTAAAGGTCCCTGCAATTCAAAAAAGGATAAGGGAAAAAGACAAGTAGATGAACCTTTTAATCCTCCTGAAAACACTGATAATAACAATGAGGATCGTCGTAAAGAAGAAGTAATCATTCTGAGCATCAATCTAGAAATTCAGAATATGAAGCTAATCCAAATACCACCTTACTGGAAACCTTCCATAATCAACTCAATGCTCTTATGCATAGGAAGAACTTGCAAGAGCTGGAGGTTGTAAGGCCGTATCCGATAGAATGGGAAAGTATACCATTCTCGGAAAATTATAAGTCTTTGAAACTCAAGTCCTTTGACTGTAAAGGTTCACCAAATCAATATCTTTATTATTTCAAATCATAGACTGATCATTTGACTAGGAATGACCCAATCATCACATGAGTCTTTGTTAGTACCCTCACAAGTCTAGCATTTGAATGGTTTCGGAGATTGGAGCCAGAAACCATTAATTCGTGGAATGACATGAAAAGTGCTTTCCTAACAGGGTTCTATGAAGATGATATAGAGATTTCATTACTAGCACTCCTTGCTACAAAATAAAAGAAAGGGGAGTCAGTTCAAGATTTTATCAAGAGATTCAGAAATGATTCTCTGAGGTGTCCGCATGGAATGCCTGAAAAGACCTTAGTGGATACTTGCAAACATAATCTTTCTACTAAAGTTCTCACTAGAATGGGAGCCGTAAAGTCCTCCACTTGGAAAAATCTCTCACAGCAAGTTGAAGAGGCTGAAGAAATCAAACAGAGGATTGAAGCCGAAAGAGGGAGACAAAGAAGAAATAATCTTGGAACACCTCAGTCGTCTCGACCAAAAGGGAAAGAGACGCTGATAGTAGATGCTCTAAACTCGACCAAGCCTCCTCCAAGGACTCCTCAATCACGAGTTCCTCAAAAACAATATTCTTTCAAAGATGAACTTACCACCACCATTTTCAATCTGCTCATGACAAAGAATATGTTGAAGCTGCCAGAGTCAAAACGACCTGAAGAAGCAGGAAAGGTTAATGATCGCAATTACTTTGTGTACCACTGGATCGCGAATCATCCTACCAAGAATTGTTATATTCTAGAGGATTAGATCTAGCATCTGGTGGACGCTAATGTTATCAAGCTGCGAGAAGATCAGAAGAAGGTGACAGCAAATATAGTGTCTTTCAAGTTTGGAAAGGCTCTAGACTGGGTAGAATCAATTGTTCAAGATTGAGTATAACCAATTTCTAAAGGCACAATGAGAGTTGAAAATTATGATTTTCATCAACAACAAGAGAAAGGGTTATCTCCTTTTAAAACCTCTAAAGTAGAGATAATGTGGGTGCATCCAGACCTTCTCGAAAATGAACAATGGAATTCAAATTCATCTAAGAAGAAGTCAAAAGGAAAAGCGCACACTTCAATTGCTATCATTGCAGTTCCTGAAGATGATACATGAGTTTTTCCTCTCTCAGATTCAGAAGAAGAGATTAAATAATCCTTGGTAGTCAATGAAGACCAGCAGAAACTTTATAGAACTCGTTCAGGAAAAGACTATTTGAAAAATTATGACCAAGTAGTTGAGCCTCAGCCTCTAGAGAAGAACAAGTAGAAAGAGTTTAGGTTTGACAAAACTCTTAAAACTAAAGAAAATGAGATGGCTAAAAGCACCAAAAAGCCTTTTCGATTTGATATGTTGGCGTAACTGGCCAACATTCTTGCTGCAAGAATGACTTTGTAGAAGCTCCTGAGGTTGTCAAAGCAAACTAGGGAAGCCTTAAGAGAAGTTCTGCAAGACTCTATGGTATTTCTGGCCCAAATTACAGAAACAACTGAAGAAAAAGGAGTCTGTGCAGCATGCCACCAGATTTCTAAGAAGATACCTTGCATAACTTCCTCTACAGAAGATATGAAAGTAAAGAATAACAAGTATCACCGGCCTCTGTATTACAAAGGCTACATAGGGTCAACCGAAATTGATCGAATTTAAGTCGACCCTAGATCTGCTCTAAGCGTAATGCCAAGGAAAGTGTTGCGGTATTTAGAAGTCCCGATCAGCAGACTGACATCACAAATAGAACCATTTTTGGGTTTAATGCTAATGGTAGTCCTTGGGCAAAGTGAAATTGAAATGCCAGATCGGTGACCTAAAGATGGAGGTCACATGCTATGTAATAGATTTTGACACGTCTTACAACTTTTTACTCGGAAGGCCATGGATCCACCTCAATCTCATTGTCCCTTCCACACTTCGCCAGTGTATGAAGTATGTGGACAAAGACGGAAATGTGAAGACCCTGCTGGTAGAAAAGCAACCCTTTAAAGGGATTGAAAACTACTTTGTTGATGCACTACTATATCAAGATATATTTGAAGCAACTGAACAACCTGCCCCGGAGGAATCTGATAGCGGCAATGAGGCCAATATTGAATCAGGATCTGAAAATTCGAGATCCGATGATGAAAATTGGAAAATTGAACCCATTGTAATAAGTCTTGAAGGCCTTGATGTAAATGACACCGCTAATTCTGATAGTGAGTGGATAATTAATGAAGATATAGAGTTTGCTTATTTGGCTGGTGTTGATTCTAAACCCTCAAGCACTAGTACTAATACAGTCAGTGATCTTCTAAACAAAATATACTCCTTAGCATCGTTTCAAGCACCCATCAGATCATCCATTTGTATACAAAGTGATGATGATAGAGATGCGAGTGAAGCGATCTTTGAAGTCCCTCCCAATATAAAGATCAAAAGTCTATATTCTTTGGAAATGCAAATAATAGTAAAGAAAAAGGTTTAGATTATGAGGAAGAACGGGAAAATCCCGAGTTCTTCCATTATGATAAAAACTTTCATAAAATGATGAAAAAGATGGGATATAACCTAGTTGAAGGTAGAGGATTGAATTTTGGAAAAGGAAGAAAAGCTATGTTTTGACCTTTTGTCCCAAAAGGAAAAATGCCAAATTACTATGATAAGACTAGCAGTGGGTTGGGATATGTTACTACTCCCGAGAACCTTTCAAAAACAAATTTTGAAGAGCTTCAATAAACTCATTCATCTGAATCGTTATGCTAGGATTCAGATGTAAGTATTGGAGCCATTTTTCAAGAAGTATCCATCAATATAGTCTTCGCATATCAAAAAGAAGAAAAGGATGGAGAATTGTCGCTAGTCAAAGATGATTCCTGGGTGAAGCATCTCAATATGAAATGGGAAGTTCAGTTTGAACAACGTGAACCTCCAACTGAAGATAAGATGATCCAAATAAATATAGGCGATGAAGTTAATCCTAAACCCATATTTATCAGTGAAAATTTATCCTCTGAAGAAAAACAAAGCAATAATTTCTCTCATTCGAAAATACATTGATATTTTTACCTGGATTTATGAAGACATGGCAGGACTTGACCCAAAAGTGGTGATTCACAAGTTGAACATCCAACCGGATGCAAAACATATCAAACAACAACAACGAAGGTTCTGTACTGAAATAATGGAAGCCATTGAGTTTGAAATCAAAAAGTTGATTGAATCAGACTTTATTGGCAAAGAACAACGTCCAGATTTGGTCCCGAACATAGTCCCTATGACTAAGAAGAATGGAAAAATTAGGGTTTGCATTGACTTCAGAGACTTGAACGAAGCATGCCCGAAGGACAAATTTCCTTTGCCAATCACAGACGTCATGATCGACAACACTTGAAGTTATGAACAATCAAATTAAAATGTATCATGAAAATGAGAAGTATACGTCTTTCAGAACGCCATTGGGGGTATATTGTTATACAGTTATACCCTTCGGTTTAAAGAACGCTGGCGCCACATGTGAACGTGCCATGAACATGATAATCCAAGAACATCTTCGGAAGGCAGTGGAATTCTATGTAGGTGATATAGTGATCAAGAGCAAAATAAAAAATGATCATTTTCATGACTTGAGAATGGTGTTCGACCTCATGTGAATGCACCAACTAAAGATGAATCGAACTAAATCTTTTCTGCGAGTTTCCAGTGAAAAGTTTCTTGCCTTTGTAGTCACTTCCCAAAGAATTCATCTTGATCCAGATAAGATCAAAGTAATTCAAGATATGTTGCCACTCAGAAATCTTAAGGAATTAAGAGGACTTCAAGGAAGACTGACATACATTCGCAATTTTATATCAAACTTGTCTTGGAGATGTCAACGTTCACACTGCTGATGAAGAAAGGAGTGTCGTTTGTCTGGGATGATGCATGTCAGAAACCTTTTGAATAGATTAAAGGATATTTTATGAAGCCGCTCATCCTTGTAGCTCTAGTTATATGAATACCTTTCTTATTATATGTGAGAGCCATGGACCATTCTTTGGGAGCTTTATTAGCCCAAAAGAATGAGTTTGGGCAAGACCAAGCTATCTACTACCTAAGTAGAATGATGATTGGAGCTAAATATTGATATAATCCTGTGGACAAAGAATGCTTAACTTTGGTGCCATACAGAAAATGCGACACTATTTGGTCGGGCAAACTATTCATGTTATATCAAGGGTTAACCCATTAAGAATATTAATAACCAAGCCAGGGTCATTAAATTCAAAACTATCCAATTGGGCTATTTTGCTATCACAATACGATATGTATTTTATCCCACTAAAGTTAATTAAAGTCATGCCATAACTGATTTCTTAGCTGAGCATCCAATTCGAGCTTCTTCAAAATTGTATGAAGACATTCCTGACGAACTAATCGAAAGAGATACAGCTTCAAAAGGTGATACTCCATAAGAAACTGCTGAAGCAAATGCCACTATAGAAGAAGTCTGACAACTTTTTTTTGATAGCTCTTCCAAAATGGAAACTAAAGGAAAAGTGGTAGCAGAAGTGGGGGTTGTCTTTGTTTCTCCCTGTAATCGTATTATACCAAAAGCATATTCTCTGATGGAGTCGTGCTCCAATAACGTTGCTGAATACAATGCCTTGATGATTGGCTTTAAAATAGCCTAACAACTGGGGGTGAAGTATTTAGAAGCATATGGAGATTCTCAGCTCATCATTAACCAAGTCAAAGGAGAAAATGAGGTTAAGAATGAAGATCTCTTACCATATTACCAAACAGTCACAAAAATGGCTGATAGTTTTAATGGTTTCTACATCAGTCATGTGCCGCGCCACGATAATAGCTATGCGGACTCACTAGGTTCGTTAGCCACCACTTTAGCATTTCCTAGAAATGCTAACATACACATAACAGTGGGGAGCAAAGAATTGTTTTGCCTGAAAAATAAACTCAAAGTGGAGTTAAATTCGGATAAGAAACAAGAAGTACATTAAGTACATGTTCTTGAGACTGATCTTGAACCAAGGGATCGATTTCTTTATATATATTATGTTCTTTATGGAATATTGCTAGAAGACACCAAAGAAGCGACAGCAATTTGGAGAAAAGCTTTTCGATTCTATTATAATGCCAAAGTTCGGACATTATATAGAAAATCCTATGATGGGATCTTGCTTCGTTGTCTTTCTAATAAGGAAGCTCAGGAAGCACTGGAAGAAGCTCATAGCAGCATTTGCGAGCACATCAACCCGAGCCAAAACTCTGGAATAAATTCCGAAGAATAGGATATTATTGCCCAAGATGATGATAGACGTAGCCGCTTATGCTAGAAAATGTAGAGTATGTAAGATACAAGCGGATTTCTTACATCGTGGCCATTTGAACAGTGGGGAATGGACATTATTGGGATAATTTTTCCACCATCAACAAGGGGTCATCAGTTAATATTGGTTATAACTGACTACTTTTAAAATTTCACTAAACTCGTTCCCCTAACTGAAGTGAAGACATCAGACATGATCAAATTTATCAAATATCATATCATATACCGCTTCAGGATGGCTAGGAGAATTATTCATGACAACGAACCTCAGTTCATGAGTCAGTCATTCTCTAGATTTTACAACAAATTCAGGATCGAAAGTATGGCTTCGTCTCCATACCATCCTGCAGCAAATGGTTTAGCAGAACCCTTTAATAAAACCATTGTGAAGCTTCTTAAAAAGTTTATTTCATCCAACCAATGTGATTGGGACGAAAAACTTAGAGAATGTCTTTGGGCCTACCGAACTACTGTCGGGACTCCTACAAAGGCTACACCTTTTCTTTAGTGTATGGATCTGAAACGGTACTTCCTTTGGAGATTCAAATTCCAATTTTACGAGTTGCATTAGTAACCAAAATGATGCAAGAAGAAAAGTATCATCAGAGACTTCTAGAATTGGAAGCTCTTGATGACAAGTGCCTTAAAGCTCAACAAAGCATTGAGTTTTATCAAGTACGAATCTCCAAAACCTTTAATAGAAAAGTCAAGGAGAGAACTTTCAAGATAGGTGATCTGGTCCTTTCAGTAAGAAGGCCGATCACAACTAATCAAAAATCTAAAGGGAAGTTCCAGCCAAAGTGGGAAGGATATTTTGTCATTGATGTAGTTTATTCAAATGGTATGTACCAATTGGCAAAACTGAATGGTGACAAAATAATGATGCCAATCAACGGGAAAATTCTAAAGAAATATTACTCTTAATAGAAAGCCAAGTTAGTTTTCGACAGAAGAAAAAGTCCCCGAACCTTTTTTTAAAGGCAAAATAGCTTATGTAATAGTAAGAAGCAATCAAGTCAAATATTAAGTGGTTTGAGATACATATCTTCTTCAATAACTCTCAATTACACCTCTGACCGGTACTGCAGAAAAGAGAATACAGAAGTATCAAATCATTTGATACACATACTTGAATATTTTTCTTAACAAAAGAAAAAATTCAACATTATGACTTGATCATCGGTCCGTTCAAACGCCGAACAGATGAAGTCTACAAAGAGATTAATGAATGTGTCTAATTATTGACATTATTATCTCAAAACTAGGCTAATTTTTCCACTAATCATATGGAACCCATCAATAAGAAGGAGTTCATTTCTACCAAGTTTTAGCATGGTATAGTTAATACCAACGGAGTACATCGAATGAAGATATGCTAGCTCATCGCAAACACATAACTCTCCACACCAACAGGAGCACTACATAAATCCTATGTCTCTATGACTAAGAATAGAGAAAAGTTTGGCCTTTAAGCCCAAATAATACTCTTGACAACCCCACCATGCTGGGGGTAAAAAGTATGAACTGCCAAATGCCATCAAGACAATGGGAAGAGAATAAGTTTCTCATCAACCCAACTATGCTGGAGGTAAAAAAGCATGAATTGTTCTAACCAACTAGAGTTCGGAGAAGAGGAAAGTTTGGCATTTAAGTTCAAATAAAATCCTCGACAACTCTTCATGTTGAGAGGAAAAGTATGGCTATACCAATGCAAACGACGATTGGTAAAGGCCAAAAAAATCCTTTTATAGCTGGGGGTTTGCTAAAAATCTCATGAACTTGTCATGTTAAGTTCTTATCTCTGACATATTCTAAGAATTTCTCTACCAAAATCCATGTTCTAGAACCAAGTGAGTCTGAAATGCGGATCATCACAAAATCACTTTTTGTCCCTAAGAAAAACAATCAAAAATGTGAATCATCACAAAGTCACATTTTGTCCCTAAGAAAAACAATCAAAAATGTGGATCATCACAAAGTCGTGTTTTGACTCTAAAGAAGACTGTCAAAGGCACGGAGCTTCAAAAAGCGCGAATTCTCACAAAGTCGTATTTTCCAAACTAATTTCTTTCCACCAAAATTTGTCAAGTTAAAAATTTACCTCTGGCAAATAAAAATTTTATTTCCTCCAAATTTTGTCAAGTTGAAAATTACCTCGAACAAAACAAAATTTCCTTCTACCAGAATTTGTCAAGTTAAAAATTATATATGACAAAACCAAATTTCATTCCATCAAAATTTGTCATCAAAATTTGTCAAGTTAAAAAATTACCTCTGATAAACTAAATTTCATTCCACCAAATTTTGTCAAGTTAAAAATTATCTCTGACAAACCAAATTTTATTTCACCGAAATTTGCTATGTTAAAAATTAACTCTAGCAATTCAGAAGTTGTTATACTATAAGTTACTAAATAGCAGAAATCACAACTTGTTTAAGAAAGTTAATGATTATTTCTACCTTATTCAAGAAAATTATCCATGAATGACAGCAAAATATCCCACAATCAAAGTATTTCCATTCATTATCATGAATTCATTACAAGAGTTCCTTGACATCATACAGTAAATAGAAAAACTGTTACATACTACTGAGTCAAGAAAACCTTGATCTTTTTTTCAATATCCCTTGTCTCTAATTGGATGACTTTATAAGCTTGGACAAAAGCTTGCCGCTACAATTCCTCCTCGCTGATGGTTAAGGTTTGCCAATTTTGTGCGCTCAGTTATGTTAATATCAATGTCACCAGTGACTTGATTAGTTCAAGACTGGGTGTACCAAGTGCATGTTCCCAATACACATTTGTGGAACTGCTGAAATTGGGAACTGTGAATGGAAATTTAAGTTACAAGCTGTCTACAACCATTTATCATCCTTATCTCATCTATGAAGGAGGATGAAAGGCGAAATGATAATAATGCCACAGACCTGAAATTTTTTATCTCATGTAAAACACATGTAACCTTTTGGTTCTCCAACGATATTGAAAAAGTTTGAGAACCAGATGGATATAAGTATTGTTTTAGAAATTCTGGAGAGTAATACCCTGCATTAGATCCAAAGGTTTGTCAAAAGACATAAATGGAAAGAAATTCGTGAAGGATTGATAGAATTTCGACAAGGAAAATTGTTGTAGTTAAGAAAGATAATTACGGTTAGAAATTCTGGAGAGTAATACCCTGCATCAGATCCAAAGGTTTGTCAAAAGACATAAATGGAAAGAAATTCACGCATGATTGATAGAATTTCGACAAGGTAAATTACCATAGTTAAGAAAGATAATTACAGTTATGGGGATTTGTCTAATAGGATATTCTTTCTTTAACGAACCTAGTAGCAGACCAGTCACAGATTTGCCAACATATGCAAGAGGCGTACTATTAGGAGGTCTTGTTAAATGCCAACTCCAGTCCACTGCGCCAATAAAGAAAAGAATAAAGAAAGAAATTCGGGCAAATCCAAAACACAAAGCACAAATCTGCATCCACGTTAACTACAAAAAGTTACACGATATAAAAAGCTTGTTTACTTGCCACAAATCATGGGTATTTCTTGAATCATAGCTAGAGAAGAACTAGAGCCACCAGCAATTTGATTACATGATAGAAGTTTCCTCGCCATTCTCAATCAAAAGAGCCTGAGGGCAAAAAAAAAGAAGTTTGAAGAGTTTTGAGACGAAGAAAACTCAAGGGTTCAGAATGTTTTCAGAATGAAGAAACTTGGCGCTTTATATAAAGAATTTGACAGTTGAGATCGTCGGTCTTAATGAACAAGATTTTCGGCTAGGATCTTCGATCTTGTGAAGATTTTCATCATTAATCAGTGCATGGGACGCTTCAATCCCTATATTAGAAGAAATTACCCAGAGAAATTGATGACCGAGATCTTTAGCCCAAATCTCGTAAGGATCTTCCCATTAATGAGCGCATGAATCTTCGATCCTTGTGCCAGAAAAGACAGTGAAAGCGACAGAGCTTCAGATGAGTTGCATAAAATGTAGATCCGCATTTTTAACGCAGGGTCATAGTTTTTCTCTCAAGCATTGATCCGCGTTGTTAATGCAGTATTGCGTTTTTCTTCTTAAGCATAGATCCGCGCTTTTTATTTACCAGTTTTTCCAAAGTATTTCAAAACACCTTTAAAGTTATGAAATTTTGAAAACTTTGGAGGGGGTTTTTCTTGGCAAGAATTTTAAGAAAGAAGGAAAAGAAAAGAAGAATTTATAATGATATCAGAAAAATTGGCTGACACGTGAATCATCTGTCATAGAGAGATCTGCATTTTTTTAGCCAAGAAAAGTTAAAGTGCGACTCTCACAGATTTGCATTTTATCTTTCAAAACAGCCAAAAACACGAATCTTCAGCCAGAGAGATTCGCGAATTGGGCTAACAAAGGTGGGCCCTACAAGGTCGCATTTTAAGAATGATCCGCGCGAACCCCTAAAATGGCGTTAAAATACGGATTTAATCTGTGACTCAAGTGCGAGATCATGGTGTGACCCATGAAAACTCATAAAACCCAAAGATGACTCCTTTCTAATAAAAAGGCAGGCCCAGCTAATAAGCTATAATGCGGATAATCAATTAAAGAGAGATCCACAATTTTAGTTAGCTTCTTAGCTCATGACTAGAGCTAAACATAATTCACACAAACTCCAGAGAGTCGTGTTTTCATTCTAAACTTTTAAAGGATAAAATTTATCCTCATTTACACCCAAATGTGGGTGTTATCAAGCAAGACATGTTACTGAAAGTTCAAACACGGGTCATCTACTAGAGAGATCCGCGACTAATTTCTTCTGAGCTGATATTTGGAGCTAAGTACAACCAATACGCGAACTCCAGAGGGTCGCGATTCTACTTTAAAGTATCGAGGAGTGAAAATCATCTCCAATGATACTCAAATGCGAGTCTGAGCATGCCACGCAAACTACCGGAAGCCAAAATGCAAATCTAAAGACTAAGATCCACATTTCAGTTACAAATCCAGAGGATTAAAGACATCGGTTACAAATCCTAGAAAATTTAACACAAATCTAATGGATTAAAAGACAGAGAATTAATCCTCAATTAAGAAAGCTATTAATTGGACCATTACGCCAATTCAAAGATCTCCCAAATCTCTATAAATAGCCAAAAGCTGGGCTGAAGGGGTACAGATAGTTACACATAGACATCCAGTGGGATTATCTCCATTGGAGCACTTCTGCTAAAGATTTAGAGCCCTTGCATTTGAGAGCTTTACAAAAGCTGCCAACTAAAGAACTCGTTCAGAGCATCAACAGAGAGCAGGATTGTCCTCCACGGCTACTACAGAATCCAGCACTAAACAAAGAGGAAACTATATTCTTCATCTTCTATAAACGGGCAACCATTCATAATCGTAATATTTTATTGAGAAGAACTTCAATAAAAAAATTAATTTTCATGGCAAATAGATGAAGTTAGGAATCAACCATGTATTAACTTTATTTATCTTCTTTCTATAATAAAAGTAAAAAATTCATGATTTTTCTATGAAACAATAAAAATATAAGAACTCGTAGATTAATACTTTTATAAGTTATAATTAATTTAAATATTTTGATAGCCTACGCTTAGTTAGGATTTGAGGTTGTTGGTTTTAATTTGCTTTATGAATTTATCTAATGATTTAGTTTGTTTTTATGAAAAGTAAAATCTTTGATGGGTTATACTTGTGCACAACATGATAGCTCATATTTAGGATATTTTAAATAAAGATTAAACTAAAAGATCACGTTTCATGAAAGGAAGAAGATAAAATAAATAATATTTTACTGTGAACTAGTGGATTCTATATTGTAGGCAAATTAGAATAGACTAAAACCAACCTAGAATTCATTAGTTAACTCGCGAAGATAATATAAATAGTAAGATAGCTAAACACTTTATATCCCTGTGGGAACGACCTGTAAAGTACTACAACTATATTGTGCCCTTACAGTTAGATTATGCATATCACTTTTCTACTTTCTGTTACCATTTAATGTCTACCTCTCTAGTTCTATGCTCTCATCAGATTTAACTTGCAAGTTTGAGGACCAGTTAAAGATGGTCAGCGTTGACTATTGTTTTCGATGATCCGTGATATTTGATTTTTGAATGGTAGATCTTGAAAGGAAACAACTCCGGACTATCATTTAAAGATTGATTATGATCATCACCCTATGTCGCCTCGTGACTTGGAAAAAAGTAGGTTTGATGCTATTGAAAATATAATACTCAACTCTTCTCTTTGGCTCCTCATAAAATGGCAAAATAATAGAAGCAAAATGAGGTATAGAAAGGGTGATTGAGAAATAACATAGACAACTAAAGAACATGAGATAGGGAGAGAATGCTGGACTGAATCGAAGTTAAAAATCGATACTTTGTGTGCTCATATAATCAAGTGTCTTGAAAAAGATATATTGTATGAGAGAAAATGCTAGAACTAAGAAATTGAGAAATTGAGATTGAAAATCAATAAAATAAGATTAAAATAAAATTAAAATCCAAAGAGAGGTTTAGGAAAGCTTTTCTAAGTGAGATTGCAATAAAGGAAGAAGATTGAAAGAGACCAAAATGAAAAATGCAAAGAACAATCAACCTAATGCTTCGAAAATCATGCTTAAAAAACTAAAACTTGCCTCTTTCTCCTTAAAAACATGCATAAATCTCTTTGTATTTTGAAATTTTTTGTATTTAATGTTGTGGGAGGTGAGGGGACTATTTATAATGTATTTAGATGACTTTCAAGATTGATATGATAAGGCCGATTAATGGTTGGTAGTGCAAACCACCTGGCAGTTAGTCAATGACTGTCTAGATGGTGGGCCCCAAGAGACTCCTGGACACGACATATCTGAATCGAGGCTGATTTTAAACGAATTAGATTGAACAGGAAATGGTTAAACATGATAGATTCTGACAATAAAGACCAAATCGATTATCTTTTTCTAAATAATATGTCATTTGGATTCATTGAACGTGGACATTTTCTTGGGATAAAAATAAGATAATCTTGATCCTATCTTTAGCAAATTGGATTGGAATGAAATTTGTAATGAATTTTAGAGAATAGGAACAATAACACTAGATTGAGACAAATCTCCGGTAATCAATCTTAAACTTTCAAGGACCATAACTATCTCATATGGAGTTCAAATCAAGCAAATCGGGTGTACATGCCGGGCTCGATGCATTGCTTGTATAGTATCTGAATATTCTGTTCATTATCTCCTGCTGGAATTTGACTTGTTTTACCTGATTGATCTATGATGACTAGCTTACGGTATGTCCCCAATGTTTATCGCCTATCGAGTATAAAAGGGATCACTCCTGAACTTGAATATTCTAAATCGATCATCTTGATAAGAGAAATATAATGGTGAAATCAAACTGGGGTTCTAGAGATTTGGGGTCTGGAGAACTACTGAATGGCCGTTTAGAAACTGCGGATGACCATTCATTGGTTATCCAAACATTGTGCACAATTCTTTAGGCCTATAAGTCCCATGAGCATCCTTTCAAAATTTGAACTAAATTTGAATTTGTTTAGGGCTTAGTGTAAGGGTTTGACTGCCAATCAACCAAATTTATCAAGTGAAAATTTAAGTGCTTGATTATTTTGGGTATATTTTCTTCATCCAACTATAGAGTCATATATATAACTAATTCTTCTGAGGCTAATCGGGATACTGACTCCATTGGTATGGTTCGATTGGAAAGTTCGGCTATTATTATAGAAATTTGAGTCTAGACATGGAATCATCAATAGAATATTAATAAGAATAAACAAGGGAATTAAAAAAATGGAAGAAATGGAGGGAAACTAAATTTCAAGTGAAATCTTTGGGCATCAATTTCAAGCAAACTGTTAACACGATCATGAAATGACCATGAAACTACATATCAGCAAAATTCCCTAATTAGTTCTCTCACCGAACTAAGAGATTTAAGGAGGAACTAAGATCATAATAGATTTTCACAAAAAAAGGAAAAATTGAAGAATTATTGTTAAAATCAAGACTTTGATGATGGGGCATCCTTGGTCCGATGGAAAATGATAATAAATGTTTCCGAATTTGAATAGAGATGTAACCACTTTCATCGAGATACCCTTAAGACTTGTGAAAGGATACACATGACTAGTGGCTTGACCATAATCTAGTGTACATGTTGACTAGGAGATTTTAGGGGCTGGGGATAGTATGTTGCCTGAGTCTTAAAAAGAGACCATATACGGATTGTAGGAGATAATCCATTGCATGGATTAAAGTCTTAATTTCGAAGTAATATTCAATAACAAACTCGTGATGGGATTTTAAAAGATTTTTTTTTAAAGTTCAAAAATATTTCATAAAGTGATTCAACTTGATTGAGAGTCAAAATCCGATCATCTCTATGATAGACACTGTGTGACTGAATAAGCGATAGGAATATTGTGAGAGATAGATGCCTGCATGTGTATGACTATTTCAGAAATTGTTTATGCAATGTGATATAATTTTGAGGAGTGCAGACTCGATTTTGAAATCGATGATGATGAAATATTTTTATGACAAATATCATGCAATTTTAATAATAGATTTTTAATAATCACCTTCTCGATAAACATGGGGCTAAATGAATAGCAATGGGATACCGAGGTTTTTGAAGAAATATGATTTTCTAAAGTATTATGATTTCCATGATAACTGTTACAAAGTTTTACTTCATTCCCTTTCATGATGAAACTTCTAAAATTATTACCATTGTGACGTAACTATATTTTTTTTTTGCCAACGGACTTTTCGAGGGTCTCAGTTTTTTCTGTTTTCCATTTTTTTTATCTTTTCTTGTTTCTCTTGCTTTTTTCCCCCCTCTTTTCCTCTCTTTTTTTATTCTTTGTAGAAAACCCCTTGATGGCTAATGAATGGCCATCCAAGAGCCCTGGATAGTCATTCATTAGTCGTCTAAGGGTCTTGAGTCCTAGATGGGACTTGGATCCTGTTCTAGCTTGGAATAGGTATTGTGGAAAAATTCCAAGTTGATTCATGCTTTTATGGTTAGGCTCTATATATTGATTTTCAGGCCTCTCTTTTTTTATAGTTTTTTTACGATTGCTTTTTCTCTCGATTAAGAATAGAAAACCGAAGATTTTGCTTGTTTTTTTCAGGTTGTTGCTACTTTTCTTTAAACTCCTATTCAACAAATGAGGACTTGTCAGAAATAGAATGTGAGACTTTAAAAAACTTAGTGCTTGGCCACATTACTCCAATTTTGATATGCAATAGTCAAGTAAGTGTTCCTGTTAAAGTTTTCATTTATTTTTGCTAAAACTCTACTTCTGTCATATTGATAACTTGCACTTGGCACCAAGATCCTCCATAGGTAGAGATCAATTTCTGTTAGTTCTCTTACTTTTCATAGTTCTTCGAGAAAGTTCTTAGGTGTTATCTCAACTTCTTGATACATCAAGAACACTTTTACAACCCTCGTAGTTATCGTCTTATTATTTGGCATTTGATTAATGTAGTGATTGGGTGTTCGAATCAACAAATCCAAACATTCTTTTTTAGAATGGAACTGACCATATAATTGAGGAAGTTATGTTCAAGCGAAAGATAAGCACTACTCAACTATACAACACACGACCTTCTACTCACAAATTCCTCCTTTAGGTATCTCTTTAGCGTATATCCACCAAGGAAATAATGATTAGCATTATTATCAGAGAAAAACATCTCAACCCTGCTATCTAGAACTTCATGGGGTAACTTTGATAGTAACAACTATTCATGTGTTCATTTGGTGTTCTACACATCCATGCTGGAGATGTAATTTTCCCCTCTTGTGGTTGATGGTTGAGTCGAGCTCATATCACACTTATCATAGAGCATGCGGCAATGGTAAAACATTTATGAGCCCAACTTGTTATTCTGCTTAAAAGAAATCAAAACTAATAAAAGTATGAGAAAAGGTAGTGACTTTATAATATCAAACGGTTGCAAGAGTGAGAATTAGAGATGAGAATGGGCGAGTCCACGGGTCAATTAGACCTAAATTCGCTCTTGACACTTTGGACTTTGCTCTTCTTGGACTATAACATGGCCTTTGACACTAATGTAATACTCCTAGCTAAATATTTCTGCATTAGATGTGAGAGAAAAGCTAGAGAGTTTATAATGATTCCCATCAAAACCATAAAGTAATCGTAACTAGCATTTTTGGGAAAGAAATTTGTAGCTAATTATAAATTATTTTAATTCTTGTTATCCTGTCAGATGCACAGCATATTTAAGACGAATATTTTGTCGGTAACACTATACGTGCTCCTATACTTTATATCTCGCGTTACAAGTATTTTAGTAGTATTAGAACCAGATGCCTGCCAAAAGTGTATGGAACTAAGTGCCACATGGACCTAAATATTACACTGAACAAAGTGTCATACAGAAGTGGGGGCCGCCTCTTGAATCTATGAGTGGCACCTCCACAAATCTATAGGACCACCTCTAAAATTCCACACCAGTTGGTGAAGTGTTAATATTTTACTATGCCCCTTTGACGAGAACGTCAGATCCTAAAATGGGGGAGAGTGTAATACCCCTAAGTCAATAGTGCTACGTGGGATATGAAGCAAGAGCTAGAGTAATATATAATGATTCCTTTGAAGCCATAAAATAATAGTAACTAGTCTTTTTGGGGAAGAAATCCGTGACTAATTATAAATTATTTTATTCTTGTTATCTTGCTGGAGGCTTAACATATTCAAACCAAATATGCTGTAAATATATGTTGTATGTGCTTGTATAGCATATATCGGAAGTGAGGCGTGACAACTACCATTATATAGTACATGGGTCTCTTGATAAGTATGACGGGCTTTAATTATAGGCTGGAAACCAATTCAACTCCAATATTGAAAATGATGGGTATGGACTCCAATTTTTTTTTAATGTAAATCCTTCACCCTATCTTGTTTTTTTATGATATGGGATTATATTCAAACATGACATCAGATATATTTATGAATAAGGCCATGTAATCCAATCCAATTCCTCTCTCAAAAGTTGCATTAAGATAATAAATATATAACATGCTCTATTTTATTTTATTTTATCAATATTATTCCTGTTTTAAATATGATAAAATAAACTTAGAATAAGAATCATGTTGAAATGAATATAAATTATTTATTGACAATTAAACAAACTTATCTATATAAATTTTTATTGAATAACCAGAATTAGATCTGTAAAAGATTCATATCTAAATCCAATAGGGAAACATATTTACTTTCTTCAGGGAAAAAAATGGTATATTTTAGATATATATATCCCACAAATTAAGAGGGTAATTTATAGGATTCAGATTTAGAATGTTTAGAAAGATTAAGAGGGTAAGTTTGTAGGATTCAGATTTAGAATGTTTAGGATGGATTATTATTGGGCTTCAATTTGCCACCCATAATAACACTATTTTGTTTTTTTTTAATTTGCATTTTCCTTGTTTCTACGTAACTAAATAAATTTATATAATTAATGCTTAGAAAAATGACAAGTACAAAACAAAATTAACTAATGGTTAATGGCATTGTATTATTTATAAACAAAGTCCCCAGAGTCTACTTTACAGAATTTAAAGTACTCCATAGGTCTTTGGGGCATTTCTGTGAACACTTCAAGTAAGACGTTTGCTATGTGGAAGAACTCATATATAAATGAAGAATAATTAAATATTAGATATCAAAATCTTTCGTAACAAATTATTTTTCTCTAGAAATACATAAAAATGTATTCTTTCCTACTTTTTAAGGATTTTTAGGTTATTTTCTCTCCGCAAATAAACCGCAAATTAATACCTAAGTACCCCTACATGACACATGTTACATACATAGGATTCACGTATTCACGAATGATTCGCTAAAGTCTCTAATAACTCTTTCAATTTTCTGTTATAAGTAAAACAAACCCCCGAATAGTTTGGCATAGAGTTACTTCAGGATCCTTAGGAACACTTGTAACATGCAAAGAAATAAGCCCAATATACAAAAAAACCTACCATATTTTCGGGTCTAGATCCTTTTATCAATCTAATAAGAAATCAGATTTATTTTTAAAATCTACACCATCTAAACCTCTAAATATTTAGGTGAGATTCAGATCATATTGTCAAGTTAAGGTAATTTCCTTGTACGGACTTGGAGGGAACCTCCTTCGGTGCGCACCCACTCTCATTATTGTGTTTTTCAATCACCTTTACATGGGGTGAGCAGAACGCAGCCCCATACCATGCAAGTGGAGGTAATACATGCCCGTACAAAGTCATAGCGATACGCCTGCTGCACGTTAGGTTCTGAGTTGTGCTGAGTACGGTACTAGTATAAAAAATTATCATTAGTTATAATTACTATCACGGGTTCATCAGTAAACAGGTGGCTTAGCTGTATTTACAGTACCTTCTGTTGCCTTGCCCGAAACGAAAGCATCATCAATTCAGGGTCAGGTGCGAAAGAGATCTATTCCATTTTTGAAAACGCGCTTTCTTTTCCAACAAAGAACCAATGCAAATGCATGCAATCGTGTTGGATCCCTGCTGTGATTTTCGAAGCGCGAGGCCTCTCCCGTTGCCTGCCTCCAAATCAAGGGGCAGCCCACCTTCCTCATATTGTTAAACAGTATGTATGTACACCGAGTTTCACGTGCACCCACCAGTTAACTTGTCAGTCTCTGGTTCATATTAAGCAAAAGGACAAAAAAAGAATATATTACATGTCACTCGTTTATGGGGAAGGGGACTTGGACCCCACTATGCCGATGTGGATGATGTGCACGGACTTATACGTTCAAAAGGTTACAAATTTGACTTGATAATTCGATCCTTACAAATTATCGGAAGGGGATATGGAATTATCGAAGTCCATATTTACTTTACAGGACACAAGGTTTCTATTAAAAAGAGAAGAACCTACAAGTATTTTTTTCCCTCTAAATATTATTTAGGGGTATTTACTGGTTTGTCCCTCAAATCTTTATATATTATGATTTTGCCCTTCAAATCTTCATATTTAGAATTTTGCCCCCCAAATTTCATAAGTTACAATAATTTTACCCCTCTTTCTAACACAGTTAAATATTTGACCATTTTACCCATCTTTTCCTCTTCTATTTTCCTCCTCCCTTCTTCTTCTCTCTTCCTCCTCTCTTATCCTCTTCTTCATTATTTCTCCTCTCTTCTTTCTCCTCTCTCCTTTCAGTATTTAACTGTGTTAGGGAAGAGAGGAGAAGAGAGGAGGAAGAGAGGAGAAAGAAAAGAAGAGAAATAATGAAGAAAGGAGAAGAGAGGAGGAAGAGAGAAGAAGAAGAGAGGAGGAAAATAAAAGAGAAAAAGAGGGGTAAAATGGTCAAATATTTAACTGTGTTAGGGAAAGTGAGAGAGAAGAGTAAAATTGTTGTAACTTATGAGATTTGGAGGGCAAAATTCTAAATATGAAGATTTGGAGGGCAAAATCATAATATATAAAGATTTGAGGGACAAACCAATAAATACCCCTATTATTTATGGTGCGTAGCCTTATGAAATATAAAATATAAATAGTGGAAAAGGAATCCACTATAGTAAGAAAATAGTTGCTAAATCTTGTCATGTTGGATTACATGACAAACTAACAATATTATATATAACTACCAATATCTAATCATTTCTTTTTTTTGCCCTTTAAGTTAAGTTTTTTGACTAGCTGAAATTCATCCAACCATTTTAGCTTAATCATAACATTTAGATAGAAAAATAAGCCCTCGGAATAGAGCCTCAAATCAAAGACTGCGACAGTCAAATGCACTGGGCCCGAACCAGTAATGACTGGGAAAAAACAAAAATTTAGACAGGCACAACGGGAGCCCACCCTAACTCAAGCCGTTTGTTACAACTAAGCTATTCTCGCCTGGCATAGATTGAGCTCGTGCAAGGTTTATTCCTGTTACTAGGATGTGTCCTGCGGAATCATCCAACAACTAATTTAGGTTTCGGGGGTGTATATATATATATATATATATAGTAAACGGACAATTCACCAACGATGAATGGAGTTTTTTAACTACAACTTAAATGACTCAATACAATTATTATACGTGGCACCATTCAAAAGGTAGTTAAGCGAGTTCTTTTATTTGTTACTTTAAGTAGCGTCACGTGTAATAATAGTGTTGGGCCATCTAAGCGGCGGTGAAGAAACTCTTTTCACTGCCGTTGAATTTCCCGTTTTCTCATATATGTGTGTGATTACTATAGGTGAGCCACCAGCTCAGGAAAAGTTATGTGAGCTAGCGGCAAAACTATATTAATCTAATGATTTTTTAAAGTTTTTTAGCAATTATTATCTATAGCTCATTAATATTTTCGGATTAAATTTTATAAATTTTGGAGTTCATTTACCCTTTCATCAAGTGCATACAAAATATTTTATTCATTAAAAACCGTTAATTTTGTGTTAACATAATCAAGGACTAAATAAAAACTAAAACCCAAGAAATTGGGTATGATTAAACCCTAAGGGGTCGAGATCATAAACTAAAAGAAAATTTTTAAAAAAATATTATTAGAAATGGTTAAAATGAACTGCAGCTCAAATAACTTGCGTGATCTGTTAACTTATTTCCATCTCTCTCTCTCTCTCTCTCTCTCTCTCTATATATATATATATATATATATTACTGTAAGTAAGTCGCCAGCTTAGGAAAAATTATTTGAGCTAGCAGCTAAAATACATTAATCCAATAAATTTTTTTCAATTTTTTTAGAACTAAGATTTCTACCTTTTTAACCTTAATAAAATTAAATTTTATAAATTTTGGAGTTTAGTTAAACTTTCATCAAGTGAATCAAAATGTTTAATCATTGAAAACTATTAAAATTTGTGTCAATTTGATGGAGGAGTAAATCAAAACTAAAATTCAAAAAATTTGGTATGAGTGAATCTTAGGAGTCAAGATCATAATCCAAATTTTTTTTTTAAAACAAATTATTAAAGATAGTGGAAATAAACTGCAGTTTAGATAACTTGCGTGAGTTGTCAATCCATTTCTATTTTTCTCATATATATATATATATATATATATATATATATATATATATATATATATATATATATATATAATATTGCAAACGGACATTACCAATGTCTAAAAGTAGTCATTGAGGGAGCAAAATGTCTTTCTTTTCTTTTTTTTTTCCTTTTTTGTAAATAGTCGTTATCATTGGCTAAATTAGCCACTTGGATGCAATTTCTGCTTTCTGTGACCACTTGATGTCCACCGTCTAGGTCCATGCTCTCATCCGATTTAACTTGCAAGTGTGAGGAGCACTTAAAGTGGCCAGTGTTGACTATTTTTTTTAGGTGATCTGCAATATTTGAATTTTGAAATGGTAGATCTTGAAACGCAACAACTCCAGACAATTATTTATGGATTGATCACAATTGTCACCCTAAGTCGCCTCGTGATGGAAAAAAGTAGGCTCATTGCTTTTGAAACTTTAATATTCAACTCTTATCTTTTGCTCTTCATAAAATCACAAAATAATAGAAGTGATAAAAAGAAATGAGATATAGTAAGGGTAATTGAAAAATTACATAGACAACTAAAGAACATGAGACAAGAAGAGCACATGGGACTGAATTGAAGTTTAAAATCGATACTGTGTGTTCATATAATCAAGCGTTTTGAAAAAAGATTCATTTTATGAAAGGAAATGCTAAAACTGAGAAATTAGAAATTGAGATTGAAAATCAATAAAATGATATTGAAATAAATTTAAAATTGAAAGAGGGGCTTAGGGAAGCTTTTCGAAGCACAATTGCAGTGAAGGAAGAAGATTGAAAGAGACCAATGTCAAAAAAAAATGTGAAGAACAATTAAAGAATGCTCCAAAATTGTTTTGAAAAAACTGTAAATTGCCTCTTTTTCAAATCCTATAGAAATCTCTTTGTATTTTGAGAATTTCTCATATTTACTGCATGAGAGGGTTAAGGGACTATTTATAATAGATTTAGGTGACTTTCAGGATCGAGATGATTAGGACGCCTAATGGTTGGAGTGCAAACCACTTGGATAGCTAATCAATGACCGTGCAAGTGGCGGGCCCCACCAGAGACTCCTGGTCATGATAAAGGGTCTGATTTTAAGTGAGTTAGATTGAGCGGACATGATTAAACATGTTATATTTTGACAATAAAGACGAAATTGATTATCCTATTCTAAATAACATTATTTAGATTCATTGAATATTGACATTTTCTTGGGATAAGAATAAGACAATATATATCTTATCTTTGGTATATTGGATTTGAATGAATTGATAATAAACTTTTGAGAACATGAATAAACTAAATGAGATTGAGACAAATCTCCAATAATTGATCTTAAACTTTTAATGACCATAACTATCTCATAAGGAGTTCAAATCAAGCAAATTGGGCAAACATACTGGGCTCTAGCTCCACAAACCTGTTTGTACTGTAACCTTTCTTTCCAAAAGGTCTATTCATTATCTGTCCCAGAACTTGACTTGCTTTACCTGATTGATCTATAACGACTAGCTTACGATATGTCCCCCTCTGTTTAACACTCATCAGCTATAAAAGGGATGCTCCTAAACTTGAATATTCTAAATGATCATCTTGATAATAGAAATGTAATGGTGGGATCAAACTGGGGAGGATTTGGGGTCTGGACAACTACTAAATGGCCGTTCAGATCACCTAGATGACCATTCATTGGCTGTCCAAAAGTTGTGCCCAAATTTTTAGTCCTATGGTGCTTGGAATGGTCCCACGAACATCCTATCAAATTTTGTTTGGGGCTCAATGAAAAGATTTGATTGCCAATCAACCGAATTTATCGAGCGAAAATCTAAGCACTTAATTATTTGGATATATTTTCTTCATCCAAACACAAAATCAGACATATGATTACATCTTTTGGGGCTAATCAGGATAATAAATCCAATGGTATGATTTGATTGGAAAAATTCAGCCATTATCATAGAGATTTGAGTCCAGACATGAAATCATCGATAGAAAATGAATAAGAAGAAACAATGGGATTAAGACAAATGAAAAAATGGAAGGAAACTAAATTTTAAGTGGAATTCTAGGGCAACAATTTCAAGCCTGCTGTTATTCTTGCGATCATGATTGACCATGAAAATACATATCATCAAAATGTCCCTCCTCACTTCTCTCATTGAACTAAGAGATCTAAGTAGAGATCATAGTTGAGGAACTTCATAGAGAAAAATGAAATCTCTTATCTCAAATGAGAAGAAATCAAATAGATCTTCACAAGAAAGGAAAAATTTGAAAAATTGAAGTTAAATCAAGACTTTTATGGTGGGGCACCCTTGGTCTGATGGAAAATGGTAATAAATCCTTTAAAGTTTAAATAGGGATGTTATGACTTACATAGCGATAGGGATACAATGAGAGATAGATGCATGTATGCATATGACTATTTTCAAAATTATTTATGCAATGCGGTATGATTTTGAGGAATACAGATTCAATTTTGAAATCGATGATGATGCAATATTTTTTACAAATATGATGCAATTTTGAAAATAGATTTTCAGTGATCACCATCTCGATAAACATGGGGCTGCATGTCTAGCAATGGGATATCGAAGTTTTTGAAGAAATATGATTTTTCTTTTTTGAAGAAATATGATTTTTATTAAAGTATCATGATTTTCATGATAACTGTCATAAAGGTTACTTCATTCCCTCTCATAATAGAACTTTTGAAATTATCACCTTATTGATATAACAATAATTTTGGCAATGGACTTTAAGGGTCTCAGCTTTATTTTTTTCCCTCCACTTTTTGATTTTTTTTTTTTTTTTCGTTTCTCTTCTTTTCTTTTTTTTTTTATTTTTTATTTTCTTCTCATTTTTATTCTTTAGATAAAGACACCTTGATGGCTAATAAATGGTTGTCCACATCTAGGAGTCTTGAGTCCTACTTGGGACTTGGGTCATGTTCTTGTTATGCATAGACCTTCTAAACAATTTCAAGTAGATTTATGCCTTTAAAGGGTCTTTTGGGCTCTTACATTAATGATCAGGCCTCTCTTATTTTATTATTTTTTTGCAGGATTGTTTTTTCCCTCTTGATTAAGAATAGAAAACTTATTTCCCCTCTTGTTTTCTAAAGTTGTTGTTGCTTTTCTATAAGTTGTTGTTTAACAAGTAAGGGCTTGCCAGAAATTGAACATGGGACCTTCATGTCCTTGTGCCTAGCCACATTACTCCAACTTTGATGTGCAACGGTCAAGTAAGTATACCCGTCAAAGTTTTTCATTTCTTTTTGCAGAAACACCACTTATTTCATATTGATAATTTGCACTTGGTAACATGATCCTCCATAGGAAGAGATCAACTTCTATCATTTCTCTTTCTTTCTCAATTCTTCGAGAAAGTTCTTATGTGTCATCTCAACTTCTTGATACATCAAGAACTCTTTTACGACCCTCGTAGTTATCGTCCTATTATTTGGGGTTTGATTAACACAGTGAATGAGTGTTTGAATCAATAAATCCAAACCTTCTTCTTTAGAATGGATAAACTGACTATTTTTTTTAATGAAGTTGTAACTTGTGTTCAAGCAAAAGGTAAGCACTACTTGCAGGCTGTATAATGCCAACCTTCTACTCACATATTCCTCCTTTTTGGATGTCTCGTTAATAGTATATCTACCGAGGAAAGCTTGATTAGCATTATTACTGGAGAAAAACATCTCAACTTTTGCTCTTTGTAGAACTTCATATGGGGTAACTTTGGTAGTAACCCTTGTATCGATATTCTTATGTGTTAATTTGGTGTTTTACTTTTCTATGTTGGAATTGTACTTTTCCCCTCACTTGTTTGTTGGTTGAGTCAATCTCATATGTTACTTAACATAGAGAATGTGACAATGGTAAAATATTAGTTAGCCCAACATGTAATTTCGCTGAAAAAAATCGAAACTGATAAAAGTATGAGAAATGATAGTGACTCTATAATATCAAATAATTACAAGAGTAAGAATAAATAACATACTCAAATAGTATGAATACAAACTCAATTGTTACAATTTCTCAATAAAATACTAATTTCTCTAAATAGTCTGAAAAATTGTGAAGGAGAAACCTAGCCGGAGCGACATTTTGGCTCCTTAGATGATTTGATACGAATCTAAGTAGAGATCAATAAGGAATATCAAAATGGAGACGAGAAGATGAGAGATCTTACTTGTTAGAGATTTATTTAGAATGTAAAAAAGAAGCCCTTGATGATGATGTGAGCCTTCTTCTTAGCAAGTTTTAACTCAAAAGCATTCTCCTTCTTCATGCACAGTGAAGGAGGTCATGGAGATGAAAATAAGATCTTCTTAAGTGAAGAGCTTACTCTCAAAGAAAATAAAGATATCTCTCTCGAGTTTTTTGAGAATTTTCAGAAATTACGAAACTACGGGACTTTCTTAACATTGGAGTAGTGGGATTTAAATGTTATTCATGGATCTTCAAATCCTTAAATTAAATACCCTCATACCCTCTATTTGATTTGTTAGGGAGTAGAAGTTCATTGTAATATCCTAAAATTCGAGCTATCCGTATCACTCTTTTGAGTCCAGTTGTGTCGAATAAGTTCACCGAAATTAATTTTGGACACCGAAATAATTTTCGTTTGACATAATTTTAAAATCTATAACTCCAAATGATATTCGATTTTCGTAGTTATAAGTTTTCTAATATTTAGGATTTTTAAAAATTTTTCTTGTGAGTCCAAAAAATAATCTTGTTAATTTAATAATATTAAAATTATCTTTTTAATTATTTCAGAATTTTAGTTTATTTATTCCGGACATCAAAATGACAAATGGATAATTTTGTACTGTTCCTCTCTTTGAGTAGTACGACCTACATAAATTTAGTAGTATTTGAAAAATATTTACCAGAGTCACAAACAATAAAATATTAAATAAACTGAAAATTACTTTGTACAGTACCATTTCTAAAACAAATTCCTAAGGGCACCCCTCACCTTCATTTCAATGCTGCGGTGTCTCCACCGGGCAAAGGAGGGTTGAGGTGGTACGTGGGGAGAGGTTTAATAATTGAGGTGTCAAAATTATGTGAAGGGCAAAAAAAATTATGTGAAGGGCAAAAAAGGAAAAAAAATTCTCACCACACTCATCTCACACCTCAAACACCCGAGAGCAAGGGGGGAGAAGAAGCTCACAGCTGCTCAGGTGTTTTGGGAAAAAAAAAACAGAAAAAAAAAGAGAGAAAAAGGTAGAAAGAAGAAGGAAAAGGAGGGATATTCAAAAGATCGAAGAAAATTAAAAGTAACCCAATGTAAGTAATACTTCTATTCTTTCTCGTTTCTTAAAAATTTTATTTAATTTATATTTATGTAAGTAATTTATTTAGTAAATATTTTTGTTCTATAATTTGGATTATTGATTGATATTGAGAACTAAACCAAACTATTGGGTCAATTTTGACATATATAAATATTGTAATATTTATTTATTTTTTTAAAAAAAGATAGAAGAAGAAAAGAGAGAAGAAAGAAAGAGAGAAATATATTTGCATGGAAAAAAATTTGTATTTTGCATGTGTAAAGCACATCTGCATGGGAAAAATATGAAAGGAAGAAGAGAAAGAAGAAGGAGAGAATGGATGGGTGGGCTGTAGAATGGAAGAGAAGAGAGAAAAGCGCTTGGGCCTGGCCGGATAGAAAAAATGAAGAAAAAAAGAGAGGGTCTTGGGCCTGGGGAAAAAGTGGGCCTGGGCTGAATAGAAAGGGGCTTGGGCTGAATAGAAGAAAAAAAAAAAGAGGAGAAGAAGAAGTGGGCTTGGACTTGATGGATTGGATTTGTACTTAAATTTGAATTTAATTAGAAATAATTGATGGATTAGAAATAAAATAAAAATAAAAATAAAATAATAATAATAATAATAATAATAAATAATTGATGGATTAGGTTTGGACTTGGAAATTAATCAAAGAAAAATATATAAAAATATATGATTTAGCCTAGAATGGAATAAGTCTATAAGTTTGGATTTAAAAATAATGCAATATTAATACATGATGCACTTGGTTTACAAATTGGGTTATTAATTGGTATTGAGAACTGAAGCAGATTATTGAATTAATTTTGATAATACATATTATGATATAATTGTGCACTAATATTATTAAGATGACACGGATATCTAATTTATCAAACTACAAGTCATGTGTTTTGATGTTACAAATCATTTGCTATAATACTACATGTTATTTACAGTCGTGGAGATACAAGCATGTTAACATAAATTGAAAAATAATTAAAGAAAGGAAAAAATAAACAAACAAATATAAAATAAAATTATCATTTGCATAATGTATTACGAATATGGGGATAGGAGAAGCTATATGATTGATAAGAGCCGTGTCATATAAGAAATGATTGTAATGTTAAGATTGAGAATTTTTTACTGTAGCAGTCTGGGTGATACTAGATAACCAATTGATAATTAATACCCATAGTGCTATATCCGTTACTGCAAAACGGTATAGGAATTGAATTGTTATGCCTAGAGACATGTCATAGTTCAGCGCCATGAGTATTGAGCCCGAGTCTCGGGTATGCACAGGCACTTATACGATAATTGAGAATAGTATTATTTTATCCATTAATATAGTTTCTACAATTAATTTTGACAGTGACTGAGAGCAATAGAATACAGGAGTAAATGAATAAAGTAATTATTGTCATGTTAGTTTATGTAATTATGCATTTATTTATACTTGCATTCATATTTAACTTATATGTACAAGAACAACACTGATATAAACATGCTCACGCATACTGATACTCCTGTACTATGATAGTACACATTTCCTCTCTTTTTAAATTGTTACTTATTGGGTTTAATCTCTTGAGTTTTGAACCCAGATTTGGAAGGTGAAGAGGAGAATCAGCCCCAACTAAAAACCCATATTTTATTAGACAGACCGAGCTACAATAGACAAGTGAAGTACCCTCTAGAGAACCTTTGTATATTTTGTTTATATTTCTTTTGTTTGGGATTTGATTTTCTCTTTTGATTCTTTTGTGTCCATATTTAAAGCAGTGCTCCATCTTATATAATAAAACTTTGTATAAATTAAATCCTTTCAGTTTCGGGCATGTTATTTATTTATCTGATTGTGGCAGTAGTTACGGTTATTTCAAGATCCTGTGACTGTTGGATTATCTAGTATAACTTTTACATGGCGTCTGTCATTTTGGAAAGCAACTAAAAAAGGGGGACGTTACGGGGTGGTATCAGAGTTTAGGTTATGTAAAAGACCATACGACTACTGCAACATAAGAACATGTCTGTTACCCATTCTTGATAATTGATCCTTTATTTTTGATATCTATCTGATCTAATATCGTACCTATCCTATTTTTTCCTATTTGATTGAGATATCTATCTTGAATTCATTTTATTGATTCCTATCTAGTTCGTTGCAGAATAATATCGATCCAATCTTCTGCGAGTACAAGTGTAAGTCCGATAGATGAGACTTCTGATCTTAGGAACCTAGTGCAAAGAGTAGCACAGATGCAAGAGACCACGACGATGATATTAGAAAGAATGTAGCAGTCCAAAGAACCTGAAAGAACCGGAATGGTGTCGGACATCCGAAAACTACAGCCATCAGTACTCTTGGGATAGAAGGACCACTGAAAGCTGAATAGTGGATTGTAGATATGGAGAATTTTTTAAGGGCGGCAAGAATTCCAAAAGAAAATCGAGTAGAGGTAATATATATACAGTTGACTGATGTAATCAGAATGTGGTGGCTTGCCGAAGAAGTAAAGCACCAGGAATCTCTAACTTGGGAGAAGTTTGTAGAAACATTTCTCGCCAGATTTTTTCATGTCTTAGCAAGATAAGAAATAAGGAAGAAATTTTTTGCACTGCAATAAAGAGATCGGATTGTAAATGCTTATGGAGCAGAATTCGTGAGGCTCAGTCGTTTCTCCCTAAACCTGGTAGCTGATGAAGAGGAGTGAGCATATATGTTCCAATAAGAATTGAAGTATCATCTATGGGAGCATCTAGCAGGTCATAACTACAGGACTTATTTCGAGATGTTCGATGCAGCGTGTCGCCTGGAGCAAGTAACCAAAGAAGGGAGACCGACAATATTCAAAAGGCCATTTAATTAAGGAGTAAGTTCTTCCCAGAGGTTTGGAGGCCCTCCGGCAAAGTGACAAGTAGTGGCTAATAAAGCAGGTCCTTTAGTATTCAGTTTCTGCAATATGCCGGGGCATGTTCGGAAGCAGTGTTGAAGAGCTCGGGGATTGTGTCTAATATGCGGGTCAGCAGATCATCGGGTAACTAATTGTTCGAGGGCACAATTGAGGCAACAACCAGCAGCCGGAGTTCCTTATCAGCAGGCATCAAGACCGATTGTAGTGGGACCACCGGATCAGAGGACTGAAGAACCAAATCAGATAAGACCCTTGGAGACACAACAACAAGTCTATGGCAGAGCCCATGGGGGAGCAGGACGAAGGCAGTGGCAGGTTAGACTGATGAATGTTGAGAAACTTCATACCACTTGAGGGGTCGTAACATGTACGATTTTTGTTGGCAATATATCAACTGTTCTATTCGATTTTAGAGCTTCGCATTGTTTTATCTCTGTCATATTTATTCCCCGCAATTCTATTGATTTTGCAATCTTACCTATTGGGTGGGACAATAAGATTGGGAACGGTAGTATTATGACTAATAAGGAGTGTAGACTGTGTCCCTTGGTGATTAATTATAGAGAATTTTAAGCCAACTTGCTAGTTATCAATGTGGGAGGATATGATGTTATCTTAGACATGGATTGGTTGAGTACCCTCCATGCGGTGATAGATTGTAGGAAAAGAAGAGTAATATTTCAGATTCTTGGTTGTTCGAAGTTTGAATTTGTTGGTGGAAGTCAATCTCTAAAACTAGCTGAATATAAAGTGTCTCCAAATGGAGGAGTTTGGGAGGCTATGGAAGTAGGAGAAGGAATGATTCTAGTAGTATCTAAATTCTTAGATATATTTCTTAAAGAGATACCTAGACTACCACCAATAAGGACAGTAGAATTTACTATTGATATTATCCCTAGAGCTGAACCAGTTTACAGGCCATCTTATTGAATGGAAGTTGTAGAACTAGAAGAAATTAAGAGACAAGTAGATGAGCTGTTGAAGTTGGATTGTGTGAGACCCAATGTTTCACCTTGAGAAACTCCAGTATTATTAACAGTAAAAAAAAGATGAGAGTTAAAGATTGTGTGTGGATTATAGGAGTTTGAATGCAGTCACAATTAAGAACAAATATCCATTACCAAGAATAACTAATCTGTTTGATTAATTGGGAGAAGCAAGAGTATTCTTACAGATATAAGTTCGTTATGGATTTCATCAAGTAAGGGTTCAAACAGAAGATATTCCAAAAACTGCATTTAAAACCAGACATGGTCACTATAAATATTTGGTGATGCCATTGGGAGTGACCAATGCTCCAACAATATTTATGAATTTGATGAACCATATTTTAGCTCAGTATCTAGATAAATTTATAGTGGTGTTTATTTATGATATATTAATCTACTCCAAGAATAGAAAAGGCATGCTGAGTATCTAAGGACAGTTTTGAAGACTTTGAAAGAGTAAAGGTTATATGGAAAACTTAGTAAATATGAATTTTGATTGGATAAGGTTACTTTCTTGGAATATATAGTTTCTGGGGATGGTGTATCAGTAGATCCTAAGAAAATAGAAGCTGTAATGGATTGGTCTGTATCGAAATTAGTGTCAGAGATTCGGAGTTTTCTGGGGATGACTGGATACTATAATCAGTTTGTACAAGACTTTGCAAATATTGCATCTCCTCTAACTAAATTGATTAGGAAATGAGTGGAATATGTCTGGACAGAGGAATCTAATAAGGTATTTGAAGAATTAAAATGGAGACTGACAACAGCACTAGTATTGGCAATTCCAGACAATTCTGGAGGAATGAAAGTATATAGTGATGCTTCAAAACAAGGATTGAGATGTGTATTGACACAAATGGAAAAGTGATTGAGTTTGTATCAAGACAATTGAGATCCCATGAGAGAAATTATCCGACTCATGATTTGGAGTTAGTAGCATTGATTCATGTTATGAAAATTTGGAGACATTACTTATTAGGGGCAGAGAGTGGAGGTATACACTGATCATAGAACTTTAAAATATATTTTCACTCAAAAGGAACTGAATATGAGACAGAGATGATGGTTGGAGTTGGTAGCAGATTATGACTTAGAAATTAAATATCACTCAGGGAGGATTAATATAGTGCCAGATGCACTGAGTATGAGGCCTGCAGTGGAGAGATTAACTTAGCAAAAGGGACTTTTAATGGAGATACAAAGAATGAAATTGAAAGTAAGTTTACTAGGGGTGACAACACAACTTATGAAAATACAGTTACAGTCACCATTGATAGAGCAGATCAAGCAAGCTCAAGTTGGAGATGAAAATTTTCAGAGAATAAACAACAAAATGGAAGTAAGCAAGAGACCTGAAATGAAGATGCACTTAAATGGGGCTATAAGTTCAAGAAAAGATTATGGGTGCATAAGAGAGAGGTAAGAGATCGAGTTTTAGAATAAACATATAAATCAACAAATTCTATTCATCTTGGAAGTCATAAGATATACAAGGACATAAAATAATATTTCTGATGGCCAGGCATGAAGAAAGAGATTACCAGATATGTATCAAGATGTTCCACTTGTCAGCAAGTGAAGTCTGAACATCAGAGAATGGCTAGATTGCTCCAACCACTAGCAATACCAGAGTGGAAGTGTGAACAAATATTGATGAATTTTGTTACAGGCTTATCCAGGGGCACCGAGGTAATAATGCAATTTGGATAGTTGTGGATTGACTAACTAAATCGGCTCATTTCATTCCATTTAGAATTGGTCAGTCAATAGAAATATTGGCTAGAAAATTTATGTAGGAGGTGGTGAGATCATATGGGGTTCCAGTCCAAATTGTATCAGATAGAAATATAAGGTTCAGATCACACTATTGGGAGAAATTAATGGATAGTTCAGGAACACATTTGAATTTATCTTTAGCTTATCATCTACAAACAGACGGTCAATTAGAATGGACTATCCAAGAACTTGAAGATATGCTTAAGGCATGTGTGTTGGATTTTGGTGGATCTTGAGAGAACTATTTAATATGGTGGAGTTTTCATATAATAATAGTTATAAGGAGAGCATCAAGATGGCACCATTCGAAGCTTTGTATGGATGAAAATGCAGATCTCCATTATGTTGGGACGAGATTGGAGAATGAAGTATTTTGGGGTTAGAGTTAATTGCTCAAGCAATAGAGTAAGTGAAGGTTATTAGAGAACACATAAAGGCAGCCCAAGACAGACAAAAGAAATGAGCAGATCAACACAGAAAACTATTGAAGTTTGACGTAGGAGATAAAGTACTTATTAAGATATCTCCAATAGAGGGTGTGATTAGATTCGGTAAGAAAGGAAAGCTCAGTGTAAGATATATCGTGCCATTTTGAATCACGAAAAGGATTGAAAATCTTTCCTATAGATTATCATTGCCACCAGAGATGGAGACTATTCATGATGTGTTCTATGTATCATAATTGAAGAAATTCTTAGGTGAAGAACACAAAGTGTAAGATTTGTCTGAGGTGGATTTGAAATCAAATCTAAAATATGAGAAGTAGCCATTAGCAATTATCGGCCGACAGGAGAAAGTCCTAAAAAACAAAGTGATACCGTTGGTTCTTATTTCATGAGATGCATAATCACCAAGAGATTCCACTTGGAAGTTTGAAAAAGGCATTAGGATAAAATACCCATACCTTTTCTCATGATAAGTTATGCCAATTGAATTTATTTTATCAATAATATCCATATATAGTGGTATATCTTTCAGCTTGGAATTTCGAGGACAAAATTCTTTTGTTAGTTGGATATGATGTAATATCCTAAAATTCGAGCTACCCGTATCACTCTTTTGAGTCCAGTCGTGTCGAATAAATTAACCGAAATTAATTTTGAACACCAAAATAACTTTCGGTAGACATAATTTTAAAATCCGTAACTCAAAATGACATTTTGTCTTTGCGGTTATTAGTTTTCTAATATTTAGAATTTTTAGAAATTTTTCTTGCGAGCTCAAAAACTACTCCCAAAACTGTTAATTTAATAATATTAAAATTATCCTTCTAATTATTTTAAAATTTTGGTTTATTTATTCTGGATATCGAAATGTTAAATGGATAATTTTGTAGTGTTTCTCTCATTGAGCGCTACGTTCTACATAAATTTGGTAGTATTTGGAAAATGTTTACCTGAGCTGTAAATAATAAAATATTAAATAAATTAGAAATTACTTTGTACACACCATTTCTAAAACAAATTTCTAAGGGCACCCCTCACTTTCATTTCAATGCTGCGGTGTCTCCACCCGGCTAAGGAGGGTTTGTTGGGAATAAAAAGAACATGAATAGAAGAAGAAGATTTTCTTTAGAAGAGGGCTTACCTTTTCCTCTTGATTATTTCATCTATATATATAGGGAGTACAAAAGCCAATCCAATCGGGTTACTAATTCAAATAACAATAGAATTACTAATTCAACTAATCTTGACTAATTCTAAACCTAACTAAACTAGTCTTCTTATCTAAACACGCTGAGCCAATGCAACAAGATTATCCAACAATCACTCCCTAATCTTGTTGTACTTTCTTGACCTCAATCAACCCACTCCCTGCCGTTGCACGTACCCTTTGGCGACGAGCCGTGCCTTGTGCTTCACCACAGCACCATGCGAGTCCTTCTTGATCTTGTAAACCCATTTCAGGCCTATGGGTCGACGCCCGCTCGGCAGATCGGTGAGATGCCAAGTCTCATTTTTCTCGATGGATTTTATCTACTCTTGCATCGCCTGCTGCCAGCACTTGTGCTTTGCGGCTTCTACAAAATTCCCAGGTTCTTCGGCCATATGACTGCTTAAGGAATCAAGCTTCTCCTGACCGGACTCTTGTTCCAAAGTGGCCGCTGAAGAGCTGACAAAGGCAGCTTCCCTATCTTTAGCATTAGAATCCTCTTCAATCTTGGCTGGTCCATGTTCTCCAGGATTACGACTGCCTAATAAATCAAGCTTCTCCCGCAGGCAGACAAGTTCTCTTGCTACTGTTTTTCTAACATCTCTAACACTAGAATGCAAGCCATGTATGGTATCCAGCTGCAGAAGTAGATTCATTATCGCTTCGCCAATAACCATCCTTTGCTTTGCATCCCATCCTTCAGGAGAAGCTTCAATAGTTTGTACTTGTGCCCTGATCCTGCCAGCTTCTTCTTGAATTTTTGCAATCTTCATAAGTTTCTACAGAAGTTGCCACCTTCTCACCTCGAATCCTCGAGAAGCTGACTGAATAATTACTGCTGCATCAGTCTGCGACAAGGCCCTTTTCCTTCCTTCCCTTTCTTTCACCTCTTTGTTTTCTAAAGATTCTGCTTGCCCATTGTCTGCCACTATCTTTTGTGCACCTTCAGCATCAAAAGACATCTTTCCTTCAGGATCCTTCTTCCTGAAGTTGGAGTCTAGCTCGGCAAAGCTCGCCTTGCACCCGGACATGTGGTTGCTAGCCCCGGTGTCCAAGTACCAGATGTCGTCGTGGTACTCTTTCTCCCGGCCAAGGTGCACTTGCGCATGATCCTCGTTGAGCATGATGTCAATGGTCGGGGCTTCCGTGAGTGCGTAGACCTACGTCATCAGCAGCGTGGGCTCATCGTCCTGAGCCTGTGTAAGATTCACCTGCTCCTTGCGCTCTTGCCGCGGCTTGCGGCACTCTCTTGCGTAGTGCCCGAAATTGCCGCAGTTGAAGCACTTGACCTTCTTCCGGTCGAACTTCTTCTTCTCACCTTGCTCTTTATTACGGTTCTCCTCTCCAGGTCCAGTGCCGCGGCCGCATCCAAAACAGCGCCCCTGGTCGCGCCCCTGGCCGCGCCCGGCACCTTTGTCGCGCTCCTTTGACGCGTTTGATGATGAACCCTCACCGGACTGCTTCCAGCGAGCCTTCCACTCTGCTTTCATGAGTAGAAGATGTTCATCGTCCTTGCCATCGGCACCACGAATCCTTTCCTCGAAAGTCTTGAGGCGACCAATTGCCTCCTCCAATGTCATCGTCGTCAGATCGGCAAACTGCTCGATCAATGTGACAATGGGTAGGAATTTGTTGGGGACGGCGACCAAGAACTTCCTGACGGCGGTGCTTTCTTCGATCTTGCCGCCGAGGCCGGCGATCTTGCTGACTATGGCTGTCAGCCTCCCGGCGAAATCATCTATCGTCTCCGCTTCTTTCATGCGGAGGGTTTCAAACTCACTCCTTAGAGTTTGGAGCTTCGCCTGCTTCACTCGATCAGCACCCACGTACTTTGTCTTGAGCGTCTCCCAAGCCTCCTTAGCCGTCTCCTTCTCCGCTATGAGAAGAAGGTTTTCCTCGGGGATAGCTTCATAGACGGCGGCGAGTGCCATCTTGTCCTTCCTAGTCTCCACGTCGATCCCGGGCTGGATGGCGTCCCACACACCTTGTGCTTGTAGGTACACGCGCATCTTGATAGCCCAAGTTGCGTAGTTTGAATTCGTCAGCATCGGGTAGTGGAGGGAGACGCCGATGCTTTCCTTCGCCAGCGCACCCGAGGCAGCCCCGTCAATTCCGCTGGTGATGATGCTCTGCGGCATGATCTTTGGCATACAACACGAGCTTTGTACTTTTCTTCCGCTGTAACTTCAAAAGAAACCGTCCTCCTTTGCTTCAGTTTCCTTCGGCCGAACCTAATAGCAGCCTCCTGTCAAAAATAATTAGCACGCCCACTAATTATCTTCGCTCAGCAACCAAATAATTCACACCACCCCGGCAAAATAATTCACACAGCAGCTGCAGTCAACACAAGAACAAAGAGCAGCCGCCTTGTTGTCCTTGCTTCAAGCTGCAAAATCAAGGAAGAAACACAGCAACCGCCTCCTCCTTTAACAGCAGCCGCCAAACCTCAAGGACGACCTCGGAACACCTAGCCGCAACAAGAGAAACCCTTTGCTCTGATACCAATTGTTGGGAATAAAAAGAACAGGAATAGAAGAAGAAGATTTTCTTTAGAAGAGGGCTTACCTTTTCCTCTTGATTATTTCATCTATATATATAGGGAGTACAAAAACCAATCCAATCGGGTTACTAATTCAAATAACAATAGAATTACTAATTCAACTAATCTTGACTAATTCTAAACCTAACTAAACTAGTCTTCTTATCTAAAAACGCTGAGCCAATGCAACAAGATTATCCAACAGGGTTGAGGTGTCACATGGGGAGGAGTTTAACAATTGAGGTGTTAAAATTATGTGAAGGGCAAAAAAGGAAAAAAAAATCTCACCACACTCATCTCGCACCTCGAACACCCGAGAGAAAAGGAGAAGAAGAAGCTCAGCTGCTCAGGTGTTTTAGGAAAAAAAAAAGAAAAAAAAGACAGAAAAAGGGAAGAAAGAAGAAGGGAAAAGGAGGGAGATTCAAGAGATCGAAAAAAATTAAAAGGAACCAAATGTAACATTTCTATTCTTTTTCATTACTTGAAAATTTTATTTAATTTATTTTTATGTAAATAATTTATTTAATAAATATTCTTGACCCATAATTTGGACTATTGATTAATATTGAGAACTGAACCAAGCCATTAGGTCAATTTTGATATATATAAATATTGTAATATTTGTTTATTTTTGAAAAAAAAGGTAAAAGAAGAAAAGAGAGAAGAAAGAAAGAGAGAAAAAGATAAATATATGCATAGAATTTTTTTTTGTATTTTGCATGGGAAAAGAGCATCTGCATAGGAAAAATACTAAAGGAAGAAGAGAAAGAATAAGGAGAGAATGGATGGGCTAGGCTGGGCTGCAGTTGAGAAAAAAAAAGAGAAGAGAGTAAAGGGCTTGGGGCTTGGGTCTAAGCCGGATAAAAAAAAAAGAAGAAAAAAAGAAAGGGGCTTGGGCCAGAATCGGATAGAAAAAAAAAATAAGAAAAAAAGAAAGGGGCTTAGGCCTGGGCCGGATAGAAAAAAAAAGAAGAAAAAAAGTCGGCCTGGGCCGAATATAAAGGGGCTTGGGCTGAATAGAGGAAAAAAAAAGTGAAGAAGAAGAAGTGGGCTTGGACTTGATAAATTAAACTTGGATTTAGATTTGGATTTGGATTTAATTGGAAACAATTAATGGATTAGAAATAAAATAAAAATAAACATAATAATAATAAAATAAATAAATAATTGATGGATTGAGCTTGGACTTTAATTGGAAATTAATAAAAAAAATATAAAAATATATGATTGAGCATACAGTGGAATAAGTCCATAAGTTTGGGCTTACAAATAATGCAACATTAATACATAATTCACTTGGTTTACAAACTGGGTTATTGATTGGTATTGAGAACTGAACTAGTTTATTAAATTAATTTTGATAATATATATTGTGATATAATTATGCACTAATATTATTAAGATGATACGAATATCTAATTCATCACGCTACAAGTCATGTGCTTTGATATTATAAATCATGCGTTATGATACTACATATCATATACAGTCATGGAGATGCAAGTGTGTTAGTATGAATTGAAAAATAATTAAAGAAAGGAAAAAAAACAAATAAATATAAAAAAATTATCATGTGCATAATATATTATGAATACGAGGATGGGAGAAGCTATACGACGGATAAGAGCCGTGTCGTATAAGGAATGATTGTAATGTTAAGGCCGAGAATTTTTTATTGCAACAGCCTGGGTGATACTAGATTACCAATTGATACTTGATACCTAGAGTGGTATGTCCGTTATTATAAAACAGTATAGAAATTGAATTGTTATACTTAATGACATGTCATGGTTCAGTGCCATGAGCATTGAGGCCGGGTCCCGATAATAGAGAATAGCACTATCTTATCATTAATGTAGTTTCTATAAATAATTTGAATAGTTACTGAGACCAATAGAATACAGGAGTAAATAAATAATGTAATTATTGTCAGATTAGTTTATTTAATTATGTATTTATTTATACTTGCTTCATATTTAATTTATATGTACACAAACAACACTGATATGAACATGCTCACACACACACTGATATTCCTGTACTATGATAGTACACATTTTCTCTCTTTTTAAAGTGTTACTTGCTGAGTTTAATCTTCTGAATTTGGAAACCAGATTTGAAAGGTGAAGAAGGAGAATCAGCCCCAACTGAATACCCATACTTTATTAGACAGACCGAGCAACAATAGGCAAGTGAAGTACCCTCTAGGGAACCTTTGTATATTTTGTTTATATTTATTTTGTCTGGGCATTGCTTTTCTCTTTTGATTGTTTTGTGTTCATATTTAAATTAGTGCGCCATCTTATATAATGAGCTCT
This sequence comes from Dracaena cambodiana, assembly GCA_036321105.1. NCBI lineage: Eukaryota > Viridiplantae > Streptophyta > Magnoliopsida > Asparagales > Asparagaceae > Dracaena > Dracaena cambodiana. The sequence goes on along the minus strand of JAYEPQ010000006.1, from coordinate 10,430,804 downwards.
TTGTATAAATAATATCCTTTTACTTTCGGACATGTTATTTATTCATCTAATTATGACAGTAATCATGGTTATTCCAAGATCCTCTGACTTTTGGGTTGTCAAGTATAACTTTTATGTGGCGTCCTCCATTTTGGGAAGTAGCTGAAAAAACGTGAGCGTTACATCCTTGGTTAAAATTGAGTCGAAACTAACTCAAAATCACCCTACCTACCATAAAATGCCCCTTGAAATTTGTGTTTAATGCTGACTTATCAGCAGCCATATTAGTAACCCTACCGATAGATGCATAGATAGGTAGCCTTGGGTCATCTTTTAATTTTGAGCTACTGGTATCCAAACCGGTAGTTCCTGGGAGCTGCTCTAATTTCTTCACTACCTACTGCTAGCCCTGCCGGTAGGTGCACCAATAGGTGCTCTTGGATTCTATCAACAACTTTTTTATTTTATTTTTGGCTTTCAACTACTGGTAGGCTTACTAGTAGTTGGTGATTCTCCAATTCAATAGTGCTTCAATGAATCCCTCGTAACTTTTACTTCTGAAGCTTGATCGAGGTGATTCAAGCGTTGGTATAAAGTGAACTTAAACGTCTTCAATTTATTCCTTCTTAGAATTTTTTAGTTTGGCTCCTATCATAATTGTAATTGGTCGAAGTCAATGTTGATGCATGGGCTCCATCTAACTTTAATTTTTTTAGTCTACAATACTCCCTTTAAACTTTTCGAAGTGATTTGTCATAAACTTCAGAAAACTTTGAACCTCTTATATGGTTTAGAAAGTACTATGGTCTTCTCTTCGATCATCTCAGTGAGACTTATGTGCACCAAACTGGTTATAGTACTAGAATAAAATGCACCAATCTGGTCTTGGTAGCATGAGATATAATATGCATTAAGATGACTTTGGTAGCACAAAATGTGACCATCACAATTAGAATTGAAATAATAGTTGGTATAAATGTGACAATGAACCCATGATAAATAGAGGTATATGTAGGAGATGAAATTTTCCCACCTCTAAGATAAACCAACTGATAAAAGCGATACATTGTCATGCTAAGTAGGCATAGGTATAAGTCAGAATAACGACCATTCTTGCCACACTAAAGTTCTCAACCCCACTACAAAAAATTCGAACTCAACTTCACCAAACCGAGGAATCCCATCTTTGCCAAATGAAGAAATATTTCTTGCCAACCAAGACAAAGTCTAAATGAGTCAGAAGTTTTAAGAGACAAAACCCACCTAATCAGTGAAAATATCCCATTCTCGCCAGACTGAGAGAAAATAAACACCCAAAATAGTCATGACAAATAGCTATAATCAACTTCCCCGACCTCACTAACCAATGGTGCTAGCTCCACCAACGAAGACATCCCATCCTCGTTGGTGGACAGTTATACAAAATGATCAAATTGTGGTGTAGTTCCATCACGATTTCTCAAATCAGATCGTGATGCAGTTCCACCATAATCTTCCTCAAATCAAGGGACAATTACAACAGTTTAGAAGAAAAAAAGAACATCGAAGAACTTGGGCTGCCAGGTTGTTTCTTTGTGCACAAGGGAATATGACACTTGACTGCAATCTAAATCGTACACTCGCAAGTGTAACAGATTGACAAGTAGTACAAGAGTAGTAACCCAATATCGTTCACTCGAGAATCATTTTGTTATTGTGTGACATTTAAGAATAAATTACAGAATTAAAAAGAAAATAAAGATTGATTTTTATTAACTAAAAATTAAAACAAAATTAACAAGGATATAAATTTAATTTAATTAAAATTGTTGGTCAAATGGATGTAACCCCAATAGGATAATTTACTGGAGACATTTATGCTTTTTTTCTTAGTTGAATAGATCACGTGGCCTTCTTACAATAAGGAAATAAATCAATGAAGCACAAAATATATAAAGTTGCAAACTTGATACTTTGAATAAATTCTCCCAATTAATCCTATATGAATTTTGAGTTTATCTAAGCATGTAATATGAATAACAAAATTAAACGTTCAAAATCTAAGACCGTCTCTTCATCTCTTTGTCTTCATCTCTTCATCTTCATCTTGCAGAAATAGGGGCATTCTCACCAGTCATTTGTCTGAATAGTTTGGTGGGAAGCCAATAGTGACATTATTGATGATTCTCAGCACGGGCTGCTATTCTTCGATGACTTGCAACCTTGCAGTGAACGTGTCTATCATCCTCATGATAGACTCATTTAGTGTATGGAGTGTTACTTCTTTTTATCGGGCCGCTGCAGCTGTTGCATCTTCTTGTCCTTGTTGTCCATGCTCCTGATTTTCTTCTCCATGACCGATAGGTGGGGCTGCAGCATGTTATTGCTCTTGTTGAACCTAGTGTTCCTGCTGGGCATGTCGAGCACTCATGCTTCTTTCTATAGTTGTATCCACAAATGGTTTCATAGGAGGTTCAATTGTGTCATCTTGTGATGGATGGACTCCATTATTCATGCAAAGTTTTGTTATCAGAGATGATAGAACTAACTAATGTTGGATACATTAATGGGTTTGACCCATGCATTGAACTATTGTGAAGTACATGATAGAAGTGACATTGAATGCACGTCTTTTCAGAATCACATTCAATAATACCACATCCTTTGAATATAGTTCCGTTGTTGCAAAGGACGGTAGGATATTATATTTAATAAAAAGGCTTACCAAGATGTACTCTTTTCTAACATAACCCACTTTCAAGAAGGTTTCATTGAATGCAATATTGTTGAGGTTCTCGCAAAGTTCTTTGAACCAGCAGGTATATCATTCACAATCTGCCTTTTAGACACATCAGGTACAAGAATTGTCCTAAAAATTTTTTGTCCGTGAATGACACTTCCTTGCCTATTACTATGGAGTATCCACATTGATCCTTAAATGTCGGTTGCAAATTAGTATTGAATTCATGCATGATCTCATTATATGCCAGCATGTGTATACCTCGTATATGCTTCAGCCTGCATCTGTGCTCTGAAGGCCAAATTCTTGTTTATCTTTTAGTAATCGACTGTTCGTTCGGGCCAAAGGATTTCACACTTAGTCTCTTAGAAACTATCTGCTTTCTTAGTCCCATTCTGCAAAAATTAACCACAAAATATATCTTCACAAGATATTATTATTTCTCCAAAAATCATGCATGAATTTGTCACATATATAATATATGGTTATTCTTTTTTATTTAACTTTTTTCCTTTTCAATTACATAACTCTATATTTTCCCAATTCCTCTTTAAAAAATTATCAAACTCTACTTCAATTTAATTATTATTTCATAAATTTGTTATATGACAATTATTCAAGCAACCCATGAAATATGATGATAAAAAGTTTAGATTTTTAATTCTTTAACCTTGATTTTAGCATATAATTTCAATTATTCCATGAAGTTTTTCAAAATTTCTCACAACTTTGCTAAACCATCCCGAATCTACTAAGAAGTAAGGATCTAACTTCAATTTATTCAAATTCATCCATATAAATCGCAGATCTAGCTTTCTTAGACAAAAATCTACTTGTTACAAAGAACAAATCAAAGAAAAATTAAAGAAGAGAACTTACTTGCTTGAAAATTGATGAAAATTCGAAAGAAAGTATGCGGGAATAGTTTTGGCTGTCGAAAGGAGAGATTTTTGGCTCTAAGGTCTTTAGAAAGAAGTTTAGGATTTGGTTGTGGAGAAAATGAAACTCAAAGATCTATTTATAACTGGAGATCTCTGTTGACAACTGTTGACAACGGCTTCGACAGCCGCTCTTAAGTGGATAGTTTTTTTTTCTTTTACAGGGGCCTGCTATCATCAGCCACTTCGACAACAGTTTTGACACCAGTCCTTTGTGCAGACTGTTGTCAAGCCAAAATTTTTTATATTTTTTTTCTTGTTGTTAGTATCTATCTAATGTTATTTCTAACATCTAGTTGTTAATTCCTAGTTCTATAATTAATTCTAGATTAAAAGTTAGTTCCTAATTCTAAAATTACTAACTATGAAAGATTTTTGTTTTGAAAATTTGAAGGAAAATGAAATAAAATTTGTTAAAACAAAATTGTTGAAATCATCATGGGTATTAAAACTAAGTTGTCTTTATACGCCATCCCTCCAACTTAAAATGCATATTGTTCTCAACGAATCGATATATCTATTTAACTAATTAACAACAATTAAAATTTAAGAGAGAGAGCTTAGAAATTATTTAGGTCTGGTACTCATGATGTAACAACTGCAAAATAAAATTATTAGCATATAATATACAATAATATATATTGTGTTTCCGTTTAGCTCGTATCAATGAGATGTCAGAGGATCCACTAGATCATGAGATTCCTTCGAGTGCTTCATATTCGAAGTTGTGCTTCAATCGTTTTCCATTTACCTTGAATGTATGACCATTCTTTGGATTTTCGATATCGATTGAGCCATGCGGATATACAGTTTTAACTATGAATGATTATGTCCACCATGAATGCAATTTCCTTAAAATAAGATGAAGGCATGAATCATGTAGGAGCACTTTATCAAAAAGATGAAAAACACGTGTGATATGATAATCATGTCATATTCTCATTTTCTCCTTTGAAATGCGCAAATTGTATATGCATCACGTTATATCTCTTCTAACTCATTTATTTGTAACTTTCATAATGGACTAGCTAAATTGAGATTGAAATTTACTGATTTGATTGCCCAATACATCTTATGGCTACATCTATAGGCAAATAACAAACTTTTCCATATACTATTCTATATGGAGATATACCTAAGGTTGTTTTATATGCTGCACGGAAAGCCTATAAAGTATCAGTTAGTCTAAACAACCGATCTTTGCGAGATGAATTAACTATTTTCTCTAGTATTTGCTTGATTTTCTTATTGGCTAGTTCGACTTATCCATTTAACTGTGGGTAATAAAGTGTAGAAATCTTGTGCATGTTATGATACTTCTTCATTAAACTTTCGAAGGTTTTGTTATAGAAATAAGAATCCCCATCACTTATTATGGTTTTAAGAACTCCAAATCTGAATAATATATGTTCATTTAAAAATTTAATAATGGTCTGTTGATCATTGTTTCTACATGCTTCAACTTTTACCCATTTAGAGATATAATCAACCGATACGATGATATAAACATATCCATTAGAAATAGAAAATGGTCCTATGAAGTCAATGCTGCAACTCGGGCTGCTAGGTTATTTCTCTATATACAAGGGAATATGACATTTTACTGCGATCTAAATTATACACTCCCAAGTGTAAGAGATCAACAAGTAGTACAAGGATGATAACCCAAAATTAATTTCTCAATGATCGTTTTGTTATTGTATGACACTAAGAATAAATTACGGAATTAAAAAGAAAATAATGATCAGATTTATATTTGCAAAAACTAAAACTAAATTAACAAGGATATAAATTTTTTTTAATTAAAAATTGTTGGTCAGATAGATATAAGTCCCCAATAGGATAGTTTACTGGATATATTTATGTTTTTTTTTTTATCTTAGTTGTATAGATCATTGGTCTTCCTACTACAGGAAAATAAATCAGTGAAGCACAAAATATATAAAATTGCAAACTTAACACTTTGAATAATTTCTACCAATTAATCCTATATTAATTTTGAGTTTATCTAAGCATACAATATGAATAATAAAAATAGGCATTCAAAGTCTAAGTATATACCATGCCTAAATAGTTTATGGTATATTAAAAACTAAGTAACGAATATATCATCAAATAATAAAATATCAAAGATTCAAAATCATATCTTTATCACTTCAATAATAACAGAGAATCAAAGATATCAATTTCACATAAATCAATTAAAATCAATAAGTATAGAAAAATAATATTAGTAAATCACTTAGGATTTGTTATTCCATCTGATCCAACTCAAGAATTTAGCTACTCATCATAGTCATGAATAAAGAGAAAAAGAATTCTTTTATAGATTTCTATTGACGAGTGTGAAAACTAAATCTTAAATCTCAAAACTCTCTAATAATTTAAAAGTATTCATAAGCATTACAAAATTTGAGTTACATTGGCTATTTATAACCTTGTAAAACCCTAGTAGGAATTCTATTTATAAGGAAACTCTAAATTCTTCTAAGAAATCCTAACAAAATCAAACTGCGGCTGCTCCCTTCGATAGGTCTTTCAATAGCAACTCTCGGATTCACCTTACAGTCGACCACTGTCAACAGCTATCTGCTGGCTATCAACAGCCAGTCGTGTAAATTCATAATTCTGAACTGATATTTGAGATACACTTTGATACTTCGATTTCCTTGCATATAAACCCTTGCAAAACACTAGAAAATACTAAAAAAATATCATAGTGAATAATTTGATTAATAAAAATAATTTTCCACTAATTTCTTACATTAATCAATAAAATTAGATTATGCTTGCATAAGATAAACTAAAATAATTATATTTTTCAAACTTAGTCAACACTACAACTAGTTTGCTCACTGATTCAAGAGATTTGTAGATTGTCCTAATAGTAGATCTAGTCATAGGAACTAGGTCAGAGAAAACATATTTAAAACAATACGATATGACTAACCCTACCAAACAATCAATCCCTCCGATCACTGATCCGGTACCTCCTTCGTCAGCACCTAAGCCATTTCTCAACAAGAGTAAGCCTAAAGAGGTTAGGTTTGACAAATTCTTACGGAAGAGGGCAAGCTGAGGATTTGACTTCTCCTTTTAAGTTCGACATCTTGGCATAGCTGGCGAATATCCTTGTACGCATTACAATGTACGAATTGCTTCATCTCTTCAAAGAGACAAAAGATGCTCGCAAAGTAGCCTTGGCCAACTCCAAGTTATTCTTGACTCAAATTCCACTCCTGACAGAACTAGAATGCCAACATTGTCAATGTCATAAGGTCTCGGCCCAACCAAAAATAACCTTCATTCCTGAAGATGTGCTGGTTAAAAGTTTAGACAATGATCGATCACTCTACTATACGGGGTATATCAGATCAACCAAAATTGAAAGAATAGTAATTGATTCAGGCTCTACCATCAGCATCATAATGGTCTGCTTACTGCAATTCCTTCAGATCCCAATTTGAAAGTCGACAACAACCACAACCACCATCCATGGGTTCAACACTCAGAGCGGCCGACATGTGGGAAAGATTCACCTACGATATCAAAATTGATGATTTTAAGACAGAGGTGACTTGCTGTGTCATCGATATTGAGATTTCCTACAACTTTCTATTGGGATGATTATGGATTCATTTCAACCTGATTGTCCCATGCACCCTTCATCAGTACTTGAAGTACAATGACAAACAAGGGGTGGTTAAAACAGCGTAGGCAGAATAGCAACTGTTCAATGGAGTAGTAAATTACTTCATCGATACAATTCTCTACTAAGAGGAACAGAAGGATGGTAATGAGGCAGACTCGAAGCCAGAAGATGGCTCGGATAAAACTTCAATTGAAATGAATTCTCTTATAATAGGTTTAAGTGATATAAATATTGACCTAAACGCTGATGATGAAAGTGAATGGGTCATTAATGAAGATATTTCTTTTGAATATATCTTGTCTGGTTCTGATGATACATTTGAAATTGAAGATGTAATAGTTAAGAAACTTAATAAGATAATAGCATTACATATACCAGTATGCTCAAATGCAAGAAATCAACACATTAAAGATTAAACCAGTGCTATGTTCATTATAGAGCAAGGCATAACCGGCGTACACTCATCTTTGGAAAGCTATCCTCAAACCCAAAAAGTTCCCTGTAGTTCAAATGAAGATTTGGTCACTCCATAATTTGATTGCTAGGGGCCAAACTCTCATTAAATGATGAAAGCAATGGGATACGACCTAACGAAAGGTAAATGATTGTGCTTCAATTGAGGAAAAGGACTTCCCCTGTAGCCGTGTGTCCCAAAAGACAAAAGCATCAACTATTATAGTAAAACCAATCATGGCTTTGGCTATGCTTCTGCTTCTGAACAAGAGAAAATATTCTCCAAGAACATTCCTCTGAAAGTATCCGGTGCAATCATCTTCTACATTAAGTTATGATTCTAATTATGGTTTAAGAAGATTGTTTCGGTGGATGATAGTCAATATGGTATCCACTATCCACTTAGACCCAGAAGGATCCGATGGTGAAGATCCCTCTCGAGCTTGGGCATAGAAAATGGATGCATAGTGGGAGCTTCAGTTCGAACAATCTGAATCTTTCACAGAAGATCAAGTCATCCAGATGAATATAGGAGATGATATAAATCTCTAGCCCATATTTATAAGTATGAATCTAGATCAGGACGAGTTGCAAAACCTGATCCAGCTCATATGAGAGTATATGGATTTCTTTGCATGAAATTACAATGATATGTCGGGACTCAACCCAAAGATAGCAGAACATCACCTTAACATCAAACACGATGCTAAACTAGTTAAACAACAATAAAGAAAGTTCAAATCAGAAATGCAAAAAGCAATTGAAACCGAGGTGAAGAAACTAAAAGCATGTAGCTTCATTGGTTAGCCAATATTGTACCAGTCATGAAGAAAAATAGAAAAGTCAAAGTTTGCATAGAATTGAGAAATCTAAATGATTCTTGTCCAATAGATGACTTTCCGCTTTCAATTACTGATGTGATGATTAACAATATATGCAGTTTTGAAAAACATACATCCTTCAGAACACTACAAGGGGTATACTACTACATAGTAATACTTTTTGGGTTGAAAAATATTGGAGTAACATACAAATGAGCTATGATAGTAATTTTTTTCGATCACCTATAAAAGATTGTAGTGTGTTACGTTGATGATATTGCAGTCAAAAGCCAAAGCAAAAAAAATCACATCAAAGATCTGAAGACAATATTCGACTTAATGAGGGCTCATCAATTAAAGATGTATCCAGTGGAAAGTTTCTCAGTTTCATGGTGATGGAAAAAGGCATTTACCTAGACCCTGAGAAAATAAAGGCAATACAAGACATGCAGCCTTCAAAGAGTATCAAGGAACACCGGGGTTTGCAAGGATGGTTGGTGTACAATTGTCCCTTCATTGCCAATTTAGACGGGAAATGTCAATACTTTCCTAGGCTGATGAAGAAAAGTGTCTCTTTTATTTGAGACACTAAGTGTTAAAGGGTTTTTGATGACATCAAATAATACCTCAACAATCCACCGGTATTAACGTCCTCGATATCCATTAAACCCTTCCTCCTCTATGTAAGAGTGATGAATCATGCCTTAGGGCTCTACTTGTTTAAACCAATGAAAAATGACAAGAGCAAGCAATCTATTATTTTAGTCAAATAATGATTGGAGTTGAACACATATACTATCCTATGGAAATGGAATGCTTAGCTCTCATTTTTGCCATTCAAAAAATAAGACATTATCTAGTGAGATAAACAACCCATGTCATATCCAGGGTAAATAAACCCTTAAAGATATTAATGACTCAACCTGGTTCCTTAAATTCAAGGCTCGTCAAATGGGCACTACTATTTTCGCAGTATGATATGAAATTCAACCCTCAAAAAGCAAAAAAGGAGCAAGTCATTGAAGACTTCTAGTACCCGAAAGCTCCAAATTGTATGAAGCCATACCCAATGGAACAATCAAAAGCAACACAACTTTGAAAGATAGAGTGTGGCAGATGTTCTTCGATTGAGCCACAAGAATGGACAAAGAGGGAAGAAGGATAGTCTTCATTTCACTTGAGGGTGACATACTATCTTATGCATACTTGCTCATAAAACCGTGCTCAAACAACATAGCTGAGTACAATGCTCTCATCATCAGACTACAAATAGCCCAGAAAATGAGGTTGAAATATTTAGAAGCATATGGCGATTCAGATTGATTGTCAATCAACTCAAAAGTGAGTACAATGAAATTTTAATTCCATATCATCGAGCTACTATTGCCTAGACAGAGAGATTTATGGGGTTCTAATCAACCATGTACCCTAGAAGGATAATACGCATGCCAACGTCTTTGACTCCATAGTAGCTACTCTAACACTACCACTCAAGGCAGAACAGAAAGTATTGGTTGCTAGTCAAAACTTGTATCGTTTAGAACATGCGCTAGAAATCAACAAGGTTATCAAGCAAGGTGCAAAAACCAAAATAGTCTATAAGGTATCATTCACTATAGAGCCTAGAGATTGGAAATTTCCATCTGTGGACTTCATGTTATACATAATCCTTTCAGAGAATATAGAAGAAACCATTTACATTAAATGAAGGGCAAACCAATTCTTTTATGATACGGCCACTATTTAATTATACCTTAAATCCTATTATGGAATCCTGCTTCGGTGTTTATCCCACAAAGAAGCACAAGAAGCTCATGATGGCATGTGCGGTGCTCATCAACCTGGGCCCAAGCTTTGGGATAGGCTGTGGAGAATGGGCTACTATTGGCTGAAGATGATAATAGATGGCATAGCCTATGCAAAAAGATGTCATGTATGTCAAATCCATGCTGACTACTGCCATTAGCCTTCAGAATTCTTACATCCCACGATAGCATCGTGGTCATTTTAAGCATGGGGAATTGACATGGTCAGACCTATCGCCCCTCTTCCTCAAAAGATCAGCGGTGCATCCTTGCGATCACTAATTAATTTTCTAAGTGGTCACAAGCTATAGCGCTAAAAGTTTCTGATATGGTGAAATTGATTAAATAAACCATGTCATCTACCTATTTGGTATTCCTCAAAGTATATTCCATGACAATGGACCGTAGTTCATAAGTCAGACCTTCTACAGGCTACGCGCAAATTCAAAATCAAGACTGCCGCATCAATGGCTTACAACCCTACTATAAATGGCCTAGCCGAAGCATTTAACAAAACAATGATCAAAATACTAAAGAGACTGGTCAAGAAAAACAAGCACGACTGGCACAATAAGCTTGGCCAGTGCCTCTGGGCTTACCATACCACAATACGCACACCTTCGAATGCGACACCATTTTCTTTGGTATACGGTTGCGAGAATATTTTACCCTTCGAAATTCAATTACCCTTTCCCACACTACATTAGCTTTGGAGATGACAATCAAAAGCAACCATAAATTGGATCTTCAAGAATTAGAAGCATTGGATAAGAAAAGATTTCAAGCCCAGCAGCACATAGAGCTCTACAAAGCGAAGATCACCTGAGCCTTCAACAAAATATTAAAGCAAAGGGTGTTTAAATTAGGCGACCTTATTTTAACAGTGCGGCTGCCTATGATCATAAACCACAAATCTAGAGGAAAATTTTCAACTGAAGCGGGTGGGAACGTTTCTGATAGAATCTGTCAGCTCCCATAGGGCTTACCGATTGCTAAAGCAGAAGGTAGTTTTGATGGAACCCATCAACGATAAGTTCCTAATATAATACTACCCTTAAAAATTTCCCATGGTGGTAATAATAAAAAAGAGTTAACTGTGTTGGTTTGAATCTATTGTTAAACACTCCAACGCCTAACATAAAAAAGTTAACTGTGTCAGTTTGGACCTGCAGTTAAACATTCCAACACCAAAAACTAAAAAAACTACTAAGTCCAAGCCTTTGCGGCTATGGATAGAGAGAAATTTTGGCTTTTAAGCCCAAAAGAAACTCCTGCTACTCATCACATTGAGAGAAATGGTGTGGCTAGCCCAACTCAAATGGTAGTTAGAAAAGACATCTCAAACCCTTTGATAATTGAGGATTTGCTAAAAAATCCTTAAATAAAATCAATGTAAAGCAGTGTAAAAAAAAGTACACCAAATGTAAAGATGAATAAAATTCTTTTATTGATCTTTGCATATAAATTTTTCATTAGATCTTCGATTCAAATTACAGTAGTTGTTCTAAGCATTACAACGAGTTTAGTTGTTCTAAGCATTACAATGAGTTCACTTTTCTAAGAATTACAATGAGTTCCTGATTTAGCTTGCAACTTACAAGTCATACAAGGAAAAAAGGATTCCAAGAGTTCAAGCAGACCAACAATTTGGTGAGGTCCATAGCACAAGTATGAAGGTAAACCACTTTCTCGAAGGTATTGTCTTCAGAAGGACCCTAGCGTACACTCCAAAACACTTGCTTCTAGTAATGGATTGGATAAGGTCGAAGGCAAGGCCATCCAGAAGGATGCTATGATCTTTAAAGGTCCATAGACCCCTGAAACGAAAGGTTTTGTTGGTGAGAAAATTATGGTTACCAACCAATGATGTTGCCTTGAATGTAGAAATCAGGCCAGAAAGGCGCTCCTCCTGTCGTGCCACATCAGGGCAGCACTATTGGTTAGTCCACATATTAGAAAGAAACTCGTCACTTTCTGACAATTTGAAGCCTGTATTTGTACTGCAAAGCCAAAAGCACACAGAAGTCAGGAAATAAACAAAAGAGATTAAAAAGAAGAAGAAGAGAAATAAAAAAGGAGCTCGACTCTGTTGGTACAGATGAGGAGTTTGATCCGTAAATCTTTTTTCATATTTGAAGTTTCATCCCCTTCATCCTCGGCTGGAGAGTCCATGTTCATGGAACCTCTCCTTTGAAGATAGGACAAGACTAACTGAAGTTTTTCATTCAAAACAACAAGAAAAGACAAAGCTGAAAGAGAAAATAAAGCTTAGGACTGGAAGTACCCAGATCCCCTTTGGGTATTTATACCTGCCGGAACAAGTCTAGAAGTAATTATGCCGGATATCGCTGGTGTGATCAATGAAGGGATGCCATTACTACTGAGTCATTTCCAAGGCAAAATTTTGGTGCAACACTTGCTCCGAGGAACAAAGTGATGTCTGACATTTCGGATCCTAAAAAGACTATGGTCAACCCAATTCTTCAACATCTATAAAAAAGAGTGAGAAAAGAAGCCGGCATGGTTTTCTCCTGTCTTCCTTAGCCAAAGATGCAAATTGTGACTATGTTCAGCGAGACAACTCGCAAAACCTTTCACGCCTATCCAGTTCAATATCAAGCCTCTGAAAAGCCCAAAATTTTTCAAGCCCATCAAGTTCAAAAGCAAACCTTTGAAAAGCCCAAAAGTTCCTCAAACCAACCAAGTTCAATATCAAATCTCTGAAAGACCCAAAAATCCTCATGTTCAATATTAAACCTCTGAGAAAAACTTAGATCAACAAACCCATAAGTTAACATCAAACACCTAACATGACCAAAATTAGCCAAGTATCAAGTCCAACATAGAATCTCTTCAGATTTTGCCTATTGGATCAAAAGAAAATTGTAAATTTCCTATTGACTCAAAATATTTACCAAGTGTGAAGACATACCTCTGGTAGCCAGTACGATTCGAATGACAAGTTATCCATTACACCTCTTTCAGACCAACCCTATAAGGACCAAGTTCAACACAAAATCTCTAGCCTACAACGTCTGTTTTCGAGGAAAACATGGGATCTTTCTATTGCCATTGAATTAGAGAAAAATTACAGATTATCAAAATTTATCTTTTCTCGATTTGATTACAATGAAAAAAAAATAAAAACAGACAAAAAGGATTTAAAAATCATCGCTCTCCTTTTACAAAAAATCGTCGGATTCAAGGCAGTTATGGGGATCGGTCCTTTCCCCGTTGACACTCTGACGTCGATGGTTGGAGGCGAGCTCGTTCTTCTTCTCTTTTGATTCTTAGAGAAAGCACGAACTCTTGCGTGGGAGAGAGATCTGGCCAAATGTGTTCTTTGAGTTCTCTTGGTTGGTATTTATAGTCCCCTAAGTTGTTGAGAGAGTTTTCTTATAGATAGAATCGAGATCTGATTTCCTTGTAGATAGAATTGAGATCTCTTTGTAATCTCGATGAGATATTCGAATCTTCTCTTGATTTGATTTGCTCCAGATTTATTGAATCGGGTCCTGTTTCTGCACCCAAAATCAATTAAACTCAAATTAGAATTTGTAAAATTATCAAACTCAAACAGAATTAAATTAGAATCCTGCATCCAAAAATCAACCAAAGTTTAATTAGAATTTACAGAGTTATCAAACTCAAATAAAAATAAATTTAGAATTCTATATCCAAAAATCAATTTGAGTTTGATTAGAATTTGGGTTTAATTAGAATTTGTTGAATTATTCAAGGCGGTGCCAAATAAATTGTGCAGAGAGAAAGAGAGATAGAGGATTTTTTTCTTTTTTTTTCTTTTTTCTTTTTTTTTCTCTTTGGTGGCTTTTTTGGCCACCTGAGCCTCGCGGGCACCCGCGAGGCTCCCAAATTTTTTTCTTTTTGGTGGCTTTTTAGCCACCTGAGCCTCGCGGGCACCCGCGAAGTTCCCAATTTTATTTATTTATTTATTATTATTATTATTATTATTTGGTTTTGGATTTGGGTTCAGACTCAGATTTTGGATTCGGACTCAGATTTTGGATCCAAACTCAGACTCGGATTTTGGATAATGATTTGGATTTTGGATTCAAACTTGGATTTTGGATTCGAACTCGAATTTTTTTATCATTCTATAAGAGCTCCTCTAAAGTTTTCAAAATTTTGTCTCTCCATTTGTTTTAACAATATTTTTAAATACTTTGGATTTTTCTTTTAAAATTGGTGGATGAGTTCATGGAGATGGAACTTGCTAAGAGTGCAAAAGTATCTTAACAAATTGAGTATTTTGACTGCGATGGGACTAGTTTGGGTTACCAAACAGATCTGATGACTCACCTGACTAATAGACAGAGCCGGTGATTATTTTCGAATTGAGATTGAAGAATCATGAGTAGGGGTGTTCAGAAAACGTACTCATGAAACTTTGACAGAGGTATACTATTAAGCATATCAAGACTGCTTTATATTTTTAACAAAATACCTCTCCCCTTTGCCTTTTCAGCATTGGGTTATTTCTACCCCAGTATGATAAGACTGGTCGAGAGTTTTAGATTCCTCTTGCCCCTTTCCTCAAGAGCGCTAGGCTGTCCGCACATTCTTTCTTATCATAATGGGTATCTATTCAATATATTATTGGAATATGACCGGGTGAGGGTTGAAAACCATGGGCAGAGGTATTCAGAAAACATACCCATGGGGTCTCGGCAGAGCTATTTAGAAAACATACAAAGGTGACTGGGTTAGGGCCAGAAACCATAAGCAGATGTGTTTAGAAAACGTACTCATGGGGTCTTGGTAGAGGTGTTCAGAAAATATACCAAGGGGTCTCAGCAGAGATGTATTGTTAAACATACCGATTGGGTCTTAGAAGAGGTGTTTAGAAAATATACTGAGGTGACCATGTTAGGGTCGGAAAACCATGAGCATAGGTGCTCAAAAAACGTACTCATGGGGTCTTGGCAGAGGTGTTCAGAAAACGTACCAAGGGATTTCGGCAGAGGTGTACTGTTAAACATACTGATTAGCTCTAAGCAGGGGTGTTCAGAAAACGTACTGAGCTGACCATGTTGGGGTCAGAAAACCATGAGCATATGTGTTCAGAAAACATACTCATGGGATCTTGGCAGATGTGTTCATAAAATGCACCAAGGGGTTTCAGCAGAGGTATACTGTTAAACATACAGATTGGGTCTCAGCAGGGGTGTTCAGAAAACGTACTGAGGTGATTGGATTTAAGTTATGGAGTAGCTCGCCTGACTGACAGACAGAGCCGGGACTCGCCTGGTTGACAAACAAAACCGGTGATCGTGTTTGGATAATAGGGCGTATTATTTGTATGACGATTCAAATTTCACTATCAGAGGTAAGAGCTTAACGTGACAGATTTGGTTATATTGAAGTGAGATGATTTGAGTCTTGCTGTCAGAGGTAAGAGTTTAATGTGACAGATTTGGTTGAATTGAGATGAGACGATTTGAATTTTGCTGTCAGAGATAAGAGCTTAACATGATAGGTTTGGTTGAATTGAGATGAGACAATTTGAATTTTGCTGTCAGAGATGAGAGCTTAACATGGCAGGTTCATGGAATTTTTAGCAAACCCCCAGCTATCAACGGATTTGACATGTCTTTACTAATCGCCATTTGCGTTGGCCTAGCCATGCCATTCCCCTCAACATGATGAGTTGTCAAAAGTCTTGTTTGGGCTTAGATGCCAAACGTTCCTTCTCCCCTTTGTTTTTGAAGTACTGGATGGTTCGTGCTTTTACCTCAGCATAAAGAGTTGTCGAGGATTTGAATTCCTCACCACTTTGCTTTTGAAGCATTGGGTGATTCATACTTTTACCTATTGCCGTTTGCGTTAGACTAGCCATGCTATTCCCCTCAACCTGATGAGTTGTTGAAGGTCTTGTTTGAGCTTCGATGCCAAATGTTCCTTCTCTCCTTTACTTTTGAAGTATTGGGTGGTTCATACTTTTACCGCAGCACAAAGAGTTGTCAAGGATTTGAATTCCTCACCTCTTTGCTTTTGAAGCATTGGGTGATTCATACTTTTACCTCAGAATAAGGAGTTATCGAGGATTTGAATTCCTCTTCCCTTTTCTATTGAAGTGTTGGGTGGTTTATGCTTTTACCTCAACATGAGGAGTTATCGAGAATTTGAATTCCTCACCCCTTTGATTTTGAAGCATTGTATCATGAGTATCCTTGTAGGATGACGTTATGACAAACTTACCATGGGATTTTTAACAAACTCCCAGTTATGAACGAATTTGATGTGCCTTTACCAATTGCCGTTTGCGTTGGGCTAGCCATACTATTTCTCTCAGCATAATGAGTTGTCGAAGGTTTTGCTTGGGCTTAGATGCTAAACGTTCCCTCTCCTCTTATCTTTAGTGGCTATGGGGTGATCAGTTTCATACTCTTACCCCAACATGATAGGGTTGGCAAGAAATGGTCGATTTCTCTTCCATTTTCTTTTGATAGCATTGGGCGGTTGATGGTCATTAGCCTTCCCTTCTTTTTTTAAAGGTGGCTAGATGTAGTATTTGTTTAAGAATTTGCCATTGATAGATATCATCATCCTGTCACCGTGTTAATTGATTAGGCGATGGGCTCCGTTCAAGTAGACGGTTTCTACTACAAAAGGTCCGTCCCACTTGGGTTCGAATTTCTCCTTGGTCTTGTGGGTCATGATCATTAGTCTTCTGACAGTTAAGACCAAGTCTCCTTTCTTGAAAGTTATTCGTTTAACTTTCTTATTAGATGCCCTCGAGATGCGTGCTTGGTATAACTCAATTTGTTGCTTTGCGCTCAGGCGTTTCTCATTCAGGGCTTCTAATTCTTGGAGCCATTTTTTATGTTATTTTCAGTCGTCATCTTTGTAGTCAGTGCTACCCGCAGAGATGGGATTTGGATCTCCAATGGCAATACAGCTTCACAACCATATACCAAAGAGAAGGGCATAGTTTTAGTTGGAGTTCGTACTATCGTACGGTAAGCCCACAAACACTCACCTATATTCTTGTCCCATTCGCGGCAACTCGAAGAAATAAACTTTTGTAGAAGTTTCACAATAGTTTTGTTGAAAGTTTCGCTAATCCGTTGGCTGTAGGATTATAAGGCGTTGAAGCCACATCTTGAATTCTGAACCTGCCGCAGAATTTCACGAAGCCTTGACTAATGAATTGAGCCCCATTGTCATGGATGATCTGTCGGGGAACGTCGAAGCGGTAAATTACATGGTGTTTGATGAATTTAACCACATCCATTGTCTTCACTTCCCTCATGGGGACAGTTTCTGCTCATTTAGAGAAGTAATTGGTTATTGCCACTATGAACTGATGTCCTTTGGAGGATGGCAGAGTGATTGGCCCGACAACATCCATTCCCCATGTCTCGAACGGCCAAGTGGAAGTTGACGTATGTAAGTACTCTAGAGGTTGGTGTATGAAAAAAGCATGGACCTGACAAGTATGGCAACACTTTGGATATGCTACTGTGTCTGTGATCATCCTGGGTTAGAAGTATCCCAATCTTCTAATGCGGTCCTAGAGTTTTGGTCTAGGCTGGTGGGCCCTACATATCCCGTCATGGATTTCTTTAACAACTTCCAGAGCTTCGCTTTTCGATAAGTAACGAAGTAGGATGCCATCATGAGATCTTTGATACAAAGTCTGGTGCATGGCGTAGTAATAAACTTTTGTGCCCTTGTTTCTTATGGAAGTAGTTTTTTTAGGGTCCTCAGAGAGGATGTCATATAACGCATAGTCCACAAGTGGAAAATGCCAGCCTCGTGCCTCAAACTTTATTTCAACTTGTTTCGCTTCGTCTACTTATATGATTGTTTCTAGATGTAGGAGCTCACGACTTCCAATGGTAACATGCTTAGTTAACCTGGTTGGTACGGTGAGAGTCGTAGCCAACGATGTAAGGGCATCGGCATATGTGTTCTCGTATCTTGGCACATGGTTGATATAAAATTCTTCAAACTTGTTTGCTAGTCGCATTGCTGTTTGATGATACGGTATAAGAATTTCATGTTTTACCTCATATTTCCCAGTTATCAGGTTAACGACCAGTTTTGAATTGCCATATGCTTCGAGATGTCTCACCCCCAGTTGCCAAGCTATTTGGGGGCCAGTGATAAGGGCATTGTATTCTACCGCATTATTTGTGCAGGGTCTAATTAATGAGTATCCCTGAAGCACCACATGCTTGTGGGGAGATACTAGTACGACCCCCACACCAGTAGCATCTCTTCTTGCTGCTCCATCAAAGTATAATTGCCACATCTGTTCTTTAGAGGTTGTGTTAACTTCTGCAACTTCATCAGATATGTCAGCATGGAGTTTAGAGTTTTCTAGGACTAGGTGCTTGGCTAGAAAGTTTGCTATAGCTTGGCCTTTCGTCGCCTTATGAGGCACGAAATGCATGTCGTAGCGAGACAATAATAACGCCCAATTGGCAAGCTGGCCGTTTAATGATCCCGGCTTAGTCATGAGCAATTTTAGCGGGTTTACATGAGAAATGACATGTATCGTCTGGCCGACTAGGTAGTGTCATTTTTTTGGACCGCGAATACTAGTTCTAGGCATTCTTTTTTGATTGGCTTGTACCGATGCTCCGCACCAATCATTGTCCGGCTCAAATAGTAGATTGCCTACTCCTGGTCTTGATCATTATGTTGAGCCAATAGAGCCCCTAAGGCATGATCCATTACTTGCACATAGATCAGAAAAGGCTTCCCCAAAATAGGTGTCATTAACACAGGCGGGTTTGTGAGGTAATTATTAATGTCCTCAAAAGCTCATTGACAATCTTCATCCCAGACGAAAGTGACACCCTTCTTCATTAACTTTGAGAATGGCTGGCACCTTTCTGACAGATTTTCAATGAACCGCCGCCAGCTTGCCTTGCAACCCCCTGAGTTCCCTCAAGTTCCGCGGTAGCTGCATTTTTTTTATCGCTTTGACCTTATTAGGGTCAAGGTGGATTCCCTTTGAGGTCACAACAAATCCCAAGAACTTCCCACTTGATACTCCAAGAAAGGACTTGGTAGGATTCATATTCAGTTGATACTTTCTCATGATATCAAACATCACCCTCAAGTCTTGCAGTTGATCTTCTTTCTTTTTACTCATAACGACGAGGTCATCCACATAACACTCGACGATTTTACGTAAGTGTTCTTAAAAGATGATGCTCATAGCCCATTGGTAAGCAGCACTAGCATTCTTCAAACCGAAGGGTAGTGTAGCAATAAATTCCGAGTGGTATTCTGAATGGTGTGTGTTTCTCGTCTTTCAGATACATTTCTATCTGATTGTATCCCGAGAAACTATCCATGAAGGACATCCGCTCAAACCCATACGTGTTATCAATCATGACATCAGTGATGGGGAGCAGGAATTCATCTTTTGGGTATGCAGTGTTGAGATCTCAGAATTCTATGCATATCCTTATCTTGTTGTTTTTCTTAGGCATGGGCATGATGTTTGCTACCCAGTCAGGGTGTTGCTCTTCGCAGATGAACCCTGAGTCTATTAGCTTCTTCACTTCAGACTCTATGGCTTCCATTAATTCGGACTTGAAATGGCTTTGTTGCTGCTTTACAGGTTTAGCATCCGACTTAATGTTGAGTCGGTGCATGGCAACCTGTGGGTCCAAACCAGGCATGTCTTCGTAGCTCCATGAGAAGAAGTCAATGTACTCTCTTATGAGAGATATGAGATTCTCTTTCTCTTGAGGAGAGAGACTCTCGCTTATAAAGATGGGCTTCGGGTCTTGCTCAGTCCTCATATTGACTTGAACCATTTGGTCTTCAGTTGACAGTTCTCGCTGCTCTAATATGATATTCCATTGGATTTCTAAGTAATATGCCCAAGCATCCTCTGATTCTTCATGGCTTATTGAAACCATATTCGCAGCAAAGGCCTTGAATATTACACTTGTATTGACGTTAGAATCCCATTTTACTGTTTTTTTAGGATATTCTGATTCAATTGAGTCTATGTACTCTCTTTTCGAGGATTCAAAAGTAGTTACATATCCCAACCCCCTGTGGGTTTTATGATAATAATCGGAATTCTTTCCTCATGGGACAAACAAACGCAAAAGATTTCGTCGTCCTCTACCAAAGTTTAATCCATGTTTGCAATTAAAATTGTAACCCATCTTCTTCATCGTTCGATGGGCAACTAATTCGTAATGGCCAAATTGAGGTTCAGCTTGATCATCGCTTTCACTATTTATGGTAGGTTCGGGCTGCGACTCAACTCGCCCAAATATTATCGGCTGTTGGTCTAGCCATCGAGAGGGCACCTCAAAAGTAGCCCCGTCCGTATTGTGAATTTTGGTCTGTCTAGCAAACGACGACCGTATTGGCAGATGGAATGTCACTAGAGCCTCCCACTCGGATGTGCTATCTACTTCTGTACTTGTACACGACGGAGTAGAGTCTGAAGCAACAGCAGGAACATAAACAAAACCTATATTTTCATTGATAATCCACTCGTCCGCCTCATCAGTGGCATTGGTTACATCAAAGTCATTAATATTGATTACAAGAGGATTTATTTCGAACTCGCAGTCCTCTTCATCTGATGACTCGGGCTCAGTATCTGCTTCGTTGCCACTGTCGTAATCACCTTTAGCATTCTTTGCTGATTCTGTGGACGCCTCTGTTGTATCTCTATATAGCATGACATCTGTGAAGTAGTTCTCCACCCCCTTAAAGGGCTGCTTGTCAACGATCAACATGTGGACTGCCCCCTGATCATCGTAATATTTCATGCATTGGTGGAGAGTAGAGGGCACCACCATGTTGGAGTGAATCTAGGGACGCCCTAGAAGCATGTTGTAAGAGGTGTCAGCGTCGATGACATAGCATGTCACCTCAGACTTCAGACTTTCAATCTAGCAGTGAAGTCGGATCTTCCCCAAGGGACGGCTTCCATTGGAGTTGAAGCCAAAGATAGAGGTGTTGGTGGGATCTAAGTCACAAGCATCTACATTAATCTTCTTGGGATAATACTTAAGGCGGACCCCAGGTCTATGAGAATTCTGTCTACTTTAAGAGAGCCCATGTATCTCGTATAATACAATGGTCTGTTATGCTTAAAGTTTTTGACCTGCATGTCATCCAGCGAGAAGGTAGTACATGGAACCTGCCTCGTCACTTGGTTACAGTGCGGGCAAGGTTCCTCTGCGTTCACAGACGACTATGCAATTTGAACCAAAAAAGGTATCGGAGTCAGCCAGAGCTTCCCTTAATGCGTCTCTGGTTGTCTTGGATAATCACAACAACTCATAAAGAGTTATGTGGGCTGGGATGTTGGCTAGATGGGCAAGCACATCAAATGGCGCACCAACTGTCTCACTATCCTTCCTTGTCCCTTTCTGAAAGCGGAGCTCCTTCTGCTTGGAGGGCGGTTCTTCATTCGTCACGGTGGGTTCGTCAGGTCGCGCTTTAGAGTAATCTTTGAGATAGCTCCTCCCTGAGCGAGTTCCTGATGGGCATGCCTCATCATGATGAGTGGCCAAAACCGATGCCTCCATTTTGGAGTCATTTAACATACTTGCCTCATCGTGGTCTTCCTCGATGATTGCGGAAACCACGTAGCAAGTTTTCCCTTTGCTCAACATCTGTTTATTCGATGAAGACCATTGCTCATCGTTTAAAAGATCCGGATGTATCCACATAATCTCACCTTTGTTCATAGTGATTGGGGAGAGACCTTTTTCCTTCATATTATGTGGGTCATGATTAAGCAGCACGACAGTCCTGCGGGAAACTCATTAGTTCCAACCGTTAGAGTGACTGCGTTAGCTGTCACCCTTTTCTGCTCCGACTTTAGTGTGATTATTTTGACTTTAATTAGTGCCTGGATCTTTCTTTTTAATATATAGCAATCCTTTGTAGCATGCCCCAAGTTCTAATGATAGAGGTAATACTTGGGGTCGTTGGTCTTCCCCGCTTCCTCCGGCCTCAGATTGGAGGGAAACTAGACATCTCTTTTCTGTTGAGCAAATTGAAAAGCATTACTGTTTGCTCGTCTTTGAATCGTAGACAGGTGCGGGGTACTGTTTGGACGTGCTTTTCTCTTTCTGATCTTTGGGCTTCTGTTGAGGAGGTGCGGGGTACTGTTTGGACGTGCCTTTCTCTTCTGATCTTTGGGCTTCTGTTGAGGAGGCATTTCCGCTGCCATAGCCTCTTTTCCTTTTGATTGGAAGTTTTGAGAATATTACCGTTCTTTCGGGGCATTTTTTGTGGGGGCGTTGTCCTCCCAAGCGGCAAATGAGGTTTTCAGCTAGTTCGCCTTTCTTAACTAGCTCTTCCCATCTTTTAAATTCAACCACTCCCATTTTAACCAATTTCTCGGTTTGAAGTTTGTGCTTGCAAGTCTTCACCAATGTCTCCTACGATATGCCATGTGGGTATCGCATTGACATCTCGCGGAAACGCTCAATGAAGCTTCTAACCGTCTCATCCTCTTTTTGCTTATTTGCCAGAAGAGAGTGAATGGATACTTTGGCGTCATCTTCGAAGAAGTGAGCTAGGAAATCTCTCTCCACGTCAGACCAAGTATTGATGGTTTCCGGGGGCAACTATATAAACCAAGTGAATGCCAACCCTCGCAGGGTACTTGCAAAATTTTTTGTTATCACTGGGTCATTGGTCATAGGATGGCCGGTCTGCAATAGGAAATAGTACATATGTTGGTTTGGGGATCCCTTCCCATCATATGACTCTAAGAGAGGCTTGTATTTTGTCGGAAATGGGGCAGACTCCCACTCTATTTGGTAGGATCTCGTAATCTCTGTTTCTCATAATCCTTTGCGGTGCATCAAGGCTTTTATTAGGCTTTGAAGCTTCTCCATTCTTTCGGCATGAGGATCAACATAATATTTGTCCTCACTATCTTTTCCCATGGTGTCTCGGCTAGATTCAGCTTCATCCTTCTTGGTTTTATCAGGGTTAGATTCGGTTTTATCCTTCTCTTTGTTAGTTTTATCAGAAGGGAAGAACCCCCTATACCTTCTTCAGTGTTCTTTCGATTATTTTCCAGGACCTTCGCGAGCATGCCTTGAGATCTTTGATGCTTTTTGTTGCTCCTGGATTGGGCGTTCTTGTGCCTCAATTCTCTGACTCATCTCGGCCGATGGCTGGGTCATATAAAAATTCCCCCTGCCGGACCGAGAAGAAGCATACGACCTTGGCGTTGCTATGGTCGAGTGATCACTAAGCTCGTCATATTCCTTATCAAATCCCCCAACCAGTTTTTTGTAATTGCGAGGAGCTATCACACCTGTCTTGAGGCGTGTGTGATGATAGGTCTTTTCTGCCTCGATGTCAGAGACTTACCCTTCTGCGACTGGCTTCTTGTATTTATTCACCATATTTGATGTGAAAACAGGCAATTCTTGGTATGAGTCTAAGTCTCGTCTTTGCAGTCGTCTTCTCTTTGGAATGTAAGATTCTGGTGCTGACAGTCGGCTGAACGCCAACGTTCTCGGGGCTTTACAGTGATAATGAGTCAAAACTGCAAAGATTAATTTTTTACAACAGCATGACCGATGGGCTGTGCGACTTCCCTTTCGTTCATGAGATACCTCCATAGATCCGAACTTTTTTCACATGGTGCCGATATAACCATCTTTTGTGGACGAAGCCCACTTCTTGAGTGATATCTGTTTGACCAAACAGATGGCTCCGAGAAATCATAGACGTTATGTCCCTCAACTCCAAGTTTCGTTCGATGTTCATCATTAATTTTAGTATATCTTGCATGATTTTGCTGGGCAGCTTTGCATCCTTCTGTTCTTGTGTGAGACTGAGACTTGACTCTTGCCTCGCGTACTAGACAAACCTGGCATGCTGATCTAGCCTCGCACGCTGGCTTAGTTGAACTAGCCTCGTGTGCTGGCCCAGATTTAGTTCGGTTCTGAAATTTACTTGTGCTAGGCTGGCTAGGTTGAGAACCGTTAGGCTGAGAACTGCTAGGCTAAGGTCTGCTAGCCTGAGGACTACTAGGCTAGATTTTGCCAAGCCGCGGATGCTATTCCAGCCTTGATGATGACCGCTAGGCTGACGATCGCTAGGCTAGTTTTTGCCAAACTGTGGACCGCTAGGCTGATAACTGCTAGGCTGACGACCTCTAGGCTGACGACCTCTAGGCTAACGACCACTAGGATGGTTCCTGCCAAGCTACGGAGGCTGATGACCGCTATACTGATTTTTGCCAAGTTGTCTTTTGCCAAGTTGATGACCGCTAGGCTAAGGTCCGCTAGACTGAGGATTGCTAGGCTAATTTTTGTCAAGTTGTCTTTCGCCAAGATGATGACCGCTAGGCTGATGACCACTAGGCTGACGACCGCTAGGCTGGTTTTTACCAAGTTACGCACCGCTATGATGATTTTTCCAGGTTTTCTTTCGCCAGGATGATGATCGCTAGGTTGGTTTTCCCAAGCTGCAGATCACTAGGCTAATGACTGCCAGGCTGACGACCGATAGGCTGATCTTTACCAAGTTGTCTTTTGCCAAACTGATAACCGCTAGGCTAAGATCCGTTAGGTTGAGGTTCGCTAGGCTAGAACTGCACAGCTGATTTTTGCCAAGTTTTCTTTCACCAAGATGATGACCGTTGGCTGAGAATCGCTAGGCAGATTTTTGCCAAGTTTTCTTTCGCTAGGATGATGATCGCTAGGCTGACGACCGCTAGGCTAGTTTTCACCAAGCTACAGACCACTAGGCTGGTCTTGGGTCTTGCATGCAAAGCGAGTTTTGAGTCTCTATGGCGCGTCCACTGATCCTGGTTGCGGATTTGGGTCCATTTTTGTGCCGTGATAGGTTCTCCTTTGGCGTCATATGCGGCAAGCTCCCTAAACATTGGGAGGGGCACAGTTGGCTTTGATGGACCATAGTTCGGAAATCCAAGGGGTTGTTGATTGATAACGCCTCCTTGTCATCCAAGACCATGAAGTCCTCTTTTTATTCAGAGTTAGTGTTTTCGTGCTCTTATGGCGTGGACTCGATGAGTCTGAAGATATGTAATCTTCATATTTGTGCTGGTCGACTTCAATCACCAGCATCTCGACTGTCTCTCTAATCTTGTTGACGTCAGATTGGACCACCATCTCCTCTTCAGTATAGGAGATCTCTCCCATTATGGTTGCCAATCTGTTTTCGGAAAAAAGATCTCTCCCATTATGGTTGCCAATCTGTTTTCGGAAAAAATAGGAGATCTTTCTATTGCCATTGAATTAGAGAAAAATTATAGATTATCAAAATTTCTCTTTTTCTTTTTTGATTACAATGAAAAGAAATAAAGAAAAAACAGACAGAGAGGACTTATAGATCGTCGCTCTCTTTTACAGAAGATCATGGGATTCGAGGCAGCTATAGGGATCGATCTTTTTCTTTTTGACGATCTGACGTCGATGGTTGGAGGCGAGCTCATTCTTCTTCTCTGCTAATTCTTGGAAGAAGCACAAACTCTTGCGTGGGAAATAGATCTGGCCAAAGGTGCTCTTTGAATTCTCTTGGGGGTATTTATAGGCCCCCAAGTTGTTAAAAGAGTTTCCTTGTAGATAGAATCGAGATCTAGTTTCCTTGTAGATAGAATCGAGATCTCTTTGTAATCTCGATGAGATATTAAAATCTTCTCTTGATTTGATTTGTTCCAGATTCATTTAATCGGATTCTGTTTCTACACCCAAAATCAATTAAACTCAAATTACAATTTGTAAAATTATCAAACTCAAACAGAATTAAATTAGAATCTTATACCCAAAAATCAATCAGTGTTTAATTAGAATTTATAGGGTTATCAAACTCAAATAGAAATTAATTTAGAATTCTGTATCCAAAAATCAATTTGAGTTTGATTAGAATTTGGGTTTAATTAGAATTTGTTGAATTATTCGAGGCTGTGTTGTGCAGAGAGAGAGAGAGAGATAGAGGATTTTTTTTCTTTTATATTATTTTTTTTTTATTTCCCTTTGGTGGCTTTTTGGCCACGGTGCCCACGAGGCTCCCAAAATTTTTTATTATTTTTTAATTATTATTATTATTATTATTATTATTAGTAATTGGATTTAGATTCGGGTTCGGATTTGGACTCAGATTTTTTTTTTATCGATCTACAACGTCAAATTACAAGTTCAATATCAAAGCTTTGATCAACATGATATTGAAACATAAAATAGTTCCAAGTTCAACATCAAACCTCTGGTACCTCAAAACTAAGACAAACAAATATTTTTGTGAGGCTAACCTCACCAGAACAAACTAGTGCCTACATACACAAAACCAATCCAAGTGTGTAATTATCAAACAATCACAACAAGGGTGAAGAAAACCAAATAAGTTCATAGAGAGCTTAACTTAAAGATGGTTATCGAACAAAGATATAAATGTTTAAGGTTGTTTTAATGACCACATTTTAGCTCCGGCTGAATTCTTGAGCTCCTCCTGAGCAGCTCGAACATTCTCTTCAGCTAATCTCCTTAATTCCTCCGGTGAATCTCAGGGAATTTGGCTTAGCTTGGTTTCGAGAGATTTATGCTATGCCATCAGTTCTCGATGGTATTGAATCCTCTCCTCAATGCTAAGCCATTTGATAGATAAGTCCTAGATTTTTAGCTCACCCGCATGAATCTCCACCATCAACTCTTCCAAAGTAACCTTCAAGCTAGAAAAGTTGATGGTCTGTTGTAGCAAGCCAAGGTCAGTCACTCTCTCCTAACATAAGAAACCTTGGTCCAAGGATTTGGCTTCTGCTGAAGATCGAGCCATTGCCTCTTGTTCTTCCAAGAGAGCCTGAGCTCTTCCTTCAAACTCTCTCATGAGGCGTTGAACTTCAGCTTCTACCTTGGCTGAAGGAAGGCTGCAAATAAAATTTCTCCAATCAGCGTTGGCGACCAATAAATCCACAACTAAAACCCACATTGGTTGTAATTCTTCCAAGCTCATCAAGTTTGTAGCGCTCAGCATGGGAGATAAGAGGATGTCTCTCAAAACCTCAATAGGAGCATGCTCATTGGTCATCATAATGTCCACGCAGCTCTTCAGAGTCATAAAAAGTGGTCTCCACATTTCTAAGCAAACTGGCATGGATGACCATCACCAATGCAGATTGAATCACATGTCATTCAAACTTCAGTAGAAATAAAACTCCTGTATTAGATTGTTCAGGTTTAAGCCTAAGAACGAGTTGAAGGAAGAGACAATTCGAGTAACTGAAGCAATAGCATGGAAAGTGTAGAATCCAATACCAAAGGTGCAAGATCCACTACTGGAGATGCAAGTTCACCTGTAGCAACAACCACTGGCACATCAAGAGCAGATATATACATTGCAGTTGAAGTATCCAGTGCAGAAATCGAATCCATAGTCATATTCACACTATGCTGAGGTTCAATAGAAAATTTTAAAATAAAAAAGAATGTCAAGACTGTAAAACATTCAACAAAGTACATCCTGAAATCGAAAATTGAGAAAGACACATCGAATGATCGGCCCGAGTCTAACCAAAGTATAGTGGTATTCACTACTCACGAAAGAAACAAAATACGTAATGATACAAAGTCTGGTGAAATAGCACAAGTAAAGGTAATAAGGACTAATACCTGGAGCTTGGGCTGTTGTGTATGTGTTAGCAGGCCCTGAAGCAGGTGAATCCTTTCATTCCACTAGAATGTCCTTGAGAGCAACTTGGCCATTGTCACCACTTTCGCTATTATTGATCGTGATAGTGTTTCCTTTATCAACAATGGGTGCTAAAGCTGCTTGGTCTCCTTATCTCAAGTTGCCATCATCGACTTGCGTTGACTCTCTAACCTCTTTATCTGGTTTTGAAGACTCCTGAGGAGGACTATCGACTTGTGCGATGGGAACATTGTGGGTAGCAGAAAGAACACCTAAAGAGAGTTGAGAACCGTCACCGCTTATAGCCTTGCATGCATCCTCGACGACCGCAGATGTGGTCTTGCTTGATCAACCACAATTCCATTGGATAAGAAAACAATAAGCTTCACAACCTAAAGATTGGAAGAGTCAAAAGAAAATGGTAAAGGATCCAAAATCAATGAATTTAGGAGAGCAATCACCTTCTCTCTTTCAACCACATTAGTTCGTGCAGATTCTGCTAAAGCTTCATCTATGCTGGGTGGAGTGGCTACAACAATTTTTTCTAATGCCACAATTATTGATGACATAGAAAGTGGTTGAAGAATTCAACCTAATGCACGAGTTACCTGCTTCTTCCTCGGTCGTGGTGGTGGTGAAATAACAACACCAGCCACTGAAATCTATAATGGAAAAGTTGATGGAACAGAGCTAGGTGAAGTGAGAACATCACCACTGGTAGTTAATGTCACATCATCAGTAGAAACTATGGGCATGACGTCAAAAGCAACATGGATAGGGGTTGGATTATTAGAATCATCAGCTCTCACCTTCCAGTTTTGAGTGGCAAAGCGCACTAAAGGTGCGTCATCAAAATCCTCCTCTAACATATCGCTCTCACCCTCCCCTCCAAACGAAACCATGACAGTGCAGATTCCCCTTCTGGTTCCTCATCCTCCTCATCTTCACTAGAAGAGGTATCCTCATCAATCAGTCCAAGACAGGATGCAATGGTCATGTATTCCTTACCCGGCGATATTTGAGGGCTTGAGGTTGGCGGCAGTTTCGGTGTAATGCCTATGAATACGTGCTAACCCTATCTGATAGAGATCATACCTAGCTCGGTGGTATTACTCCCACTATACCACCTACAAAAAGCCAATAATGGAGGGTCCTTGGTTGGCATTTCAAAAGTAATGCCAGTTGAAGAATAATAAATACATTCAAGCTTTAGCGCCGTTGATTAAACTTCCATGGTGTGCTAAGTCGGTCATAGCTGAAAATTGCCTGGCAAAATGACTTGGGAAGTACGGGATCAATTCATAGACATCGCTGGTGCGATACACTAAATATGAATGGCGGATACCTTGCAGCCACTCGAAAATCCCAGTAGGCAAAGAAACTGTGTCATAAAAGACACCCTCAAGATCAACTACATCCATAATGGGAAAGAACCAGAAGAATCTATAGGCATTGTACCGGTCTATAGCCTTCCTCACTGTAACTACGTACTAATGTTTCCACCATCTCCAGTCATCAACCCTTTGCAGTATTGACCCCACGAGTCATCAACCCTTTGCAGTAGATTGCAAACCATGCCATCAAATAAGTATACGACATCTCAATTCGAGGGCTCTGCTGTTGCCCTTCAATAAGATATTAGCAGAAAGCCCTCAATCCCCCATGGATTTTACAGATCATGGCCAAGAATAAGCCAAAGGATCGCCCGTTGTCCAACAAAATGATGGGGTAAAGATCCTTCAACATCACACTTCCTAGGCATGAAAGGAATTACGCATCTCTTTAGCCATAATGCGAACTAGCTGGTTAAAACCGTACCAGGTGTTAAGCCAATACTAGCCCAATGATGATAGCTAGCAAGGACGTTACCTACGGTAAAACCTTCCTCATCTTCATCAAGCACTCTCTTAGGAGCAGTGAATTGTTTCAAATATTTCTTCAGTTCCTCGACTAGGGTGGACCATTGAAATAAATTGGCCTCGGACCATTTAGATTGGAAAAGAAATGTTTGGTCCATTTCTTGTGCCAGACAAATGTAATGCTCCATTCTTCAGTTGCTTCCCAAACGGAGAATGCTACTTAAAATAATACTAGATAGCTATACAGTCACTCGAATTTGGAATAACCGTAACTACTGCTACACAGATGAATAAATAACTTGTCTGACATAGAATTCACATTTATAAAATATAAGGTTGATTAAATGAAAGGGCACACTATTCTAAATATATACAATAAAAGAATCAAAGAAGGAACGGTGACCGACAAAATGAAATATGAACAATATATACCATATAGTGATAGTAGATCCACCTCTTATTGATGTTCACCTCTTATTGATGTTCGGCTTGATCAATAAAGTATAGATTTTCAATTGGTGCAGGCTCTCCTTCTACTTTCTCAAAATTTAGATTCAGAACCCAGGGGATTAAACCCAGTAAGTAACACTTAAACGAAAGAAAAGAGTATACTATTATAGTATAGGTGTATCAGTGCGCGTGGACATGCTCATGTCAGTGTTGTTCGTGAACATATAAGATTAAGCATGTAATGAGCATAAGTAAATAAATAAAAAAATAAACATGACAAATAATTACTCTGTGTATTTTAATCATGTATTTTGTTGGTCTTAGTCATCATCTAAGTTAGTTGTAAAAACTATATTAATGGATAAGATAGCGTAATTCTCCGTTTTAGTATTAGTGTCTATACATATTTGGGTCCCGGCCTCAATCGCATAGTGCTGAACCATACTATACCGCTAGATATTATCAAGCGTTTCCCTATTGTATTACAGTAATGGACATACCACACTGGATATTAATTATCACTCAGTGATCCAGTATCATTCAGGACACTGCAGTAAAAGATTCTTGGCTTTAACATTATAATAATCCTTATATGACATTACGCTTATCCATCATATAACTTTTTTCCATCTTTGAGTTCATAATACGTAATGCACATGACTTATAAACACCATGACATAATTTATTTTATATTTTATTTATTTATGGTTTATTTTGGGAAATGGGTGTATTATGTAATAATATCACATTATTTGTAAGCCCAAAAATTATGGACTTATTCCATTTCTAAAACCAATTATATATGTGTATTTATTTATTTTTTCTATTCTTTTCTTTAATTATTTTTTAATTCAAGTCCAAGCCCAAATAAAGTCAAGACTCATCAATAATCATTTATTTTTCAATTCTAGTCTAAACCCAATATAAGTCAAAGCCTATCATTAATTATTTACTTTTCAATTATAGTCCAAGCACGCCCATCATTAATTATTCATTTTTCAGTTCAAGCCTACTACTGTAGCCTATCATTATTTTCTTTGTTTTTTTGTATTTTTTACTAAAGGCCAACTGTACACTTACTATTAAGAACACTGCAGATAGGCCTACTTAATTTCTTTGTTATCCATTTTTAATCCAGCCAATATCCCAATCTTCCTGCCCACTACAGCCCATTAAACTCAGCCCACTACACCTTACATATATACATATCCAATTAATATTTATTATTATTGATATAAATTTTTATTAATATTTACTAAATAAAAAAATTATTGTTATTTCCATTTTTCAGCCTGTTGAAGCCCCCCAAATTTTTTTATTATTTCTTCTTTTTCTTTTTTTAATTTAGATAATATCATAAAGAAGTAAATATTAAAATATTTATATATATATATATAAATTGAACCAATAATTCGGTTCAGTTCTTAATACCAATCAATAGTGTAAAATATGAACCAAACATATTCACAAAATAATATTTCAAATTGTGATCCAAGAATATTTACAAAATAAATTACATATATAAATATAAATTAAATAAATCTTTAAAGAAACAAACAAAAAATAACAGTGTTATTTATTTCGAATTCTCCGTATTTTCCTTCAATTTCTTGGATATCTTTTTCTTTTATTTTTTCTTCTGTTTCCAATGAAGTTTGCTCACACATAGGCTTAGTTTTCTCACACACTCTCTCTTTCTCTTTTCCTTTTTCTTTTTTTTTTTTTTCCTTTTTCTGTTGTTTTCCGTGAATGGAACCATAGAACTAGAAGGCTAAGAAAGAACTTATACCCTAGGTTGGGAGCTTGAGAGTGTCTCCATTTGATACCTCATATGTCTCTTGCCACCAAAATTTCTCCATTGACAACTCACTTATTACTAATTCTCATTTAATTCGTCTAGTGACACCTAAACACCCAGACTGCCACACCACTTTAACTATCCACCACCTTCAGCTTAGAGGATTTTAATGGTAATTTTTTAATTATTTAGCCATTTACAGTTTTGCAATTTTCTAAATTTACCAAATTAATAAAGGGCATAGTACTTAATGAGAGAAATATTAGAAAATTGTCAATTTGTTATTTTAATGTACGGAATAAAAAATTAAAATAGTGAAATAATTAGAAGAATAATTTAATATTATTCAATTAACAGATATGAGAATATTTTTTGGGCTTGCAAGGAAAATCTCTGAAACCAATAAATATTAGAAAACTAATAACCACAAAGATCAAATATTATTTAGAGTTACGATTTAAATTATGTTTAACAAAAATTATTTTGGTATCAAAAATTGATTTCAGTAACCTTATTCAGCACGTTTAAAAAATGAATATGAGTAGCACAAATTTTGGAATATTACAACAAAAGCCTCTTTCAACCATTTTATGTTGATATCAATGTGTAAATGATAAACTAATTCTCACAAGACCATATAAACCAAAGAATTTTAGTCTTTAAGCACCTTCAGTTCCTGTGGCATTGGAAAGTATTCTTATAAGGATGATCCCCCATCGGCAGTCTTATTACAATCCACATCTCATGGAGCCCAATGCCAAGCTCACTATTAGGTGTGAAGAAAGTAGTAGAAGATGGAGTATACATTTTCAACAAAATAAAGAACTGTGCAGGTTGTTACTGATTCTGTATTGGGTTGCCCGAATGGCTTGGTGAAAACCTAGCTCACGCAACTGGGTCATGTACTTATCCAAAATAAATCCAGTAAGGTGCGCCTACCAATCAATTTTACTAAATTTAATCCACCCAGGAGTGTGGAAATTCGTTGCTAGGTAGTTGCTCCTTGATCTGGTTAGTTCATTCTTGAAACTTCTGATCATCACTAGTTTCCGATATATTTTGTATAGTTACTTTTGGAAGTAAACCCATTATTTTGAACAAGAAACTGCTCTAAACGAAGTTACATCCCCTTTAGTAAATCGCCCAACTGGGAGGAAATTTTGCCTTGGTGTGAGATTCGATTTTATCAACCGTTCCTCTGTATAAGTCTTAAAGTATAACAAAGAGTGATGGCATTCTAAGGGTTGAAAGGCATATACTACCCCATCCCGATCATAATACCAAAGAGTTGGCTCAATACCCTTGAATATCCTCAAATTTAACAGTGTCACCAAAGATAAATTGGGGATTATGCAGCCTTCCTCCGTTAGACCAACAAATCTAGTTGTGGTGATGATCTAGCACAGAGTATTATACTCACCTTGCCAAATCAAGTTGATTCTATATGCAATTTTGGAGTTGTTATATAACGATATATCTCCTTCGAACAACATTCTGGCACTGCCGCTCAAGCCAGTAGAAGTCACAATAGGCCACTATGCTGAAAAAGTTTTCCCAACTTGGCAAACTGCAAAAAGAAAGATTAGCAGTAATGGCAGAAAGAAGGAATTGATATCAATAAAAGATAATAAAATTCTTATTAGTAGAAGGGGAGGAGCCATGACAATTCGTGTATCGGCCACTTTCTTGCCTTTGGAGGTTCCTTTCGACACCATGAAAGCAGAGGACCAAAACCTTCTGAAAAAAATCCAGAAGGTTGAAAAAGAACAATGGCAAAAAAGACTCCACCCAAAGTTAAAAAGTAAATAGAATCGCCGCTTGGTGTTCTTATATTTTTTGGATAAAATTTTAAAGGGTAATCACCTCTCACCGCAGCTGAGATGACCGCATTAATTATGGAACAACTTTTTAGATGAGGAAAATCTAATTCCTTGTTTATTTAAAAATGGGTTTTATAGTAGGTATGGAGAACGATCTTACTCTCCATTGACACTCCACAGAAAATTTTAGTTGGCAAAGGTTTAGAGTTTTTTATAGCACCAGCACTTGGATGGAAAATGACTCTTTGTATAATATTGATCTTCTGATGCCTTTTTCTATCTGAGCTCCTGCTATTTATAGAGGTTTGGAGACTCTTGAGTTGATATAACTGTCCAACTGTTGGCCTCCACGATCTGAGAATTAATTTCTCGTCTTTTGATCAGGTGAATTTGTATTAAATCTCTAGAATTTGTAACCGACGTCTTTAATTCTCTGAATCATAATTGAAATGCGGATCTCAAACTTTAGATTCGTGTTTCCTTTGAATCACAACCGGAACGCGGATCTCAAATTTTAGATTCACGTTTTCTCTGAATCACAATCGAAACGCGTATCTCAAACTTTAGATTCCCGTTTTGGTGTGATGGCATGTTCACTGCTTGCATAGTATGCTCAGAATGAGACCCAGTGAGGCTCCCTTTTTATTATTAAGTCTGCGAATCTAGAGAAAGAGATTCGCACTTTAGTTTTATTTGCGAATCGCGTTTTGGATCCTTTGGAAAATAAAACACAACTCTATGAAGGCTATGTTTTAATTCTTCTTTAGTTTATATTCGTAGATCTTAAAGATGATCCTTGTAAAAGAAAATTTTGCTAACAAAACTCCCTCTAAATTTTTTGAAACTCTATGGTTTTGGAGGTGTTTTGAAATACTTTAGATCGCTTGGCGAAATGCAACTTTAACAGTGTGAGTTTGTTCCTGAAAATTGCGATCTTTGAAAAGAAACACGACTTTGTATTAGAACTGTGGGTTTTACGCTTTTGAAAAGAGCACGACTCTTTATTAGAGCCGCAGATCTCGCACTTTTGAAAAGAGCATGACTCTATATTAGAGCCGTGGATCTCGCTCTTTATGCAGTATATCAATAATATTATCACTTTTTCTGGTGCAGAGATCGAAATGTTCTCTGAGCTTCATTTTTTAGAGGATTCTTACAAGATTTGGGTTAGAAATCTTATCCGTCAAATCATATGCTATAAAATTTTAAACTCATCATTCGAGTATTTTTAACACTTCTTGAAAATTTGAACTCTGAATTTTCTTCAAGCTTTCAAGACTCTTCGTCTTCAAGCTCCTTTTCGCCCTCAAATTTCTCCAGACTTCTTTTGCATCAAATTTTCTTAAAAACTTTCAAGAAGATGCTGAAAAAGACTTCAATTTCTAGTCCATCTAGAAGTGCTTCCCAAAATCCTCAAGCTACCTGTGGCTCCATAGTAGTTCGGCAGGTGTTTTTGGTTGGAGGTGATTTCCTTACTTCATATCAGATTTGCAGTCTATGTTCTGATTTTGAGAGAGAATCTACTTTCTCACAATTTTATTTTTATTCTTTTCTCTCCTCATGCAGTGAATTATGCTTCAAACTCTTGGCCGAAAAATCACTATTTTGGCCATACAAATGGATATGATGGTGAGGAATAGTTTAGACTCCTTAAAGTTTTTCCTGCTTGTGCAGCATCAAATCGACGAGAGAGAAAGAGTAGGATCTTGAACCCTACTCGTCCTACATTGCGGGAACTCATCACGACTGCTCCTTTTGAGGGAAAGGATAGGACCTTATTGAACAAGCCTCCTTTCTTGTTTGATGATCATGTCCCAATCCCTGATGACTGTTTAGATGATGGAAAATATAAACATCTCCGTCAAATTAGTAGTTGTAACTTGTTTCTTCCTGATATGCAGAGGTTTTACCTATTTTTGTATCTCCAATCCTTTTTTATTGCTAGAACCATGGATTGACATTTAAACAAACTGCAAGAGAGTGTTTTGCTGGGTTAATTTAATGCACACGGTGCATTTCTTCGTTCTACTAAAAAGCATGTTCTCGGATTATTTCCAGGATCCTTTAAGCAAGATCTCTCTTTGGGTGAAACTCCGGTGATTGCTCAAACTTACAATGGTTTGTTGATGAACTGGGAGAATTCCTAGTTCAGGATTTTCGTCCCATTGGGTGGATTCATTGTTCTTCAAAGGGACCATGGGCGACCTTAACTGGTTTCTTCTAAAGGGCTTTTGCGGATCAGTTAAAGCACATAAATCTTTATAGTGCTATAAGGGCGGTTCAATATGGAATTTCTCCTAGTCGATTCTATTTCTTTAGCTTATTGGAAATGTATTAACCCTGATACTTGTACTTTCTTTACACCTTATGGTGAATTAGGACTTGCCCTCCATGAGATGCATGAGATTTCAGGATTACCCGTGGGAGATATTCCTTATGAAGAATATGTCCACACAGGAGAAGAACTCCATTTACTAAAAGTTCAGGATCCTATGATTTATGATACTTATTGGAAATTGCTTTGCCATTATCATATTTGTGCTCACAAGTCTAATGCTCGCAATGTGAAAAAAAAGATGTGGTTGTAGTAACTTTTCCCCAAGTTTACGAAAAACAATCCTGATTTTACTAGTCTTTCTCCAATTTTTGAGTAAGAGGTTGAAAAAAGAATTGTTCGCTGTGGAACAAATGCATACATTGCTGAATTAGACGAAGATGTCTTCAAGGCGGAGACATCATTTGAGAGTTTCCACTACTAGGCCTTACAACCTTTATCCGATCCTGTTTTGTTGGTAGGTTTCTTGATGTTATGGCTGAAGAGATGTGTGGTTCCATCAGCACCACAAGAAGCTCTATCAGTCAGAGTGGTATACTCGACAGTCTTGTTAGCATTCGGTCGTCCATTCTGTTTATCACCAGCAATAGCTTGTGGAATCCAATGTAGATTGAGAAAACTTGTAAATAAATTTTGTAACATCAAAAAAGAGCATGATGATAATGGAAACTTAATTGTCAAGACTCCAAATCTGTGGGTGGAACTTCCATACATCTATTTAATGGCTTGGATAGTTCTGCACTGTCCTTCATTGAAAAGTCCAATTAATGCTCAAACAAACTTAAGTTCTCCCAAAGTTCAACATTATGAGAAATCGCAATGAAAAGGAGGTTATATGGTCGCGATCCATAGAACACTTTGACATCATTCCAACTATGAGCTATACAAGTGTTTCCCTTACTTTCCAAATGCTGACTATGGTGATGAATTTGCGGATGTAGCTGGTGTTGATAAGTTCACCACTCTATCTCTTGGGTGTTCGTGGTGGCTAATAAACATTCGTCCAAGGCACCTGGTACTTCATATAGGGAATCATTGTTATATTGAACCCTACTATCCAAGCCGTTTCTCTCGACAGTTTGGATATGATCAATTGTATATTGGGAATCCGAATACGGACATGAACTTCATTGGGAATCTATTTTAGGAAGCCAGAGCTTGGTTTCATTTCATCTTTGGTGGTACAGAGGCTAAGTTTAATCTTCCTCTTAGGACTCCTAATTCATCCATGACTTTTGGTTTCTGTAATTGGTATTCAGCTGTTCATTCTGTGTCTCATAATTTTGACGTGAGTATCACTTGTTTGAAAGACATTAGAGCATGGTATGCACAAAAGAGGAAAGCTGACAACACTAAAGTGGCTGGAATAGAGGATTTTGGAATAGAGTGTGACTTTGAAGGATTCGACTTAAGGATGATAAAGGTACTGCAATAGTCTAAATGGATCATCCTGTATCTCCTACCATTCTAGCTTCTCCTCCTCCTATGGAAAAGGGAACATGTTCTAAGTCAGGATCTCCTCCTCAGAAAATTTCTTATAAGCGATAGAGATTGAGGCATTTTAGAGACTTACCAATCATTTTAGAGGCTGTATTGGCTGAAGTTGGTGCAGAAGTGCTTAGTTTGACTCCAGGAATTGCTGAAGAGGAACAAGAAGAGGATGATGATGTGAATTTGTTTCCTCGTTTTTCTAAAAAACACCAGAGTCAAGGACCTGTTTTTCCAAATGACCCTACCACAGAGATTCCTTCTACTGCACTTGCAGCTGAACCTTCTTCTGCTGTTGCACTCCTTTTAGTAACTCAGGTTACTAATTATGATGACGTACAAATCGTTGGAGAGACCCGCGTACCAGACTCTTCTTCAACGGTAGTACCTCCTTCAGGAGACCCTAATGATGATGGTGATGATAATGCTGATGATGATAGTGATAGTGATGATATTCGCTCCCCTACTCCTCCGTCAGACCATGGTAAATACACCTTTCTAATGCAGAACAGAGAGATGAAGCATATGGGCCTAGAGAATCTGATACCCAACCTCAAGGTTTATTCTAAACTTTAATCATTTGCATCATCTCCCATTTCTTTCATCATCATCATTTTCTAACTATTTCCCTTTTTTCTTTTAGAAATGATTCCCTCTACTCCAACTTCAAAGTACGTACCTGAAGGTGATATTTCGTTTACTGATATCATAGGTCAATCTGAAGTTGTATTTGAAATTGTTGCAACTGCTTCCTCTGACGAAGCCAATGAGGCTACTTTGTCTGTTGAAGTTGCTGTATTTGTCGAAGCTGTGCTCCTGTCGAAGCTGAAGCTACTATACCTGCTGAGATTGCTGCCCCTACTAAAACTATTACTTTGTTATCTCAGAGTGTAGTACAGGTCACATCCACTCTTGTTACTATTTCTACTGCAACTACTTCTTCTACAGCAAATTATGCAGAAGTTGATGCTCTTGAAGACAACTTTCATCAGCATACCATTAAAGTCTTTTTTGATTTTCTTGATCGTTGCATTGTCAAGATTCTAAAAGGGAGTTCTTTCTTCTTAATTGCCAGTGTCCTTAACATTTATATGGCTGGCATAGCAAGTATTGGTGGAGAGGAAAAAACAACTCCTTGTAGACTCATAGTAACTCAACTTTAAAATCATGCTGACTCTTTATTAAAAATCCAAAGCGCAGATAAGTCGAAAGTAGTTGAGGCTACTTTCCATAAATTGATGGAGGAACAACTCAAGTTTTAGAAGGAGATCAAAGAAAAAGATGAAGCTTGTCAGCTTTATATTGACAAAAACCAATTAACCAGCCAATATTTAACTTCTCAAATAGAAAGTGTTTCCACAACTATTAAAAACCATGATGCAGCTATTGCTAGAACTCAAGAAACCTTCACTAAGGCTCAGGCTTTTCTTGAAATGATCTTCAAAGAGCATGAGGAGACAATGAAGAACCTTACTAATTTATCAAGACAACATGATAGTGTAATCAAAACTCTTTTGGCTAATCAAGCAGGATTGGAAGTCCTAAAATCTACTTCAGGAGGCAACACAACTGCTAGTGAGGAGGAACTGCACAGGCAAGCTGCTATTCAAACTTATGAGACCATTCAGTTGGAGATCAGTGATGCAAAAGAAAAGGTCAAGGCTCTCTTAAACCATTAAGTTGTCATAAAATTTTTTAATATTGTCCAAGGAGCTCTTGTAATCATCTCATTTTGATAATGCAAACTCAAGTTTGTCTCATGGATGTAATGTTTCCTTTTGATTTTGTCCAAAGAATTTTTGTAATCTTAAATTTGATAATAAAACTTGGAACAATTTCTGTTTATCATCTCATTGAAATTTTGAGCTTAATTATTCTTCGCATGTTCTGAACTTAATTTTGACAAATTTACATATCAGACTTGACTTTGTGCTAAAAAATGCAACTCTACAGCTGGATACGCAAGTTTGTATAAGAAACGTGACCCTGCATTTAGATTCGTGCGTCTATAGCTTCTGAGTTTAAATCTACGTGTTTGAAACTCTTGGTCCAACTCTATGAGCTTGTGTATGAATAAGATTCTGAACTCTGATTTGCAATAAGTGCAACCCTGCATTATGATCCACGGGTTTAGATATAAGTGTAACCCTGCGTTATAATCCGCGGGTTTACATAAAAGTGTTACACTGCGTTAAAATTCGCAGGTTTACATAAATAGAATGACTTTCCATCAACTTAATTGACTTTTTAGTGCAAAGATCTAAGCACTGCATGCATCCATTAATGACAGGATTCTAATCGAAGATCTCAGCCGAAAATATCATTTTCTTTGGCACAGATATCTAAGCGTCCTATGCAATAATAATAAATCTTATTAAGATTCGAGTCAAAGATCTCGACCGAAGATTTTGTCTATAAAATCTCTTGGCAGAAGATTTTGATCATGAAATCCTCTATATAAAGCACCAAGCCTTTCTTCAAAAAGCCATCCTGACTTGAGAATTCTTCTGAACTCTCTACTTTTCTAAAGTTCTTCTCCAAAGCCAATTCTATCATGGAGTTTTGTTCTTCTTCATTTCCCTTGATTGAGGTAATGGACTGGGATTGGCATGTTATAAGACCTCTAGATAATATTGGCCTATTTGTGCCTGGTCTTCTGCCATGTTTACTAAAAAGAAATATCTCATGGAGAAGATCCTTATGACTATAATCATCTTTCTTAACTGCAGTAAGTTTTCTTGTCACAATCATAGTTTACATATTTTCTTTTATGTTTTTTTGAAAAAGTTCTGGATCTTGTTGCAGGATATAATCGTAGTTATTTTCCTTAACAATGACCCACACTCATCTGGTTCTCAAATTATTCCAATATTTTTGGAGAAGCGGAAGATCTCATGTACTTTTCATGAGAGAAACGATTTTGTGTCTGTGGCATTGTTAATTTCCTATCTATCATCCTTAAGGTAAAAATGATAAATAGTTATGAACAACTCCCAAGTTCAATAGTTTCATAAGTTATATGCTTGAAAACATGCATTTGGTACACCCAACTTTGAACTAATCAAGTCACTGA
The DNA here is from genome assembly GCA_036321105.1 of Dracaena cambodiana. NCBI lineage: Eukaryota > Viridiplantae > Streptophyta > Magnoliopsida > Asparagales > Asparagaceae > Dracaena > Dracaena cambodiana. Next base: position 10,389,980 of record JAYEPQ010000006.1, on the reverse strand, counting down.
CAACTTTGATTATGACTGAGCAAACCAACTTGGAAGTTTGAACCATCAGTAAGAAGAAACTACGGAAGCAAGCTTCTTGTCAAAACCATCTCATTATAGATGTTGATGAAAAATTTCAATGTTCTCTTTACATTCCTTGTATGATGTCAAGGAACTCTTTGTAATATCAGATTGATAATGAAAATTCTTTTTTTATGGAAATCAAAAGATTTTGTTGTCATTCATTCAGAGGTAATTATTAACTTGATGAATGATTTTGATATTGATTATCAAAGATAACTGCTAACTTGATGATCATTGACTTTTAAAAATATTGTTCAGAAGTAATTATTAACTTGATAATATGGAGTCATTATTCAAGTATCCAAATAGATTTTGCTATGAATGAATAATCTTCTTGAATTAGTATAGAAGTAACTATTAACTTTCCTGAACAATTATGATCTTCGCTGTTCAGTGACTTGAAGTATAACAACTTTCAAATTGCCGAAGGTAATTTTTAATTTAGCAAATTTGGAGGAAGAAAAATTTTATTTGCCAGAGTTAATTTTTAACTTAGCAAATTTTATTGGAAAGAAAATTTTTGTTGTCAGAGAAAATTTTTAACTTAACAAATTTTAAGGAAGGAAGTTTTTTGTTTGCAAGAGGTAATTTTTAACTTAGCAAAATTTCGGAGGAAAATTTTTTTGTTTGTTAGAGGTAATTTTTAGTAAAATTTTTGAGGAAAGAAAATTTTGTTTGCTAGAAGTAATTTTTAACTTAGCAAATTTGAAGGAAGGAAATTTTTTATTTGGCAGAGGTAATTTTTAACTTAGCAAAATTTTGGAGGAAAGAAAATTTTAATTACCAGAGTTAATTTTTAACTTAGTAAAATTTGGAGGAAGGAAATTTTTTGTTTGCCAGAGTTAATTTTTAACTTAGCAAAATTTTGGAGGAAAGAAAATTTTGTATGTCAGAGGTAATTTTTAACTTAGCAAAATTTTAAAAAATTTATTTGCCTGAGTTAATTTTTAACTTAGTAAAATTTTGGAGGAAAGAAAATTTTGTTTTTGAGTCAAATGATTCGCGCTTTAGGCAACAAAACGTGATTTTGTAAGATTCGCGTTTTTGGCTGTCTTCTTTGGGGACAAAACGCGATTTTGTGAAATTCGCGCTTTTAACTGTCTTCTTTAGGAACAAAACGTGACTCTGTGAGATCCATGCTTTAAACTTTCTTGGTTCTGAAACATGGATTTTGGTGGAGAAAAACTTAAGATCTGTCAGAGATAAGATCTTAACATGATAGGTTTACAGGATTTTTAGCAAACCCCTAACTATAAACGGATTTGATCAGCCTTTACCAAATTTCGTTTGCGTTGGGCTAGTCATGCTATTCGCCTCAGTATGATAAGTTATCGAGGATTTCATTTAGACTTTAAGTTCCAAATTTTCCTCTTCTCCAAACCCTAGTAGGTTAGAGTAGTTCATGCTTCTTACCCCCAGCATGATAGGGTTGGTAAGAAACTTATTCTCTTTCCCTTGCCTTAATGGCATTGATTAATTCATACTTTTTAGCCCAGTATGGTTAGATTGTCGAGGACTTTTTTTGAACTTATATGCCAAACTTTCCTCTATCCTTAGTCATAGAGACGTAGGATTCATTTAGCGCTCCTGTTGATGTGGAGAGTTACGTGTTTGTGACAAGCTAGCATATCTTCATTCGCTGTACTTCATTGGGGAAGTTGATGAAGTAGCGGACCACAAATATTAACTGCACCATGCTAAAACTTGCTGAAAATAAACTCCTTCTTGCAGATGAGCTCCATTTGATTGGTGGACGAATTGGTCCTGTTTTGGAGATAATAGTGTTTCTTTTCGTTGTTCCGGTTGGAGATATAATTGAGGGTTATAGAAAAGATATGTATCTCAAACCACTAAATCTTTGACCAAATTGCCTCTTACTATTACATAAGCTATTTTTATACAATCTATCCAACTCTTTGAATAGTTCAGGGTTTTTCGTTTCGGTTGAAAGTTAGCCCTTCATTAGGAATAATATTTCTTCAAAAATTTTCCATTGATTGACATTACTATTTTGTCACCATTCGATTTCGCCAACTGATATGCTTCATTACAATAAACTGCATCAATGACAAAGGGTCCTTCCCATTTTGGCTGGAACTTTCCTTTGGATTTTTTATTAGTTATGATTAGTTTTCTTACTAAAAGGACCAAATCACCTTTCTTAAAAGTTCTCTACTTGACATTTTGTTGAAGGTTTTGGAAATCCGTGCTTGGTAAAGTTTAATGTTTTGTTGAGCTTCAAGACGTTTATCATCAAGAGTTTCCAACTCTAAAAGTCTTTGTTGATGTCTTTCCTCTTGTGTCATTTTAGTTGCTAATGCAACCCGTAATGACGAAATTTGAATCTCCAAAGGTAACACTGCTTCAGACCCGTACACCAAAGAAAATGACGTAGCATTGGTAGGAGTTCTAACAGTAGTTCGATAGGTTCAAAAACATTCTCCAAGCTTTTCGTTCCAATCTTGTTTGTTAGATAAAATAAACTTTTTAATGAGCTTCACAATAGTTTTATTGAAGGCATCTGCCAAACCATTGGCTGTAGGATAGTATGGAGACGAAGCCACATTTCAATCCTATATTTGTTGCAAAATTTGGAGAATGACTGACTCACGAACTGAGGTCTGTTGTCATGAATAATTCTCCAAGGTACTCCAAAGCGGTATACCACATGATGTTTGATGAATTTAATTACATCGGATGTCTTTACTTCAGTTAAAGGAACAACTTCAGTCCACTTTGAGAAGTAATCTGATGTGGTTAATGTGAATCGATGACCCTTCGTTGATGGTGGAGAAATTGATCAAATAATGTCCATTTCCCATTGTTCAACCATAATGTAGCCGTTGGGTAAAGATACTCCGAAGCTTGATGCATGAAGTCTGTATGTATTTGATAGGTGTAGACATCTAAAAAAAGAATAATAATAAATAAAAAAATTAATTAATTAATTAAAATTAAAAAAAAAAATTTGCGGGCCCGCGGGAGAATTCCCGCAGGGCACCCTCGGGAATCTCCCGCGGGGCACCCGCGGGAGCGCTCCCGCAGATGCCAACCCGCGGGTTGTTTTCTGTTGTTTTTCGTTTATTTGTTTCCTATTTATTTCACTGATATCTCGTGATTCGATTTTTCATGAATGATTGGAGCCGGATTCGAGATTTTTCGGTCTATAAAATACAGAAATTTAGTCGGAGAAAGGACTTTTTGGAGACTTTTGAGACTTTTGGACTTTGGAGACTTTTGGATGATTTTGGGCGAGCTCGTGAGATCAAGGAGCGGAGCAGAGCCATCCACTTCCCGGTCAGACGGTCAACGGAGTGCACCAGCGAGGCTCCATCGCCACCCAATCCCACAAAAAAAAATTAATAAATTAATATTCCCGTTCTTGTTATTTCTCAGATTTCTTTTGTAATCTCAATTTTCGTTGTAATCAAATAATTTTACAATGGAAGGAAAGATCCAAATTTTGAGCAAACAAGAACTGGCGACCACAGTGGGAGCCTCTCTGTTCACAACAGAGAATATGGTGGTGCAGTCTGATTTGGTAGCGATCGGATCTGTCGTTGAAACGCTGGTCATAGAAGTCGACCAGTAAAAATATGAGGAATTTCTTTCTTCCTCTGATTCGGAGCCTAGGCGTCATCGCCGGGCTACGATGAAAAAAGGTGAGGCGTCATCTCCCACCAGAAATCAAAAGGCGTCATCGCCTATGAAAATTTACAAGGCGTCATCGCCCATTGAAACTTACGAGGCGTTATCGCCTGTTCCAAAATCAAGCCAAAAGTCAAACCAGTCCCTAACCTGCTCCCAAAAAAGAAATTTAAGGCGTAAAACTCAACGAGCATGCCTCAATCATACAAGAAAGGTTACAGAAAATTCCGGTACAGAAAACTCCGGGACGGTAAAAATCCTCGGAAGTAACCCCACGGGTGCAAACCCGCGACTTGCAACCGCGGGTGCCAACCCGCGGTTGCCAACCGCAGGTGCCATCCCGCGGTTGGCCAACCCGCGGTTGCCAACCGCGGGTGGCATCCCGCGGTTGCCAACCGCGGGTGCCAACCCGCGGCTTGCAACCGCGGGTGCCAACCCTCGGGTTGCAACCACGGGTACAAATCTGCAGTTACAATTGCGGGTTGCATCCCGCAGATGCCACCGACGGGTTACAATTCAATGAACACAACCCTCATATCTCTTCGAGCACGCCCATGGTGAGCACACAACATGCACCAAGAATTTTAATCTCTCTATCAGAGGCATCCAGAGCCCACACAACTACTCAGGCCAGCGTGCACTCCAGAAAAATCCACAGGAGGGTTGGGGAACAATCTGATGCTGGAAAAGAGCTCAGCCCTGAGATATTGCAGACTCTCCAGTATTATGAACCAAATTTGCGACTCAAGAGGCGTCAAGATGCAAGTAGAGAGGAGAAGGTTCCTCAAGATTTGAGAGAGTACCTCAATTGGAAAAAGAACTCCTCACAAAATATTCCTCACTGTCAATGCGAACAGCTAATATCAACCGTTCTATCAAACTGCCGATGCAACTTGAAAGGCTCCGTTTTTGAGCGAATCACTGAGCCCAAAAGAATACGGACGGTAAAAAAAGTGTGCTCTGAAACCGATCTATCTGCTGCTACATCGCATATGGTTAATAAAGGTAAAAGGGTGGTCGGAAGCAACCCTTCAGAGAAGGAAATCACTCCAGGGTCATAAGGAGTTTCTATCGAACCAGAGGGCGTGCGCCTAGAAAAAGTCTCTGAAAGGCTTGACAGACAAGAAAAACATCTCGAACAACAAGAAGAGACCATAGAAGAAATGAAACAACTTTTAATTGAGTTGTTAGCTCAAACTAGAAAGAGCCAATCCTCGTCATCCATTTCTGGTCGGCAGAAAGGAAAACGACCCGTCCAAATAAATGAAAACAGCGAGGACGAGGATGAAGAAGTGCCTCCTCATTCAAGAGAGGAAGAGGAAGTGAAGGTTATCATCAACCCTCACGTAGAAAAAATAGAGAAGATGGAGAATCAACTACAAACTCTTCTTCATCGAAAGAAACTACAAGAGGTGGGAGTAGTCCGTCCCTATCCCATAGAATGGGAGATCGTGCCTTATCCTGCAAAATATAAACCGTTGAACCTTCAGTCATTCGACGGTAAATGTTCGCCGCAACAGCACATCTTCTACTTCCTGTCGCAGATAGGACACCTCATGGGGAACGATCCGACCCTGACTAAGATATTTGCGAGCACTTTAACAGGGCCCGCATTTACCTGGTTTATACAGTTACCCCAGGGAACAATTAAATCATGGGCCGATGTAGAACGTGAGTTTTTAGCCCGATTCTCTGAAGATGATACAGAAGTCTCTATACTATCTTTGCTAGCAGCGAAGTAAGAAGAAGGCGAAACGGTCAAAAATTATGTCGAGCGGTTCTGACAACTTTCTGTTCGATGCCCACATGGCATGACGCAGGACACGCTTGTAGAAACTTGCAGACACAACTTGTTGACCGATATCCTAGACAAGATGGGCTTGGTCGAATCCAAATCATGGAAAGATATGCTTAAGCAGGGTGAACAGGCTGAAGATATACTTCGACACCTCAAAAAGCAGTAGTCCGCAATTGGAGGCAGTACAACTGAATCTCCATTCCATTTTTCTCGTTCCAAAGGAAAGGACATAATGGCAATGGCGGCAGAAAGCACACCGAAGCAGAAAGCATGGCCAATTATAAGCAACACAGCAAAGTCGCCCAGGCTTCAAAAGCAGTATTCGTTCAAGGATGAACATACTGCTACTATGTTCAATCTGCTCAGCAAACGCAAGATGCTTAAGTTGCCGGAGAGTAAGAGGCCTGAAGAGGTTGGGAAGACTAAAGATCCCAATTACTGCCTATACCACCGAATTGTAGGTCACCCTACAAAGAATTGTTTTATTCTAAAAGACAAAATCCAAGCGTTGATTGACGCTGGAGCAGTTCAGCTCAAAGGTGAATAAAAAAGGAGTTAGAGCTAACTCCGACACATCTAATGTGTGTGGTCTAAAAGTACCACTTGGGCTCACAACAATTCCCAGGACGAGCTCAGGGCGGTTAATTTAAACCCCCATAAAAAAAAAATTATGAATTACCCAACGCCGACAAGGCTACGGGGAGAGAATAAATTTCTCGCCAACCCCATCATACTGGGGATAGAAATTATGAATTACCCAACGCCGATAAGGCTACGGGGAGAGAATAAATTTTTCGCCAACCCCATCATATTGGGGGTATAAAGTATGAATTACCCAACGTCGACAAGGCTACGGGGAGAGAATAAATTTCTCGCCAACCCCATCATACTGGGGGTAAAAAGCATGAATTACCCGACGCCGACAAGGCAATGGGAAGAGAATAAATTTCTCGCCAACCCCAACATGTTGGGGGTAAAAAGCATGAATTACCCAATGCCGACAAGGCAACGGGAAGAGAACCAGTTTCTCACCAACCTCTTCATGCTGGGGGTAAAAGTATGAATTGCCCAACGCCGCAAAGGCAAAGGGAAGAGGAAAAGTTTGGCATTTAAGCCCAAAAAAAATTCTCGACAACTCTCCAGGCTGAGGGGAAGAGCATGGCTAGCCCAACTCAAACGGTAGTTGGTAAAGGCTAATCAAACCCGTTGATAGTTTGGGGTTTGCTAAAAATCCCATGACGAACATGTTACAACAGTATCCTTATTCGAATATAAGGATACATCGCTGTCCTACGCTGCTAAGGCAAAGGGAAGAGGAAAAGTTTGGCATTTAAGCCCAAACGAAATTCTTGACAACTCACCATGCTGAGGGGAATAGCATGGCTAGTCCAACTCAAACGGTAGTTGGTAAAGGCTAATCAAATCCGTTGATAGCTGGGGGTTTGCTAAAAATCCTAATCAGATCGATCCCTTGTCACATTAAGATTTCACCTCTGACAACAAAACTTTTCTTGTCATTTTTCTCCAACGGAGCAAGTGACGCTCCAAAATATTTGTCAAGTTAAAATCATACCTTTGACATTAAAATTCAAAATAAAATGAGATAAAATCCGATTAAATCTCCTGTCATGTTAAGCTTTCACCTCTGACAGAAAAGGAAACTCACACTTCATTAAGTCCAATGTTACAGTTTCTGATGAACTTGTTTTTGATATCGTTAAGTTAAAAATTACCTCTAACGAAAATAATCTCTCTATCAAGTTAGCAGTTACCTCTGATAGTACAATTCTAAGGCTAAATAAGTTAACCGTCACCTCTATTTAGTCAGCTTGTTTCTATCACGACCAGATCCTCTGAATAGGTTGAGCTCCAAGACACGTTTAATGTCACCTCTGTCTTTCCCTGATCTGTCATACTAGATGTCACTGAACGGTTAGGATTCTAATGAGCATGTTAACATGATACCTCTACTTGACCTAAAATGAGCACGTTAACATGATACCTCTGCTTGTCACCAAATGAGTACGTTAACATCATACCCCTACTTGTTATCTAATGAGCACATTAAAATCATACCTCTGTTTGTTATCGAATAAGCATATTAACGTCATATCTCCTCCCATATCTTACGAAATATGTTAACAATTATTTCTGTTTACCAAATTCTTTACACATCTGATAGCCAAAATCAAATAATCCAAAGTATTTCAAAATTCAGTACAGCTAAATACAGAACTTCGAAAACTTTGGAGGGGGTTATGTAGACATCTAAAAAAAGAATAATAATAAATAAATTAATTAATTAATTAATTAAATTTAAAATAAATAAATAAAAAAAAAAATTTGCGGGCCCGCGGGAATTATCCGCGGGTGACCCGCGGGAGAATTCCACCCCCGGGAATTCTCTCGCGGGTTGCACCCGCAGGAGGCTCCTGCGGGTGTAACCGCGGGAGAGCTCCAGCGGTTGCAATCCGCGGGAGACTCCCGCGGGTACACCCGCGGGTTGTTTTATGTTGTTTTCCGTTTATTTGTTTCCTATTTATTTCGCTAATATCTCGTGATCCGGTTTTTCAGGAAGGATTGGAGCCGGATTTTGAGCTTCTTCGGTCTATAAAATACAGAAATTTAGTCGGAGAAAGGACTTTTTTGGAGACTTTTGGATGATTTTGGGCGAGCTCGTGAGATCAAGGAGCGGAGCAGAGCCATCCACTTCCCGGTTAGACGGTCAACGGAGTGCACCAGCGAGGCTCCATCGCCACCCGAACCCACCAAAAAAAAAGGAATAAATTAATATTCCCGTTCTTGTTATTTCTCAGATTTCTTTTGTAATCTCAATTTTCGTTGTAATCAAATAATTTTACAATGGAAGGAAAGATCCAAATTTTGAGTAAACAATAGACTTTCCATTTTTTAGCATAAATAACTGTGTCGGTAATCATTTTGGGCCAGTAATAATCCATTCTTTAGAGTCTATTCCAAAGTTTTGGTTCTGATTGATGTGCTCCATTGATACTGCCATGAGATTCTTCAAGTGCTTCTTCAGCTTCTTTGTTAGAAAGACAACGAAGTAAAATCCCATCATAAGATTTTCTATATAATGTCTGAAGTTCTGCATTATAATAGAATTAAATAGGTTTTCTTCGAATTGCTGCTGCTTCTTTAGTATTTTGCGGTAATATTTTATAAAGAATATAATCTATGTAAGGAAATCGCCAATCTCTTGGTTTATGATTAGACTCAAGAGCATATACTTTATCTGCTTCTTATTTCTTTTCTGAATTTAATTCTGCTTCAAGCTCATTTTTCAGGCAAAACAACTCTTTACTTCCCACTGTTATATGTTTGCTAGTGCTTTTGGGCAATGCTAAAGTAGCTGCCAAAGAGGCTAGTGAGTCTGTATAGTTATTCTGATGACACGGTACATGACTGATATAAAAACCATTAAAACTATTAGCCATTTTTATTACTGCTTGGTAATATGGTAAGAGATCTTCATTTTTAACTTCATATTCTCTCATAACTTGATTTATAACAAGTTAGAAATCTCCGTATGCTTTTAAATACTTCACCCCCAGTTGTTTGGTTATTCTCAAACCAATCATTAGGCCATTGTATTCGGCAACATTGTTAGAACATGAGTTTGTCAATGAGTATGCCCGAGGAATGATATGGTTATAGGGGAAAAAAAAACAACCCCCGCTCCTGCTATCTTTCCTTTAAGTCCCATTCTAGAAGCACTGTCAAAAAAAAGTTGCCATACATCTTCTGTAACGGTATTTGCTTCAGCAGTTTCCTGTAGAATGTCTTCTTTCAGAATTATATTTCCTTCTCCAACTTCACCTAGGAATCTCTTCAAACAATTTTGAAGATGCTAGAATCGAGCGTTCAGCTAGGAAATCAATTATAGCTTGTTCCCTAATTGATTTTTGTGGTATGAAATGTATATCATATTGTGATAGTAGAATAGCCCAATTGGATAATCTTGAATTTAATGACCCTTGCTTGGTCATTACTATTCTTAAGGGGTTAAATCTTGATATGACGTGAACTATTTGCCCTACCAAATAATGTCGCATTTTCTATATATCATATTGTGATAGTAGAGCTAGGCATTCCTTTTTCACTGGATTATAACGATGTTCAGTGCCAATCATTATTCTACTAAGATAATAAACGGCTTGTTCATGCCCCAATTCATTCTTTTATGCTAATAAAGCTCCCAAGGAATGGCCCATAGCTCTCACATATAATAGTAAAGGTATTCCTAAAATGGAAGCTACAAGAATGGTGGTTTAGTAAGATATTCTTTGATTTCTTCGAAAGCTTTTTGACATGCATCATCCCAAATGAATGCTACTCCTTTCTTCATCAACCGTGTAAAAGGTTGACATTTTTCAGATAAATTTAATATGAATGTGTGAATGTATGCCAGCCTACCTTGCAGTCCTCTCAATTCTTTAAGATTTTTGGGTAGTAGCATATCTTGGATTGTTTTAATTTTGTCTGGATCAAGATAAAATCTCTGAGAAGTGACCACAAAGCCAAGAAATTTTCTACTAGAAACTCCCAGAAAAGATTTAGTAGGATTCATCTTAAGCTAGTGTTTTTGTATGAGGTCAAACATTGTTCTCAGATCATGAAGATAATTATTCTTGTTCTTACTTTTAATTGCTAGATCGTCTAAATAACATTTCACTGTCTTCCATAGATGTTCTTAGAATATCATGTTCATGGCATGCTGATACGTGGCACCAGTATTTTTCAAACCAAATGGCATGACTGTATAACAGTACACTCTAAGTGGCGTTCTAAAAGACGATGTATTTCATCATTAGGATACATCTTGATTTGATTATATTATGAGAATCCATCCATAAATAACATCAAGTCATAACTACAAGTGTTGTCAATCATGACATCTGTAATAGGCAAAGGAAATTTGTCCTTCGAGCATGCTTAATTCAAATCTCTAAAATCAATGTAGACGCTGATTTTTCCATTCTTTTTAATCACAGGGACTATATTCGCGACCCAATATGAGGTTGTTTTTTGCGAATGAAACCTGATTCAATTAACTTTTTAATTTCATCCATAAATAACATCCGTTCATAACTGCAAGTGTTGTCAATCATGACATCTGTAATAGGCAAATGAAATTCGTCCTTCGGGCATCTTCATTCAAATCTCTAAAATCGATACAGACGTTGATTTTTCCATTCTTTTTAATCACATGGACTAAATTCGCGACCCAATCTGGATGTTGTTCTTCGCGAATGAAACCTGATTCAATTAACTTTTTAATTTCAGCTTTAATCGCCTCCATAATTTCAGGATGGAACCTTCGTTGCTGTTGTTTTACAGGCTTTGCATTAAGTCGGATGTTTAACTTGTGAACCGTGACTTTTGGGTCAAGTCCTAGCATATCTTCATAGTTCTAGGCAAAAACGTCAATGTATTCTCATAAGATAAATCATTTCTTCTTTTTCTTCTAAAGATAAATTTTTACTTATAAATATGGATTCAGCATTAGTTTCATCACCCATATTTATTTGTTGCTTTATTTTTAGTTGGAGGTTCTCGTTGTTCAAATTGGACTTACCACTTCATGTTGAGGTGCTTTACCCAAGGATCCTCCTTGATTGGTGATAATTTTTTATTATTCACTTCTTCTTGATTTATGGCGACCATGTTGATAGAGACTTCCTGAAAAATGGTACCAACACTTACATATGAACTCCAACATGATGATTTCGATGAATGAGTTTGTTGCATTTTTCAAAATTTATATCTGAGAAATCTTTAGAGGTAGTAACATATCCCAACCCTCTGCCAGTTTTATCATAGTAATTTGGCATCTTTCCTGTCGGAACAAAAGGTCGAAGTATTATTTTTCTCCCTTCTCCAAAATTTAACTCCCTATCTTTGGCTAGATTATATCCAATTTTTTTATCAGTTTATGGAAATTTTCATCATAATAGAAGAACTCAGGACTTCCCTGTTGTAACAACCACTTTTTATGAATTTATTTTTTTTATTTCTTCTTAAAAAAATGAAATTTGGAAAAAAAAGGTTTTTTTTTTTATAAAATCATATCTAATGTGATGAGAATCTAGAAAGGTGGTTGAGTCTAAACTAAATTCTTAGATTTACTCTTATCTAAGAATTAATTATTTGAATCTCATCTAATAAGATTCTATCTTAACTATCTAAACTCCTATAATTAAATAAAAATAAAAATCCCCTTGTCTCTTCTGGAATGCAGAGAATTTTAGAACGTACGGGAAGAAGAGAGAAAGGAAGGAAGAAAAAAAAGAGGAAAAAAGAAATTCAGGCAAAGGTGAGTTCTTAAAGTCACTATAACATGCTATAATTATGTTTATTTCTATATAATTATGGTGTTTATTTCTCTTCCTTGTATTATTCTCTACCTGATTTGCATATGTTAAAACTAAGTTTTTTTTTAAAAAGCGGATCAAGAGAAAAAAAAGAAAAAAGAAATAAAGAAAAAAAACTACACCAGTAATAAGAATCGGATATTAACAAAAGAAGTACATGAATACATTCCTATTAAGATTTGCCCTAATGTAATGCTTCTGTGAGGTTTGCACCTCTTGTTTTATATGACTATTAGTAAAATATGCGTTGAGGTTCAAGGGTGTAATGAAACATGCAGAGTGGTAATGTTTGGCACATTGGAGGTTAACTTACAGATCACTCTATTATGGTCCTTTTAAACATAGAAGTTCATTCTTTTTGAACAAACATTTATTTGGTGTTCCTTGAAGAATTTTAGAGGGATCTATGTAGAACTACTAATGAGATGTGTATAAAATAGCACTGTGGATAGCCCTTATGAACTGAAATGGTTTTAGAGATCAACATTATATTATGCTTAACATGCTAAGCTCCTGATAAATTTGACTTTCTTGTAAGACTGTCACATATATCATATAAGCTATGATCGATTACCTAGAAAGGTCGATTCTGAGGTCTGAACATTTCGTATAATCCTTTCGTAGAGTTATCATTCTACAAATTGAGTGTTTCATGTTCTGAGTCCTTTCTGCACTACCTAAAATTTCAAGCACTTCGAATGATGATTTAAGGAAAAATCTATATGATTACTGCCACAGTTTATATTAACCAGTCTGACTTTGGAAAACATTTTATATTTTGATTTAGATAAATTTTGTGAAACACCCATTGTTGCTTAATTTGTATGTTAACTGTATAAGTCTGCTCGTACACAATAGGGCTAAGGGATTTACCTTTGAGACACCAAGAATAATATGCACCATCTACACAAAATGGGGAGATGATAAAATCATGAATACATTATTATAGTTTCACATGATTTGTAGATTCTGCTCTCACAAGCAGCATTTGGGAATATGAGTATTTAAAATAAATGTTCCAGTAGATAAGGTCAAAGTGTCATCTTGCTTAACACCAATAAGTATTAGTTCTTAGTTAACAAAGTTCTCGGGAGATTCCAACATCCAATCTGCCAAACTTAGTAAAGAGAGAATCGAGTGTGGAGATAAATTATTTACTTGTCAGTAGTTTAATTTTTTTTATATTTACATTTAAATGCTTCTTTTTTTTTAATTGTATTCATGTGTGTGTTCGTACAATTTCAAATATAAATATTTCCCTTTCAAGTTCATATCCTTACCCATCTAAAGATATATGTATATATATCCATTATCCAAATGGCTATTTTATAAATTCTAGTACATTTATTTTTGATTTATCTATTAAGAAGAAAAAAATGGAAAATGAACATTTACATTGAAATTTGAAAAGACACAGAAAACTGTCTAATATGAGTATGGTGGGGGATCATTAATTACTATATTGTATATTGTTCTTTAATATTATTATTCTTGTCACAGAATATGAAATTTAATGATGCTCCCCAATTTGTTAATTTTAACCAAACAACTAACATTGAAATCGATATACCTTGGGTTCGAGGGGAAATTTAGGGTTCATATGAATATTGATGGCTGGACGTAACTGTGCCACTGTTTTCCTTTTTGGAAGGATCATGATAGGTTTCGATCATTACTGTGCCACTATTTCCCTTTATGGGAGGATCGGGATATGCTCCGATCATTACTGCACCACTGTTTCCCTTTTTTGGAGGATCAGGATAAGCCCCAATCAAATTTTACTGTTCTGTTTTTCGGGGGCTAGATGGGAATGCATCCAGACCAGCCGAGTTCATATTTTCCTAAATTTTCAATTATTATAATTAAAAGATGTCAACTGAAAAAGAAAAAACTAATAACAACCACATAAAATGTTCGAATATGAGATTGTCCACCTTTTATTTGTATATGACTGTTCATGATATTGAGACATTATTGTTGTTTTTTTGTGTTTTACTATTTATCACTGGATCGCTTTACTAACAATTATGGTTATGCATGACTAGATGCAGACATTTATCAAGAGGTAGATCCACCAAAAACAGAATATGATGTGGCATACTTTAAGGAACAGGCAGATCTAAAGGAGTGATGATTTTTTTAGTTAATTACTTTTATATTAGGAAAATGTAATAAGTGCATATAGTACTTCATTTAGTTCTATGTGAGACATTTCTTTTATTCAAAAATAATTTTATCGTAGTGACATTTTGTTGGTTTTATTTATAGGAAACTTATTATTACCTTGGTTGGAAAAAAAATTTCGTTTATTGCTATTTGTTATTTATATTTTGTTGTGTTGTAACTGTAATATTTTTTTAGACTTATCGAGTTGTCATCCGATGCCGAACGTCTTACATATCCACACTATGGAAAGTAGGGCGTTACACCTGTTCTTCCTCAGAACCTAAGAATTTTTCTTTATTTTTATTGCTTGCTTTTCCAAATATTATAGTTATTTGATCTTTATGTTTAGGAGGAATCTCAATGATTGCCTCATTTGCATCTCCATCGTCATCACTTTGTACAGAAAAGGATGATCGAATGGATGCTTGAAATGAAACTAAAGAATATATTTTATCTAGTTGATCACTAACCACGTCAATACTTGTACTTGAGGATTCAGAAATCAACACCAGGAGAATAAACAAACTCTATATCTTCATTAATTAACCACTCGTCATCAGAATTAGCAGTGTCATTTACATCAAGGCCTAAATGGCTTATTACAATGGGTCTTATGTCCCAAATTTCGTTATCAGATTCCAAGCTTTCAGATCCTGATTCAGTATCGGCTTCATTTCCGCTATCTGATTCCTCTTAGGCATGTTGTTCAGCTATTTCAAATGTGTCTTGGTACAGTAACGTATCAGTAAAGTAGTTTTTAACTTCTTTAAAGGGTTGTTTTTCTGCCACTAAGGTTACACATTTCCATCTTTGTCAACATACTTCATGCATTGATGAAGCGTTGAAGAAACAATAAGATTGATATGAATCCACAACCTTCTTAGTAGAAGATTATAAGACGTGTCAGTATCTATTACATAATATGTGACCTCCATCTTCAAATCAGCTATCTAGCACTCAACTTTATCTTACCCAATGGTCTACTACCATTAGCGTTAAATCTGAAAATAGTAGTATTTGTTGACGCCAATCTATTCATTGGGACTCCAAGATATCACAATATCCGTGTCGGCATTATACTTGGAGCATATTCAGGATCAACTTGAATCCAGTCAATTTCTGTAGACCCTATGTAACCTTTATAATATAAAGGCTGATGATGTTTATTATTTTTCACTTGCATATCTTCTGAAGTGAAAGTTATCCAAGGAATCTTTTTAGAAACCTGATGACATGCTGAACAGACTTCTTCCTCAATTGTTTTCCAAAATTTGTGCAGAAAATATTTCAAAATCTTGTAGAGCTTCTCTTAAACCTTCTCTTATTTGCTCAGAGAGTTTCAGGAGCTCATACAAAGTAATTCTTGCAAGAATATTGGCCAATTGTGCCAACAGATCAAATTGGAAAGGCTTCTTTGAACTTCCTATATGTTCTTTATCATTATTTTTAAGAGATTTGTCAAATTTAAACTCTTTTTGCTTGTTCTTCTCTGGAGGCAGCTGAGGTTCCACTACTTGATCATAATTCTTCAAGTAGTATTTTCTTGAACGAGTACCAGAAAGCTTCTGTTGATCTGCATTAACTGCTAAAGAATCCTTGACCTCTTCTTCTGAATCTTAGAGAAGGGAAACTTCTGTATCATCTTCAGGAATTGCAGTAACAGTGTTAGAAGTAAAAACTTTTCCTTTCGACTTCTTCTTAGACGAACTTGAAATCCATTGCTCGTCTTCAAGGAGGTCTGGATGTACCCACATTATCTCTCCTTTAGAAGTTTCAAAAGGACATAGCCCTTTTTTTGTTGCTGATAAGGATCATAAGTTACAATCTTCATCGTGCCTTTAGGAATGGACTGAACCTCATCTTGAATAGTTGATTCTATCCAATCGG
Source organism: Dracaena cambodiana (assembly GCA_036321105.1). Lineage (NCBI taxonomy): Eukaryota > Viridiplantae > Streptophyta > Magnoliopsida > Asparagales > Asparagaceae > Dracaena > Dracaena cambodiana. Next base: position 10,374,023 of record JAYEPQ010000006.1, on the reverse strand, counting down.
AGCTTTTCTGAATCTGAAAATTAACATATTCGCGGTTACTCTCTCCTGATCTTCTCGTAGCTTAATGATTTTAGCATCTACCAGCGCCTGAATTTTATCCTTAAGAATATAACAATTTTGGGTAGGATGATTAATGATTCTATGATACACATAGTAATTATGATCATTAACATTTCCTACTTCTTCAGGTCGTTTGGATTTTGGTAACTTCAGGATATTCTTAGTCATAACCATATTAAATATAGTATTAGTATGCTCAACTTTGAAAGAATATTACTTCTGAGAAATCCGCAATTGAGAAGGAGTCTTTGGAGAAGACTTTGCAGAATTTGGAGTATAAGTCGCCATTGTCTCTTTTCGCTTGGGTCGAGAAGACTGCAGTGCTCTAGAATTATTATTTTGTCTTTGTTTCTCTCCTCCTTCAGCCTCAAACCTCTATATGATTTCTTCAGTTTCTTCATCTTACAATAAAAGATCTTTCCAGGTAGAAGATTTCACAGCTCTCATTCTGGTAAGAACTTTAGTAGAGAGATTGTGTCTGCATGTTTCTAGTAATGTTTTCTCTAGCATCCCATGCGGACATCATAGAGAATCATTTCTAAACCTTTTGATAAAATCTCGAGCTGATTCTCCTTTCTTTAGCTTTGTAGTAAGGAGTTCTGGCATTGAGATTTCCATATCATCTTTATAAAATCTTATTAAGAAGGCTTTTTCCATATCATTCCATAAATTAATGGTTCCTGATTCCAACCTCCAGAACCATTCAAATGCTAGACCTGTTAAGATACTAACAAAGACTCGCATAATAATTGGGTCATTCCCAGTCAAGTGTACCGTCTGAGATTTAAAATAGTAAAGGTGCTAATTCGGCGATTCTTTATCATCAAATAATTTGAGCTTCAATGGTTTGTAATTCTCCAGGAATGGTATACTTTTCCATTCTATCGAATACGGCCTTACAACCCCTAGCTCTTGCAAGTTATTTCTATGCACGAGAGTGTTGAGTTGATTTTGAAAGCTCTCCATCCAAGCAGTATCGGCATTATCTTAATGATTCAGATTTTCTTCTTGGTGATGGGAGAGTATGGAACGATTATCTTCTTTTTTGCCATGATCTTCATTATCATTTCTAGAAGGAATGCGAGATTCATTTGCTGTATTCTTCCCTTTATCATCCTTGGATCTTGAGGACTTTTAGAAGAAGATTCTCCCTTATCCTTCTTTCTTTCTCTTTTTAACTTAAACAAGACATAAAGCATATCTCTGATCTCATTGATAGTATTTTGCTATTGTTGGATGGTTTTATTTTGTTCATCAATCCTCCTCATGAACTCTTCTGGTGTTCCTTGTGCCATATGTGCAGATACAGAATGTTCAAAGAACGAGTCCGACATCTGAAATTCGGCCACAGCTAAATTTACTGTGTCTTCTTCATCGGAAGAGACTCCAACCATTTGTCTGTAATCTAATGGCGTTGTTACCCCTTTTTTGAGCCGGGTATTCTGAAACACACACCGCATCTCACTAAATACACTCTTTAAGCCTTAATAGTGTTAGAGTAGGAAGAATCCATTCCGGAAAAACTCTTTGTTTTTTTCTTCTTCTTCTTTTTCCCTCTGAAGTTTAACATATTTGATGAAACTTCAGGGTATTCTGATTTGAAAAATTCTTGTTTGTTACGTTGTCTTCTTTTTTATGGTTGAGGCGAAGATATTGTATGTCGATTAAAAACTGACTGTTTGGCAGGAACCGCCACACAGTGACTATGCAATAACACAACATTGATCAATCGTTCATAATGACATTGAGACATGCGGGATTCTTCTCTCTCCTTTTGTTGAGAAGTTTCCTGAGATCTCTTGTATTGGAACCCTTTGTTTGATTAGTGGAGACAGTATTGACTCCAAATGATATCTTTGGAATAGGAGTCTCTATTCCCTTGAAAATTCCTAGAGCAAATTTTACTTTAGCTGTGACAGTGGAGGAATGAGGTTTTGACGAAACTGGAACATGAACCTTAGAGGTTGATTCTTCTTTAGAAACACAATTTTGAAATCTGCCCTTTTCTGTTGATACGCGAATTTGAGATCTGCGTTTATCTGTGAAAACGCAATCTTGAAAATCACATCTTGTTCCTGGGGCATAAGAGTGGGGCCCTCATCTGTTTGTGAAATGCAGATGTAAACTCTGTGTTTGGAATCATAAATGGACTTGGTGAGAGTGGTTTCTTTTTCTAAGAAATGCGAATGAACCTATCTACCTCTTGATCTTTCTTTTTGCCTGGAACCACTACTTTGCTTTTTGGCCTCCATACTTGAATTGGAGGTCTCGTGATTGTGGTTCAACAGCTTCTCTTTGTTTCATGGCTCTGCGAAAAAGTGCGAGCCTTTCTTCTTCTTAGATTCCTTCTCATTGTACGGGTGAGAGGAACCTTATTTCTGAATCATCTTTTTGATAATCAGCGAATGGTCGTTTCCTTTTATTGTTATGGGGATCCTGGTCCATTCTCTTGAGATCAATATGAGTCTTGGGTAGAACAGACCCTGAGTTTTGTGTTGGTGGAGGAGATGATTCTCCTTTGAGATCTGATTGGTCTGAAGAGTCCTTTGACAGGACTGATGTCTTTGAAACCTCCTTCGAGGCTGAGTTGTTAGAAATCTTATGGCATTTTCATAAATATTTAGGGCTTCTGGAGCCAGAGGAGAGGAATTCTTCATACTTCTCTTGGTTGAACTCAATAACTAGTGACTTGACCATGCTGCCAACTAGAATCTTATTAGATTGAGCTACAACCTTATCATTAGAGATGATAGGTTTTTCCAGCCGAGTCGCCAATCTTCTATTTGCCATGAAAAATTGTAAATGATTCTTTATTAAAAATTCTCAATAAAAGATTACAATTCAAATGGTTTTCTATTTACAGAAGATGAGAAACATCTAATTTTTTCTTTAGTTAAAACTGAGTTCTATAGTAACTCTGGAGGACGATCTTACTCTCCGTTGACACTCCGCACAAAATCTTAGTTGGCAAAACTTTAGAGCTTTTGATAGCACCAACACTTGGATTGAAAATAACTCTCTTTATAATATTAATCTCCCGATACCTTTTTCTGTCTACACTCTTGCTATTTATAGAGATTTGGAGACTTTTGAGTTGATGTAACTATCCAACTATTGGCCTCCACGATCTGAGAATTAATTTCTTGTCTTTTGATCGAAAAAATTTATAATCGATATTTTTAATTCTCTTAATTGTAACTGAAATATGGATCTCAAACTTTAGATTCGCATTTTCTCTGAATCACAATCGGAACGTGGATCTCAAACTTTAGATTCCCGTTTTCTCTTAATCATAACCGGAATGCGGATCTCAAACTTTACATTCGCGTTTCTTTAAATCATAACCAGAATGCAGATTTCAAACTTTAGATTCGCATGTCGATGTGATGGCATGTTCACTGCTTGCATAGTATGCTCAAACGCAATGATGAGACCCTGCCGGGCCCCCTTTTTATTATGAAGTCTGCGAATCTAGAGAAAGAGATTCACACTTCAGTTTTATTTGTGAATCGCATTTTGGCTCCTTTGGAAAATAAAACACAACTCTGTGAAGGACATATTTTAATTCTTCTTTAGCTTATATTCGCGGATCTGAAAGATGATCTTTATAAAAGAAAATTTCACCAACAAAAGCCCACTTAGTCAGCGAAGTCATCCCATCTACGTCAGACTAAAAGAAAATAAACATTCAAAATAGTCATGACAAATTTTTAAATCAACTTTGCCAAGGAAAGTAAATCGACCTCACTAATCAAAGGAGTTAGCTCCGCCAATGAAAATATCCCATCCTCGTTGGTGGGTGGTTATATAAATTGTAGTACAATTCCTTCATGATCTCTCGGATCATATTGTGATGTAGTTCTATCACAATCTTCCGCAAATCAAGGGACAGTTAAAACTGTTCAAGCTATAAAACCACTCCGAGTACATGGATAAAAGAGATCTGAAAATTAATTCCAAAAAGATCATAAAGAGAGAGTTCTAGTTCAATAAAGATCCTCCATCAAATCATCAATAGAAGTAAAAAGGATTGCTCTGATCATACTTCCATCATTACACTCCCTAGAAATATTGATTGTAATTCTCTAGATTAGTAAACGAACATTTTGAGTGTAGCAATTTCCAAAATCCCAAATAGAAAATTTATTTTGTTTCCTCAATGTTTGCATTCTCCACTTACATTGCAAATGACGGAAATAGTGTAGTATTGAACATGTCGAAAATGTTGGCTTTATAGAGGTGTAATATTAATGTACCAAGGTTTTTGAGACACTCATTAGAGGTTTACAAAGAACGTCATGCAATTCAGGGGATTTGATAATGGTTTACGTAGAATGTTTCAAAGGATTTGCTAGAGGTCTGTATAGAACATAGCAAAATAAGGGGTAGTTTGATAGAGGTGTTGTGTTAGACATATGGAACATTGAAAAAACTTATCAAAGGCTCACATACAATATACTAAGAATTTAGGTTGATTTGATAGAATTTTATATAGAGCATATGAAAGGGTTTGTTAGAGGTATAATGTTAACATTGAAAATGGAAAAAGCCAATGAAATCTTGATAGAAAGTGTAATGTTAAACATATAAAGAAGATCATAAGAGGTTTACAAAGAACATTGTGAAAGAATAATGTTCGACAGAGGTTTGTTCAGAACAAGTTGAGAGATCACCAGAGGCTTACATAGAATACTTTAAAAAGTTAGGTGAAGCTTGTTAGAGATAGCAAGGGTAGACATGATAAGAGATTTGCTTGAGTTGTGATGCTAGCATAGCAAAGAAAAACTCAATAGACTTGTAATGTTAACTTGTCGAAGAGAAGTTTCATTAGATAGTGCAAGACTAGACGTGATGATACCAAGGTAATTTTGTTCATTAGACGTGATGATACCAAGGTAACTTTGATCATCAAGGGAATATCACTTGGAAGAAGAGCATATAACCAAATTAAAGAGGGAAAGCTTTGAGATAATAGGAGTCTTATTGTTAGAGTTAAAAACTTAATATAACAAGTGGGATATCAATGATCCATTGGGTAAGGAGTGATGAAGGAAGATACGACTCCATAGAGAATTTAGGAAAGGGAAGATGGATCCACTAGAGAATTCTAAAAGAAAGACACAAGCCATAAATGTTGGTATTCCATAGAACTCAACTGAGAAGGATATGAAACAACTATAGCATTTGAAGCAAACTACACAAGGTAGTAGTTAAGGCACATTGTAATGAAGGTTACCATTTGGAGTCATCAAGTTACTCGTTATTGGTCAAAGGTGTTATATTAATATGGTAAGGTTAAAGAATATGCCAGGTAGAATCGTTAAACTCTTTAGTGACCAAGGGTATAACAGCGCAAAGCAAAGAAAGCTACTAGATGTAATTATTAACATAGTAGGCTAGATTATTAGAGGTAATTATTAACACGACAAATGAGAGATTTGAACCTGTCAGAGGTAATCGTTAAGATGACAAATATCAGAATATCCAGTCACTTCATACTGACGACCGAAATATATCCCTTGTCTACTTATCAATAAGTTAGTGGTACTACTTCTTTTGAAATATGTCATTAATTAATTAGCATCATCAAGAGTTCACCATTAGGATAGCCTAGACGGTATGTATCATTTGAGCAGATATACTCTACTATGAATGGTCCTTCCCATTTAGCTCGAAACTTGCTTAGGAGTTTTTTATCATAACCATGAAGTGTCAAACTGTTAATACCAAATCTCCTAGGTGAAAGACTTTGTGCATGACCTTTTTATTGAAGGCATTTGAAATTCGAACTTGATAGTGCTTAATCAAATGCTGAGCTTGCATTCGGTTTTCATCTAGTACCTCCAGTTATTCAAAATGAGATTGATAATTTAAATTAGTTATCATGTTCATTGCTAAGGCGGTATGCAGAAATGGAATTTGAATCTTTAACTAGAAAACCGCTTCACACCTATACACATGAGAGTAGGGTGTGGCATCCGTCAAGGTTCAAACCATTGTTTTACATGACCACAGACATTCACTAAGATTTTAATCATAGTCGCGTTTATCGAAATGAACCATTTTCTTCAAGAGCTTGGTGATAGCCTTGTTGAATATTTTGGCTAAAGCATTCATAGTGGGATTATTAGCCATGGAATCAATGCTCTAAATTCAGAATACGTCGGGCTTGACTAGTGAACTAAGGTCCATTATCGTGCTGATCTACCTAGAAATACCGGATCCGTTGATGGCGTGGTGCTTGATGAATGCAACCACGTAGAGATTTTGACCTCCTTGAGGCGGGATAGCTTCAATCCATTTAGAAAAAGTAATCGATACTCATGAGAATAAACCGATACCTTCTGAAGATGATGGGTCGATTGATCTAATGATGTCAATGGCCTACATCTCAAATGACCATGAGGTGACGGTCAAATGTAGGAACTCTAGCGTTCAGTGGAGGAAGTCGGCATGGACCTGACGTGGGTGACACCATTGAGCGTAAGCAATGGCATCTGCAATCATAATTGGCCATTAGTGGCAGCTCTAGAGTCTCGGTCGGGGCTGGTTAACTCCTCGTGTTCCATTGTCGGCTTTTTTGAGTGCTTCCTTTGCCTCTTTCAAGGAAAGACAATGAAGCAAGTTCCCATCATATGTGCCTCCTTTACAGCAATCTCTCAAGTATGTGAATTGATTTCCAACCGTCTTTAGTCAAAATATCTCAGATGTGGGGACATGCTAAGAGATTGCAATTGTGGGTTTATGCCCATTTTATTGCATCACGATATATGATGTGGTCGTATATCTCATATCAAGACAACTGAGCTTCTTGCCTTTCAAATCGGTGGCACTAATGTTTATCCTTAACTGCAAGGAGTTCACGCTTGGATTTGTTGTTGAGTTTCATTTCATACGAGAATGATTCATTATTATATTAAAAAGTTCCAATTTTTTGAGTTTGCTATGTAATTGACTTTACCGGCAATCATTATGTAGGCTTAACAGACGTCAGGTCATCCAATCCCATGTATAGTGCTCAAATTGCATCGATAGGGTCGTTCTTGTTCGACAGGGTATGCCATCTATAATCGATACTTGTGAAAGAACTCAAGCAGAACATCGGTCCGATCGTTGCCATTCAAGAGATTACTGACAAAATGTTTCTTACATAAAATAGTTACCTCAAGAAATTTTAGCGAGTTTCAGTTTGTATGCAAAACTATGCAGAGCATGTAATATGACTTGTGAAAATATGTAGTTATTTCCGTTCTTATTATATCAAGTTAATTGATATATTTTTTATCAGTACGCAATGGTAAACTTGTCCTCAGTATGTAATCAGAAAGGATGCTGGAAAAAATAGAAGTTTAATTTCCTCAAAATCCTATTTAACATATCAAACACCAAGCTAAGTAACAACTGTTCGGCATATGCACATCGACCAGTTGATTAACTGGTCGACAATCAAATGCCAGCATTAAAAATTTCTATACCTAGCATGTTATTAGTAATTTTCTCTAGTTGGATTTCATAGCCAAGCAGTATTAAGCTCGATCAGCATATGTATATGCCAAAAAAATCTTAATTTGTTCGGTTTTCAAATGTCGACCAAATAAATTTCCCTGCATATCGATATTTTAGTAATTTTCGGATATAGATGCATGCAATGTCTTGGGAAGCTCAAAGGCTTTTAGATTATTGTGTTCTCTTGGGAAATTTTATAATGACTTTTACATTATCGTATTATTTAGAATTATGTTAACACCTAAAAGTTTGTGATATTTTTTAGAATATTGTGTTATATAGAATTATGTGGAAGACCCCGACTAACTTGTAATGGCTCCTAGGACTCTAAGCTGTCATTTATGTTTTTGAAGCCTATAAATAGGGGCGAAGTCCATATATTGTTCATCAAGTCTTTTTCATGCAATCTATTTTCTATTTATAAGAGTCTCTTCTTATTTATCACCACTTTCAAATAGCATTTGTTTGATCCAAACAGTATCAAGTGGCATCAGAGCATAGGTGCATTCTCTTGAAGTTTTGAGAGAGATCCTAAGTTCTTTCCCCTTAGAAATATTGACGCAAGTTTCAACATTCCATGGCAGGCTGATGCTCTTGACGATCTAATGGCAAAGACGATCCTCGTAGAGAGCGAGACCTTCGTGATATAGTGATCCAAGAGTTACGGCAACAAGTTCAAGAGCTTACTGAGAGATTGGCTTATCAAGAGCGACTCTTTAGTGAGTAGGAAGATAACACCACCGACGAGAAGTACAACCCTGTTGGTGGAAATTTTCTTTTATTGAGGATTATCTTTCATAAAAAGAGATCCGCATAGATAAGCTACAAAAATAAGACGTGGATTTCACAAAACTGTGCTTTATTTTTCATAAAAGAGAAGACATGATTTTTAATTTGTGAATGAAACTGAAGTGTGAATCTCTTTCTCTAGATTCGCAGACTTAATAAAGAGTGGGCCCTACAGGATCTCATCATCGCGCCAAAGCATATTATGCAAGAAGTTAACATGTCATCACAACAAAACCACAAATCTAAAATTTGAGATTCACATTCCAATTATAATCCAAAGAAACAACGAATCTAAAGTTTGAAATCCGCATTCCAGCTGTAATTCCACCAAAACTGCGAATCTAAAATTTGAGATTCGCATCCCAGTAGCAGTCAGAAAGAACTGTGAATCTAAATATTTAGATTCACGTTTTGCTTTTCAATTACGATCCAAAGCATTAAAGATATTGATTACAAATTTTGGAGATTTAATACAAATTCACCAAACTAAAAGGCGAGAAATTAATTATCAGATCATAGAGGCCAACGGTTGAACGGTTACATCAACTCAAAAGTCTCCAAATATCTGTAAATAGCAGAAGCTTAAGTAAAAAAAGACATTGGGAGATCATAACTAAAATAAAAGCTATTTTTGCTTAAGTGCTGCTGCTATTAAAAACTCAAAATCTTCACCAACTAAAAATTTTATACAGAGTATCAACGGAGAGCAGGATCATCCTCCATAGCTACTCTAAAACCCAGTTTTAAACAAAAATGGAATTAAATTTTTCTCATTTTCTGTAAACAGGAAACCATTGAAATTGTAATTTTTATTGAAAAACTTCAATAGAGAATCATTTATGATTTTATGGCAAACAGAAGATTGGCGATAATATTCCAGTTGGTAGCATGGTCGAATCACTCATCATTGAGTTCAATCAAGAGAAATATGAAGAATTCCTCTCATTTGGTTCCAGAAGCCCTACTTCCTTATGGAGATGCCGCAAGATTTCTAACAAATTAGCCTCTAAAGTGGTTTCGAAGACAAGAGTTCAATCAAAAGACTACTCAGACCACTCTGGTCTCAAAGAAGGATCATCTCCTTTACCAGCACAAGACTCAGGGTTTGTTCAAACTAAGACCTATGAGGATCTCCTCAAGAAGATGGATCAGGATCCCATAATAATAAGGGAAAATGACTATTTTCTGATTGTCAAGAAAATAATTCAAAAAAGAAAGTTTCTCTCACCCGCACGATGAGAAGAAACTTATGAAGAAGCAGGGCTCGCACTTTTTGCAGAGCCATGAAACAACAAGAGCCTGCTAAATCATAGTCATGAAGACGTACAATTCAAGTATGGAAACCAAAGAGCGAAGTGGTGATTTCAGATGATAAAAAGAAAAATTAAGATGCATATGGGTTTACTCGTGTTTCTTACAAAAAATACCGTTCAACCTCCAAATTTATTTATAATTATAAACGCGGGGTTTACATTCGCATTCCACAAATCAGGCGAGGACCCCATTCTCATGCCTTGTGAGATAAACGCGATGTTCAAGATTGCATTTTTACAAATAGACGCGAACTGCAAATTTGCTTGCCAACAGAAAAGCGAAGCTTACAAAAACGTGCTTCTAAAGAAGAACCAACGTTTAAAGCTTGTGTTCCAGAAGTTCACCTATCCACTACTGCAGCTAAAGTAAAATTTGCTCCTGGACTTTTCAAAGAGATAGAAACTCTCGTCCGAAGATATCATTTGGAGGAAATGTCACTTCCATTAGCAAAACATTGAGCTCTGATACACGAGACCTCAGGGAAGTTCTCAAAGAGAGAAAAATCTCAAATGTCTCATTGTCATTGTGAGCAGTTGATCAATATAGTATTATCGCATTGCCAACGTATGGCGGCTCCTGCTAAACAATCAGTCTTCAACCGACTTACTATGTCTTCGTCTCAACCATAAAAAGGAGACGACATAACAAGCAGGAATTTTCTGAGCCTGAAAACCTCGAATTATCATATAATATGATAAGTTTTGGGAAGAAAAAGAAAAATGAAACAAAGAAATTTCCTAGCAAGGATTCCTCTGATTCCGAACATTCTTCAGGTTTGAAGAATGTATTCAATGAGATGCGGGGTGTTTTTTAGAACACCTGACTCAGGAAAGAAGTAATATCATGACTACAGACAAATGGCTGGAGTCTCTTCTGATGAAGAAGACACAGTAAATTTAGTTGTGGCTGAGTCTCAGATATTGGACTCATTCTTTGAAGACTCCATATCTATGAATATGGCACAAAATATTCCAGAAGAATTCATGAGGAGAATTGATGAACAAGATAAGACCATCCAACAACAGCAAAATACTATCAATGAAATCAAAGATATGTTTTATGTCTTGTTAGACTTGGAGAAAGCAAGAAGAAAGGATAAAGGAGAAACTTCTTCTAAAGCTTTACACAAACCAAGAAATGATAAAGAGAAGAATACAAAAGAATCATCTCGCGTTCCTCCTAGGGATGAGAATGAAAATAACGAGGTTTGTCGTGAAGAAGAAGATAATCGCTGTGTACACTTCCATCATCAAGAAAGAGATCCAAATCAAGAAGGAAATGCAAATACTGTTTGGATTGTGAGTTTTCAAAATCAACTTGATGCTCTTATGCATAAGAATGATTTGCATGAGTTAGGAGTTATAAGACTGTATCCGATAGAATGGGATCCCGATGAGCAGATTGGCATCAACAAACACTACCATCTTTGGGTTCAATACTAATGGTAGCAGACCACTTGGCAAAATAAAGTCGAAATGTTAGATTGGAGACTTGAAGATGGAGGTCACATGCTATGTAATAGATACTGACACATCTTATAATCTTCTACTCGGAAGACCATGAATTCATATCAACCTCATCGCTCCTTCTACACTTCATCAATGCATGAAATATGTAGACAAAGATAGGAATGTGAATACCGTGGTGGCAGAAAAGCAACCTTTTAAAGGGGTAGAGAACTACTTTACTGACACGTAGCTATACCAAGATACATTTGATGCAGCTAAACAATCTACTCCTGAAGAATCTGATAGTGGCAATGAAGCTAACACTGAATAATGATCCAAAAATTCAGTATCTGATAATGAAATCTGGGAAATAGATTCCATTGTAATAAGCCTTGAAGGCCTTGATGTAAATGACACCGCCAACTCTGATGGCGAGTGGATAATTAATAAAGATATAAATTTTGCTTATTCTTCTGGTGTTGATTCTAAACGCTCAAGTGCTAGTACTGATGTAGTCAGTGATCACCTAGATAAAATATATTCTTTAACTTCATTTCAAACACCCACTCGATCATCCTTTTACATACAAAGTAATGATGATGGAGATGAAAATGAAGCTATTTTTTAAGTTCCTCCTAAGAATAAAAATCAAAAACCTATGATCTTTGGAAAAGCAAATAACAAGAATAAAGAAAAACATTTAGATTCTGAGGAAGAACAAGAAATTCTGAGTTTTTTGATTAGTATCATATATTGTATTTTTCCTCCCATACTTTATCTATTTTTGTATATAAATAAATACTACACGGGTATTTTTAGTGTTTTTTTTAGATAATCCGATTCATATAAGGAGATGACATGAAATCAGAGCCGGATTAGGAAACAAAGCCCGGAAAAGAGTTAAAAAATACAAAATTACAAGATTAAAATACTTTAGAGAGTAAAAGTGCAAAACAGTCAGGAGAATCAAAAGAACAAGACAAAAGAATCGTGCAGGAGAAAAACCAGAAGGCAACTGCATATTAGTGCCACAATTTGGCGGCATTTTGCCACCATTTGGCAGCACAAAAGTGGATTCACATGCTGAATTTTCTTCGAGAGCTTCGATGTAATTTTGTAGTGTTTCAATTCTGTTACAATTAGGGTTTGATTTTCAAAGCCTATTTATTAGCCGTATTCTTGTATTCTAGGATTTTTTTTAGAGAAATTAATCATAGAGGAAGTAAGAGAGAGTTTGTAGTCGGATTTTATTAATAAAAATTAGGGTTTGCTGAAGGGGTGATGGCCACAATACCGACTCCAAAGGTAACATTTGCTGAATATCAATTGTTCTTAGGTAATCTTCTTCTAATTATTTTCTAGATAGATTTATTTTGCTTTCTAGTATAATCTTTAATTGCTTTCTAGATAAAAATATGATCTTACTGACTAGAATTATGAGTAGTTAATTTAGCTTAGCTTTAGCATGTAGATGAAACTAGAATCCACCATGTAATTGCTTTCTAGTATTTTCTTCTTTAATAAAATAAAAAAGACATGATTTTTCTATGAAAAAATTAAAATACAAAACTTGAAGATTAATACTATGATATGTTATACTTGAATTAAGTTTCTTGATAGCCTATACTTAGTTACGGTTTGGAGTTATTGTGATTCATCTTATTCAAAGAATTATCTAATGATTTAGTTTATTTTATGAAAAGTGGTATTTTTGATGAGTTATACTTGCACACCACTTCATAGCTCGTACTTAGGGCACTTTAAATAAAGATTAAACTAAAAGATCAAATTTTTATGATAGAAGAAGATAATAGAAGTAAATATATGGTTAGAAACTAGTGGATTCTAGATCTTAGGCTAATTAGAATAACACCCAAATACAACCTAGAATCTTTTGTTAGTCCGTTAGACTATGTAATTAGTAAGAATAGTAAAACACCTTAGATCCCTGTGGGACGACCTGTACAGCTCTACAACCGATACTGTACGCTTTTAGTAAATATATCCCATCATTCTTCCATTATAATGAAATTTTCCATTGTTCTTGAGTTTGTATATTAGTGAGATTAATTAATGAAAAAAGATTTTTTTTTCCTTTGTATAAATTTTTTATTTTTTCTTGATTTTCGGTTATTCTTTTCATTTCTTTATTCCTTAATCTATTTTCTTCTTAAATTTTGTGGGTATATTTACTGCAAACTCTCACAAGACAACACTCGTCCATTTGGGTAACGTAGGGGTTTAAAGGTTTGTTGCACATGATAAGTGCAATTGCGATTCCTGCGAAAGTGAGTTAAGATTTTTCTTTTTCTTTGTAGGTTTAGGTTTTGCTCGAGAACTAGTAAAATATAGGTGTGGGGTGTGATTAGTATCATATATTGTATTTTTTTCTCCCATATTTTATCTATTTTGTATATAAATAAATTCTACTCGGATATTTTTAGTGTCTATTTCAGATAATCCGATTCCTACAAGTTGATGGCATGAAATCAGAATCAGATTAGGAAATAAAGCCCAAAAAAGAGTTCAAAAAACAAAACTACAAGATTAAAATATTTTAGAGTGTAAAAGTGCAATACAGTCAGGAGAATCAAAAGAACAAGACACAAGACTTCTGCAGGAAAAAAACCAGAAGGAAACTCCATATTAGTGCCGCTATTTGGAGGCATTTTGCCGCTATTTGGCTACACAAAAGTGGGTTCACATGCTGAATTTTCTTCAAGAGCTTCGATGTAATTTTGTAATGTTTCAGTTCTATTAGAATTAGAGTTTGATTTCCGAAGCTATTTATTAGCCGTATCCTTATATTCTAAGATTTTTTTTTGTAGAAATTAATCATAGAGGAAGTAGGAGAGAGTTTGTACTCGGATTTTATTAATAAAAATTTGGATTTACTGAAGGGGTGACGGCCATAATACCGACTCCAGAGGTAACCTTTGCTGCTTATCAATTGTTCTTAGATAATCTTCTTCTACTTGCATTCTAAATAGATTTATCTTGTTTTCTAGTATCTTTAATTGCGTTCTAGATAAAAATATGATCTTGCTAACTAGAACTATGAGTAGCTAATTTACTTTAACTCTAGGATGTAAATGAAACTAGAATTCACCATGTAATTACTTTCTAGTATTTTCTTCTTAAATAAATAAATAATGACATGATTTTTCTATGAAAAGATTAAAATACAAGAATTTGAAGATTAATACTTTAATATGTTATACTTGAATTAAGTTTCTTGATAGCCTATACTTAGAGTTTGGTGTTGTTGGTTTTCATCTTATTCAAAGAATTATCTAATGATTTACTTTATTTTTATGAAAAGTAGTATTTTTGATGAGTTATACTTGCACACCACTTGATAGCTAATGCTTAGAGCACTTTAAATAAAGATTAAACTAAAAGATCAAATTTTTATGATAGAAGAAGATAATAAAAGTTAATATATGGTTGGAAACTAGTAGATTTTAGATCCTAGGCTAATTAGAATAACTCCCAAATACAACCTAGAATCCTTTGTTAGTCCGTTAGACTATAGAATTAGTAAGAATAGCAAAACACTTTAGATCCCTGTGGGATGACTTGTACGGCGTTACAAATGACACTGTACGCTTGAAGTAAATATATCACATCAAGTTATTGGCGTCGTTGCTGGGGACCGACACTGTACGCAATTGCCGCCATTTGGCAGCACATAAGGTACAAACGTCCACCTAGTTTTCTGTAGTTCTGTATTTCGTGTCCCTGGTTTTGCAAAAAAATACAAAAAAATAAAAAAATCATTAGAACTTATAGGACATCACATTTTTCTTTAATCATATTTCTTCCACCGTTTCTCTCCACCACACCCCACTTCTTCCATTAGTTTAGGAAATTCACGCATACACTCACGGTCACGGGTTCATACCACATTGGACCCGTGATCAATTTGGTCGACTTGTGAGATCAGATTTGCTCGTGGGTGACAAGATGGACCATCTGATACTGATCCTTCAGGATCGATGTTACCCATTGCACACATCATTACCATCATGCATCAAATTTTCACACGCAGTAGGTAATCACTATTAATTGAAGCTGCAGTACATTAGCATGCTTCCTAAATTCACTGGTTCTGATTCAGAGGATGCATATCTCTTTATTAGTGAATTTCAGGAAGTATGCGTAATGATTAAACTACAGCACTTATCGGAGGATGCAATTAAACTCCGCTTCATCTCATTTGCTCTAAATGATAATGCCAAGAAGTGGTTGTATAGTATGTCTACTGATTCAATTACTACTTGGGATGAATTTGTTATAGTGTTTCTCAAAAAGTATTATCCCATGCACAAGATGGCTAGAATTCAAAATCAAATTAATCAATTTCGTCAAGTGCCGGGAGAACCCTTCTGGAAATACTTGGAACAGTTTAAGGATCTTTTAGCTCAGTGCCCCCACCATGCGATAGAAAACTGGCGGTTGTGTCAAATCATGTACGAAAGACTCTGTTACACATTCAAAACTCTTCTTGAGTCTATGTGTCAAGGGGAGTTCATGAGAAAGGACGAGGATGAAGCATGGGACTTTCTTGAGGACCTATCATCAAAGACTATGCAGTGGGAGAGTCCCACTGAGAAACCCAGTGCATCAACTTCTGCACATAAGGGTGGGATCCATAGCGTCGAATGCTCTATAAATGTCGAAACTAAGATTGCAACCCTTATAAAGAGAATTAGACATTGGAGACTACTCGTGCTCCACAAGTAGGTCAAGTAAATCAAATTCAAGTTCCCACATATTTTAATTGTAGAACTCCAAATCACGTTATGAAGGAGTGTCCACTATTAGTTAATTCCATGGGACCCACTCTTGAGCAGGCTAACGCCTTGTATCAAGGGGTTATGAATAATCCATACGCTCTGACATACAATCCTCGCTGGAGAAATCATCCAAATCTAACATGGAGTCAATGGCAATATCAGGGAGCCTCTAACCCTAACATGCAACCTCCACCCACTAGTTAGTTTCCAAAAGCAAATGTGGGTGCTATCAACACCCAAACACATCAAATTATGGGAACAACCAGAATAGATCACCTGCACAAAACCACTCATATCCACAACAGGGGTCTAATAATGATCAAGAAAAGTGACTTCAATCCCTTAGAAGAACGTTGAAAATCTTCTCAAGTCTCATTCTAAGTTTGACACGCATATGTCCAATCTTGACACACACATGCAAAATTTTATGAAAGTGTCAACTGATGTTATTCAAAGTATAGGTCAGCAACTGCTCGTGAACTCTCAATCTATTAAGAATGTAGAGCAACAGGTTAGAAAATTAGTGAGTCAAATGAGTGAACGTGGCAAAGGTACTTTTCCAAGTCAACCCATAACGAATCCTAATGCCAGTTCCTCAAATAAGTCGCATGTCCACCAATGCAATGCCATTCACACACTTAGATCTGGCAAGCAAGTGAACAATAATGTAGCCATGCCCCCTGATCCCACTCCTACTATTTCACAGGATACACCATCTCTTCCACCCCTTTCTCCACAACGATCTCCATCGCCTCAATCATCGTCACATGATCATTTGGAAGAACCTGTTCCTGAGCCTAAAGCTCCATATCCAAACCGGCTTAGGAAGCCTTCACCGCAAATAGAAAAGATTCTTGAAACATTTCAGCAGGTAAAGGTTAACATTCCACTCCTTCATATTATACAACAGGTTCCAACTTATGCCAAGTTCCTCAAGGATTTGTGTACTAAAAAACGAGCAAGAAATATTCCTGAGAAAGTTTTTTTTGCTGTAAATATATCATATATCCTCTCTAACTTCTTGCCTGTCAAGTACAAAGATTCAGGTTCCCCAAGTCTCATGCATCATTGGGAACATTACATTTAATAGGGAGTTGCTTGATTTAGGAGCAAGTGTCAACTTGCTTTCTTACACTGTTTATCAGCAATCGGGGTTAGAAAAACTTCAACCGACTAAGGTCACATTACAGTTAGTTGATCGTTAGATCAAGAAACCACTTGGTATGGTTGAAGATGTGCTCATTAAGGTCGGTGAGTTTATCTTTCCTATAGCTCCATTGTCCTAGGAACTGAGTCGATCTCCAATCCATGGAATCAAATTTCTATTATCTTGGGTAGACCATTCCTTGCAACATCAAATGCATTAATTGATTGCAGGAGTGGCCTCATGAAACTATCATTTGGAAATATGACCGTGGCACTAAACATATTCAATATGGATGAGCACACAACGAGCTCTCTCATTGATGTCAACATGATTCACAGTTTGCACTCTTATTCGACCTCTTGCATTGATGAAGAACCCTCATTTGAACAAATTTTCAAAGATGAGCTCATATTATTAGATGAATTGGCACGTACTGATTCTATATATGATGATACTTTTGTAAGTGTGCCATTGATTTATTAGCAAAGTTTTGAGAATTTGTTTGCAGAGGAGCTCGAATTACTTCATGAGTTAGAAGGGCCACCACCATATTCACTTGATCCTATAGCACTCTTCTCGTCTCACGATATTTCTACATGTATGCTTGTTACTAACGATGATTGCCTGATTTATCAAGAAGAATTATATAACCAAATTATTAATACTTACATGTGGACAAAGAAAAAGCGAGGATGGCATAAGCTACAGACAGGTAATTTCGTGACTTGTAGGAGGATGATGGGATATAATATTGCACCTACCTCACGTTTAAAACGCACACACTATGAAAGTGAAAAGCGGTAGAGAGGTCATAACCACTTTTCATGCATTAATAGGGTGATGATATTGAGATTATAACTTTTTACGACTCTCATTATTTGTATAGTATTTGTATAATAGTTTTCATATTTATTTTACCGCACTTAGTTTGTGTATGAGAGCATATACGAGTAAAGGTGTGGGGGAGTAGGTTAGGATCTTTTCTTCGTATTTTTCTAGGATTTAAAGTCTTTATTTAATATTTTTTATTTTATTTTTATATTTTTTTGGGTTTCTTTATTTTATACTTTGGGTAGATTTTAGGATAACTAACTAATTTTTTTTTAGAACAATAAAAACTTTAAAAAATTATATATTTTTATCAATAGATCAACCTAATTACAGATAAAAGAATAAATTTAGATTTGAAATTGGATAGGAGAGTAGATTGGACGATACACTCAGAATTTTATGAAAAAGATTAAAATCTGAAAAATAAATACTGTTAACAGTAGTTTTGAGGCAATTATACATCTATTTTCACTTCAGAATACTCTATTAGGTTAAGGATAAAGATGATAACGATTGAATAAGTCTTCTCTATTTAAACAAAAAAAAAAAGAAAAAAGAAAGTTAAGAAAAGTGAGAATAAGAAAATGGGGTGTGCCTGGTATTAGGACAATAGTTTTGAGAGTGATAAAATAATGGGGTGCACCTAGTATTAAGGCAATAGTTTCAGGAGTGAAACAAAGAAGTATGATCCGAGTCATCGGGTACTTTGCGCCTAAGTAAGCATGAATATTCACATGAAAGGTGAAATATTCTTTAAAAAAGAAAAAAAAATTGTTTTGAGAGAGAAGATGAATCATGAGTTAGAGTTAGAGTCCAAGACTGAAGTAGACTAACACAAGGTGAAATGTATTATCTGTTAGTGGGTATAAAAAATAGGATTTAAATTTTTGATTAAAATGATAAGTATATCTGATATGACGCTCGATTTGAAAATTGATAATCTAAATGTGTTCTTGAGTTTGTATATTAGTGAGATTAATTGATGAAGATATTAAAAAAAAAATTTCTTTTCTTTGTATAAAATTTTTATTTTTATGTATTTTCGTTATCTTTATTTTCCTTTTCTTTATTCCTTAATCTATTTTCTTCTGGAATTTTGTGGGTATATTCACTGCAAACTCTCACGAGACAACACTTATCCACTAGGGTAACCTAGGGGTTTAAAGACTTGTTGCACATGCTAAGTGCAATCGTGATTCCTACAACAGTGAGTTATGTTTGTTTTTCTTTTCAGCTTTAGATTTTGCTCAAGAACTAGCAAAAGATATGTGTGGGGTGTGATTAATATCATATATTATATTTTTCCTCCCATATTTTATCTATTTTTGTATATAAATAAATGCTACTCGAGTATTTTTAGTGTCTATTTCATGTAATCCGATTCTACAAGGAGATGGCATGAAATCAGAGTCGGATTAGGAAATAAAGCCTGGAAAGGAGTTCAAAAAAATAAAACTACAAGATTAAAATACTTTAGAGAGTAAAAGTGTAATATAGTCAGGAGAATCAAAAGAACACAAGACTCGTGTAGGAGAAAAATCAGAAGGAAACTCCATATTTGGCGGCATTTTGCCGCTATTTGGCGCCATTTTGCCGCTATTTGGCGGCACAAAAGTGAGTTCACATTCTGAATTTTCTTTGAGAGCTTCGATGTAATTTTGTAATGTTTCAATTCTGTTAAAATTAGGGTTTGATTTCCGAAGCCTATTTATTAGCCGTATTCTTGGATTTTTATGTAGAAATTAATCATAGAGGAAGTAAGAGAGTTTGTACTCGGATTTTATTGATAAAAATTAGGGTTTGTTGAAGAGGTGACGGCCACAATACCGACTTCTGATGTAATCTTTGCTGCATATCAATTGTTCTTAGTTATCTTCTTCTAATTGCTTTCTAGATAGATTTATCTTGCTTTCTAGTATAATCTTTAATTGTTTTCTAGATAAAAATATGATCTTGCTAGTTAGAACTATGAGTAGCTAATTTAGCTTAGTTTTAGGATGTAGATGAAACTAGAATCCACTATGTAATTACTATCTAGTATTTTTTCTTAAATAAAATAAATAAAAACATGATTTTTCTATAAAAATATTAAAATACAAGAACTTGACGATTAATACTTTAATAGGTTATACTTAAATTAAGTTTCTTGATAGCCTATACTTAGTTAGGGTTTGGAGTTGTTTGTTTTCATCTTATTCAAAGAATTATTTAATGATTTATTTTATTTTTATGAAAAGTAGTATCTTTGATGAGTTATACTTACACATCACTTGATAGCTCATACTTAGGGCACTTTAAATAATGATTAAACTAAAATAACAAATTTTTATGATAGTTGAAGATAATAGAATTAATTATATGGTTGGAAACTAGTAGATTTTAGATCCTAGGCTAATTAGAATAACTCCCATATACAACTTAGAATCCTTTATTAGTCCGTTAGACTACAAAGTTAGTAAGAATACCAAAATACGTTAGATCTCGAATAACTCCCATATACAACTTAGAATCCTTTATTAGTCCGTTAGACTACAAAGTTAGTAAGAATACCAAAATACGTTAGATCTCTGTGGGACAACTTGTACAGCGCTACAACCGACACTGTACACTTGCAGTAAATATATCACATCATTCTTCCATTATGATGAAAATTCCCATTAGTTAATGAGAAAAATGGGATATAACCTAGCCAATGGCAGGGGGTTAAATTTTGAAAAAGGGAGAAAGGCAATTCTTCCGCCTTTTGTTCTGAAAGAAAAGATGCCAAATTATTACAATAAAATTGGCAAGGGGTTGGAAAATACTACCACTCCTGAAGATCTTTTGGATAAGAAATCTGAAGAAAGACAGCAAACTCATTCGTCAGAGTCATCATGTTGGGATTCAGATGTAAGCATTGGTGTCATTTTTCAAGAAGTCTCTATCAATATGGTCTCTGCAGATAAAGAGAAGACGATGAATTATTACCAATCAAAGATGATCTTTGAGCAAAACACCTCAATATGAAGTGGGACATTCAATTTGAACAAAGAGAACCTCCAACTAAAAATAAAGTGATCCAAATAAATATGGTTGATAAAACTAATGCTCAACCCATATTTATAAGTGAAATTTTATCTTCGTAGGAAAAAGAAGGAATGATCTCTCTCATTCGAGAGTACATTAATATTTTCACCTGGAATTAGGAAGATATGCCAGGACTCGACCCAAAAGTTACGGTTCATAGATTAAATATTCGGCTAGATGTAAAGCTAGTAAAACAACAACAATGTAGGTTCCGTCCTGAAATTATGGAGGCAATTGAAGCTGAAATAAAAAAGTTAATTGAATCAGGCTTCATTCGTGAAGAATAACATCCAGACTGGGTCGCGAACATAGTTCCCGTAACTAAAAGAAATGGAAACATTAGGGTCTGCATTGATTTGATTTCAGAGATTTGAATGAAGCATGCCCGAAGGATGAATTTCCACTATCTATTACGGACGTCATGATTGACAATACTTGCGGCTATGAAAGGATGTCATTTATGGATGGATATTTAGAATATAACCAATTTAAGATGTACCCTGATGATGATAAGTATACATCTTTCCGAACGCCACGTGGAGTATACTGTTATATAGTCATACCATTTGGTTTGAAAAATGCTGGTGCTACATATCAACGTGCCATGAACATGATATTCCAAAAATATCTATGAAAAATAGTGAAATGTTATGTCGATGACCTGGCAATTAAAAGTAAGAAGAATGATCATCTTCGTGATTTGAGAAGCATGTTCGATCTCATGCGAAAACACCAACTTAAGATGAATCCTACTAAATTTTTTTCTGGGAGTTTCCAGTGGAAAATTTCTTGGCTTTGTAGTTTCTTCCCAGGGAATTCATCTTGATCTAGACAAAATTAAAACAATCCAAAATATGCTGCCAGCTAAAAATCTCAAAGAATTGAGAAGATTGAAGTGTAGGCTTAGCATACATTCGTAGGTTCATATCAAATTTATCTGAAAAATGTCAACCTTTTACATGGTTGATGAAGAAAGGAGTATCATTCATTTGGGATGTTGCGTGCTAGAATGCATTTGAAGAAATCGAGGAATATCTCACTAAACCACCTGTTCTTGTAGCTCCAATCTCAGGAATACCTTTCCTGTTATATGTGAGAGCTATGGATCGTTCCTTGGAAGCTTTATTGGCGAAAAAGAATAAATTAGAGCCTGAATAAGCCATTTATTATCTCAGTAGAATTATGATTGGAGTTGAACATCAATATAATCCAGTGGAAAAAGAATATTTAGTTTTAGTGTTTGCAATACAGAAACTGCGACATTATTTAGTAGGACAAACAATCCACATTGTATCGAGAGTTAATCCTTTAAGAATATTAATGATCAAGCCTAGGTTATTAAATTCCAAATTATCTAATTGGGCCATTCTACTGTCACAATATAATATGCACTTCATTACACAAAAATCAATTAAAGGACAAGCTATAACCGATTTTTTAGCTGAACACCCAATCCCAGTATCTTCAAAACTGTATGAAGATATTTTTGGTGAAGTACGTGAAGGAAATATAATTCCAAAAAAGAATATTCAATAAGAAACTGCTGAAGTAAATGCTGTTGAAGAAGAAGTGTGGCAATTTTTCTTTGATGGCGCTTCTAGAATGGGATCTTAAGGAAAGATGGTAACAGGAGTGAGGGTTGTTTTTGTTTCTCCCTATAATCATATTATTCCTAGAGCATACTCATTGACAAGTTCATGCTCTAATGATGTTGCTGAATACAATGCCTTAATGGTTGGCTTAAAAATAGCCAAACAGCTGGGGTGAAATATTTAGAAGCATATGGAGATTTCCAACTTGTTATAAACCAAGTTAGAAGACAATATGAAGTTAGAAATGAAAATTTGTTGTCATATTACCAAGCAATAATAAAAATGGCTGATAGCTTTAATAATATCTATATTAGTCATGTACCGCATCACTAGAATGATTATGCAGATGCAATAGCTTCTTTGGCTACTACTTTAGCATTACCCAGAAACACTAACAAATGTATAATAGTGGGAAGTAAAGAATTATTTTGCCCAAAATATGAGCTTGAGGTGGAACTAAATTCAGGTGAGAAAAAAGAAGCAAATAACGTACATGCTCTTGAGTCTAATCTTGAACAAAGAGACTGGCGATTTTTTTACATAGATTATATTCATTATGGAATATTGCTAGAAAATCCTAAAGAAACAGCAACAATTCGAAGAAAAGTTGTTCGATACTATTATAATACTGAACTTCAGACATTATATAGAAAATTTTATGATGGGAGTTTACTTCATTGTCTTTCTAATAAAGAAACTCAAGAAACACTTGAAGAAGCTCATAGCGAAATTTGCGGAGCACATCAACCAGGATCAAACCTCTAGGATAGACTTCAAAGAAGGGGTTATTACTGGCCCAAAATGATGACAGATGTAGTCATTTATGCTAAGAAATATAGAACCTGTCAGATACATGCGGACTTCATACATCAAGTTTCAGAGTATCTCCACCCAACAACTACATCATGTCCATTTGAACAATGGGGAATAGACATTATTGGATCAATCTTCCCGCCTTCAACAAAGGGTCATCAATTTATATTGGCTATAACAGATTACTTCTCAAAATGGATTGAAACTATTACTTTAACTGAAGTAAAATCTTCAGATGTGATTAAATTCATCAAACATCATGTTATAAACTACTTTGGAGTACCAAGAAGAATCTTTCATGCCAACAGGCCTCAGTTTGTGAGTAAGTCATTCTCTAGATTTTGCAATAAATATCAAATTGAAAGTGTAGATTCGTTTCCATATTATCCAGTAGCCAATAGTTTGGCAGAGGCTTTCAATAAAACTATTGTGAAGCTTCTTAAAAAGTTCGTTTCTTCCAACCAACAAGATTGGGATGAAAATCTTGGAGAATGCCAGTGGGCTTATCGAACTACTATCAGAACTTCTATAAATGCTATACTATTTTCTTTGGTGTATGGGTCTGAAGCAGTATTACCTTTAAAAATTCAAATTTCGTCATTAAGAGTTGCAGTAACAACCAAAATAACACAGGAAAAAAGACATCGATAAAGACTTGTGGAGTTAGAAGTTCTTGATGATAAGCATTTGGAAGCTAAGCAAAGTATTGAACTTTACCAAGCGCAAATCTCTAAAATCTTTAATAAAAAGGTTAAACAGAGAACTTTCAAGAAAGAAAATCTGGTTCTTTCAATAAGAAGACTAATCATAACCAATCGAAATCCAAAGAAAAATTCCAACCAAAGTGGCAAGGACCTTTCGTCATTGATACAGACTATTCTAATCGTACATATTGTTTAGCAAAACCGAATGGTGATAAAATAATAATGCCAATCAATGACAAATTTCTGGAGAAATTTTATTCCTAACTTTCAATTGAAAGTCTAAAAGTCCCGCAAACTTATTCTTGTTTGAGATTCGCGATTCTGGAATCAGAGTTTCCTAAAAAGCGCAAATTTTGTAAAATCACGTTCTTTTTTCTTTTTCTCCAAATTTGCTAAGTTAAAAATTACCTTTGGCAAACAAAATTTTATTTTCTCCAAATTTTCTAAGTTAAAAATTACCTCTGGCTAACAAAATTTTCTTTTCTCTAAATTTGCTATGTTAAAAATTATCTTTGGCAAAAGTCCGAATTTTGTAAAGTCGCGTTCTTTTTCTCTAAATTCGCTAAGTTAAAAATTACCTCTGACAATTCAGAAACTGTTATACTATTAGTCACTGAATAGCACAAATTTTAATTTAATTCATAGTAAAATCCATCTTGGGCATTTGAATAATGACTTTATATTGTAAAGTTAATAATTATCTTTAAATAATATTCTGAAGAATCAAAATGTCCATCAAGTTAATAGTTTTCTTTGATGATTAAAATCAAAATCATTCATCAAGTTAACAGTTACCTCTGAATGAATGATAACAAAATTATTGAAGTAAATTTTTTATTCATTTCCAAAAAAATATTACAAAGAATCCATTGATATCATACAATGAATAGAAGTAAAATACAAATCATTGAGTCAAGAGAACATTAAATTTTTCGTCAACATCTACTATCCCAAATAGGATTACTTTATAAGTAAAGATAAAAGCTTGCTTCTTTAGCCTCCTCATGCCGATGGTTGAAGACTTCCAAGTTTGTTTGCTTAGTTATGATTAATATTGTCTATGACTTGATTAGTTCAAAGCTGGGTGTACCAAATGCATGTTCCCAAATATACAACTTGCGGAACTACTAAAATTGGGGGTTGCCGACAACCATTTACCATCCTTACTTTAAAGGATGCTAGGCTGGAAATAAATAATGCCAAACACCCAATTTTCTTATCTCATGAAAATTACATGAGATCATCTGGTTCTCCAAACATATTGGAAAATTTTGAGAATCAGATGGGTGTGGGTCATTTTTAAGGAAAATGGCTATGGTTATATCCTGTAATAGATCCAAAATCTTGTTAAGAAACATAAAAGAAAATACCTTATTTATGTTCAAAATGAGAAAACTTACTGTAGTTAAGAAAAATGATTATGATTATAAGGATCTTTTCAATGTGATACTCCTCCAACAAACCTGACAGAAGACCAGACACAAATAGGTCAACATTATCTGGAGGCCTTGTGACATGCCAATCCCAGTCCATTGCCTTGGTCAAGGCAAAGGAAGAAGAACAGGACTCCATAATAGAATTGGCTTTGGGGAGGAGTTTTAGTAAATAAGAGAAGAATTCTTAAGTCAGAATAGCTTATTGGGAGAAAGGCTGGGCGCTTTATATAGAGGATTTCATAATCGAAATGTTTGGCCATTTATAGGCGAAATTTTCGGTTAAGATCTTTGACTCGAATCTCAATAAGATTTATTATTATTGCATTGGATGCTTCAGTATTTGCCCTAAGAAAATGAGATTTTCAGCTGAGATCTTTGATTAAAATCCTGTCATTAATAGATGCATGCAGTGCTTAGTTCGTTGCACCAAAAAGTCAATCAAATTAATGAAAAGTTATTCCATATACGTAAACCTGAGGATTTTAACACAGTGTTACACTTATATGTAAACCCGTAGATTTTAACACAGGGTTACACTTATATGTAAACCTGCAGATTTTAACACAGGGTTACAGTTATATGCGAACTTGTGATTCAAATGTATATTCACATTTCTGAGCACAAAGTCATATCTAATATGTCAATTCATAAAAATTAAGATAAAATTTACATAGAGTTAGGCTCAAATTTTCAATGAGATGACAAATAAAAAATTATTCCAAGTTTATATTGGACAAAATTAGAAAGAAAGATTGCATCCATGAGGTTAATCTGAGTTTGTATTAAAAAAACATAAAGATTACATGAGCTCCTTAAAAATTTTTACAATTCAGTGGTTCATGAGAGGTTTGATTTTCTCTTCTACGTCGCTTATTTCTAGTTGAATGGCTTCATAAGTTTGAACAACAACTTGTCTACGTAACTCCTCTTCATTGGCAGTTGTATTGCTTGCTGGTTCAGATTCCAATACCTCTAATTCAGCTTGAGCAGTTAAGAGGACTTTGTTCATATTATCAAGTTGTATAGACAAATTAGTAAAATTCTTCTCTGAATCCTCTCACTGCTTAGAAATCTTTTCAAAGAAAAGCCTGAGCTTTAGAAATGGTTGGCTTTTTCTTCTCCACCATCACTTGATATGCTAGCCAAATAGATGTTAAGAACACTAGCAACTAAGGAAAAAGAATTCCCTTTCAGAATCTTATTGATACAGTGATCCAGAAAATCGAAAAAGACTCTAATAGTATGCTGGAGTAGGTCATCTTCCAATGCATCAATTTTTGCGCAACTTACTAATGGCAGTGAAGAAAAGTAATTGCAGTGGAGACAATCACTAGGGTAGATATGACCTGTACTACGTTCTGGGATAAAGGGACAGTAGTCTCAGAAGTTCCAATTTCAGTAACTCCATCAACAGTGACATCAGCAGGAGCAGTAGTCTTAGTAGTTTCATAGTTCTGACTTCAGTTATTGAAGTAATTCCAGCTGAGACAATAGCTTCAGTAGCATTAGTAGCCATGACTTCAACTTCAATAGTCGCAGTAGGCTTAATATACTCAACTTCCGTAATCTCAGCGATTTCAATAGAGTCAGTAATTGCAACAATTTCATATGCAATTTCTAGCTGACCTTCAATATCAGCAAATGAAGTATCGCCTTCAGATACATATTCTGAAGTTGGAGTAGAAGGAAATATTTCTAAAAAAAGAGATAAATGATTAAATGATGATAAAAGAAATGAAAATAATATAAATGGGTCAAGTTTAGAATAGACCTTGAGGTTGGGAACTTGATTCTCCAGGACCATACACCTCGGCTCTCTCTTCTGCTGTTAGAAATATATACTTAGCATGGTCTGGTGGAGGAGTAAAAGAGCGAATGACATCACTATCATCATTATCAACATCATCACTCATAACTTGAATTACTGGAGGAATAGAGATAGCAGATTTCTCTTGCACTAGTTGAAGTGGTCTTTCTAAAGAAGACACAACAATAGGAAGAAGCCCAATTGTTGGTGTAGTATAAGGAACTTATGTGATAGGATCACTAGGGAAAATAGGTCCTTAACTTCGACGCTTTTTAGATGAGCGAGGAATCAAATTCGCATCATCGTCATCTTCTTGTTCCTCATCAGCAGTTTTGAAGGCTGCACTAAGTATTGTAGCGCCAGCCGCAGCTAATGCATCTTGTAAAATAATTAGTAGGTCACTGAGACACCTTAACCTCTTCTGTTTGTAAGAGATCTTTTTAGGAGAAGATTTTGACTGAGGAGAGGTTGGAATGGTGGGAGACACAGGTCGATCTATTGAGGCTATTGCAGTATTGTCTTCATCCCTTCATAAGACTTCTTCAGCGTCAAATTTTTCTATTCCAACTACTTTAGTCTACCTTCTTTCTTCAGAGCATACTATGTTCTAATGTCTCTCAAGCAAGTAAAGCTTGAATTAAAGTGGAAGATTGGAGCAAACTATGACCCCCTCTTTCTTCAGAGCATACTATGAGGCATGGAATGGACAGCAGAATACCATTTGCAAATGCTGAAGCTCATAAGCGAATTTAGAGTCTTAAGTGGAAGATTGAACTTGGTTTTTGTACCACCAGAGATGAAATGAAACCAATCTCTGGCCCCCTAAAAAAGATTATCAGTAAAACTCATGTTTATATTTAGGTTTCCAATATACAACTGATCATACCCAAACTGTCAAGAAAAGCGACTTGAGTAATAAGGCTCAATATAACAGCGGTTCCCTAAACGGAGAACCAAGTGCCCTGGACGGATATTTATTAACCACCAGAAGCACCCAGGAGACAGTGTTGTGAATTTATCAGCACCAGCTACATTCACGAATTCTTCTCCATAACCAGCATTTGGAAAATAAGGAAAACATCTGAATAATTCATAATTAGCATGGTATCGAAGTGTTTTGTGGACCGTAACCATGTAACCTCCTTTCCAGTGGGATTTCTCATAATGCTGAACCTTTGGAGAGCTCAAATCTACTTGAGTATCAATTGGACTCATCAATGAAGGGCAGTGCAGAACTATCTAAGCCATCAAATAAGTATATGGAAGTTCCACTCGCAGATTTGGAGTCTTGACAATCAGTTTTCCTTCATTATCACGGTCCTTCTTGACACTGCTGAATCTGATAATTAATTTTTTTTAATCCACTTTG
Source organism: Dracaena cambodiana (assembly GCA_036321105.1). Taxonomy (NCBI): domain Eukaryota; kingdom Viridiplantae; phylum Streptophyta; class Magnoliopsida; order Asparagales; family Asparagaceae; genus Dracaena; species Dracaena cambodiana. Next base: position 10,345,342 of record JAYEPQ010000006.1, on the reverse strand, counting down.
GATTCCACAAATCATTATTGCCAATAAACTGAGTGGATGGTCGAATGCTAATAAGACTGCCTGATATACCATTCTAATTGGTAGGATTTCTTGTGAGGGAATCACACACTTTTTCAACCATAATACTAGGAAACCTGCCAATAAAGCAAGGTCTGATGTAGATTGTAAAGCCTGATAATGAAAACTCTCAAAAGATGTCCTAGCCTTGAAGACATCCTTATCTAATCCAGCAACATACGCATATGTTCCACATTGGACAATCCTCTCTTAAACCTCTGTCTCAGAAATTGGAGAAAGACGTGTTAGGTCAGAATTGTTCTTTGAAAACTTTGTAAAAAGATACTGCAGCCATTTCTTTTGCTTCACATTTCGAATGTTAGAAAAGTGAGAAAAGAAACGATAGTGGCAGAGCAATTCCCAGTAAATGTCATAAATCATGGAATCCTGAGTTTTCAATAGATGAAGTTCTTCTCCTGTGGGGACATATTCTTCATAGGGAATGTCTTCCATTGGTTGTCCTAAAATCTCATACATTTCATGAAGGGAAAGTCCTAATTCACCTCGGGGTGTAAAGAAAGTGCAAGTATCAGGGTTATACAATTCCAACAAAGAAAAGAAATAAAATATGCTAGGAGGATTTCCATATTGAACTACCCTGATGGAGCGATAAAGATTCGCGTACTTCAATTGATCCTAAAAAAAATTTAAGAAGAAATTTACTAAGATCGCCCATTCTCCTTTAGGAGAACAATGGATCCATCCAGTGGGGCGAAAGTCTTAAACTGGGAATTCTCCTTGTGCATCAACAAAGCGATGTAAGAAATTTCAGGCAATCACTAGAGTCTCACCCACAGAGAGGTCTTGCTTGAAAGATCCTGGAAATAATTTGCAAAAAAGTTTTCCAGCCGAATGAGGAAATGCACCTTGTGCACTTAATCCACCAAGTAAAACACCATCTTGCGGTTTATTTAAATGCTAATCCATGATTCTGGGAATAGAAAGAGATTAGAAGTACAAGAGTGGATAAGATCTTTCTATGTCAGGAAGAAATAAGTTACAACCATAAACCTGATGAACCCACTTGTAAACCTCATCATCTAAGCAATCATCAAGAATGGGGACATGATCACCGAACAAAAAAGGAGTCTTGTTCAATAAATTCCTATTCTTTCCTTCAAAAGGGGCAGTAGTCATAAATTCCCGCAATGTAGGGCGAATAGGGTTCAAGATTATACTCTTCATCTCTCGACCATCAGATGCTACACAGGCTGGAAAGACTCGACCGAGCCTAAATTGTTTCTCGCCATCATATTCTTCTGTATGACCAAAGTAATGATCTTTTGGCCAAGGGTTTAAAGCGTAATTCACTATATGAAGAAAAGAAAGAGTTAAAACAAAATAGTGAAAAGGTAGATGCTCTTTTAGGGTTAGAGTATAAATTCCAAACATGATATGACGCAAGAGAATCACCTCAAACTAAAGACTCCTACCAAACCATTATGGCGCTGGAAGTAGCCTGAGGATTTTGAGAACCACTGCCGGATAGACCTGAGGATAAAGCCTTCTTCGTCATCTTCTTAAAATTCTTAAGACAATTGAGGATAAGAGGAGTTAGAAGACAGAGTTTTGAAAGTTTGGAGAAAAGTTTGAAGTTCAAAATTTTTAGGAAGTGTTTAAAGATATTTTAAATGATGAGTTTGAGATTTTATAGCAAATGATTTGACAAACGAGATTTTTGGCCCGAATCTCTTGAGGATTTTCTCAATAATGAAGCTCAGAAAATGTCTCGATCTCTATGCCAGAAAAGTAGTAACTTTCTGAATATACCACATAAGGTGCGAGATCCACGACTCTAATACAGAGTCATGCTCTATGCAAAATTGCAAGATCCGTGACTCCAATGCAGCATCGTGCGTGTGAAAAAGTTGTATTTCCTCTTAAAATGAAAAAAATTGTATTTCAGCCAAAATTATCCAAAGTATTTCAAAACACTTCTAAAATTATGGAGTTTTAAAAATTTTGGAGGGGGTTTTGTTAGCGAAAATTTTCTTTTATTGAGGATCATCCTTCATAAAGAGAGATTAACATATATAAACTAAAAAATAAGACTTGGCTTTCACAAAACTGAGCTTTATTTTTAATTCACAAATGAAACTGAAGTGTGAATCTTTCTCTAACTTCATAGACTTAATAAAGAGTGGGCCCTACAGGGTCTTATCATTGCGCCCAAACATATTATGCAAGAAGCGAACATACTATCACAACAAAACTGTGAATTTAAAATTTGAGATTTGCATTCTAGTTATAATCCGAAGGAACTGCAAATCTAAAGATTGAAGTCCGCATTCTAGCTGTAATCCCACCAAAACTGCGAATCTAAAATTTGAGATTCGCATCCCCGTAGTAGTCTGAAATAATTGTGAATCTAAATATTGAGATTCACGTTTTGTTTTTCAATTATGATCCAAAGAGTTAAAGACAGTTACAAATTTTAGAGATTTAATACAAATCCACCAGACTAAAAGGCAAGAAATTAATTCTCAGATCATGGAGGCCAATAGTTAAACGGTTACATCAACTCAAAAGTCTCTAAATCTCTATAAATAGCAGAAGTTTAAGCAGAAAAAAGCATCGGGAGATCAGTATTAAAAAAAAGTTATTTTTGCTTAAGTGCTGGTGCTATCAAAATCTCAAAATCTTTGCCAACTAAAAATTTTATACAGAGTATCAATGGAGAGCAAGATCGTCCTCCACAACTACTCTAGAGCCCAGTTTTAAATAAAGAGAGAATTAAATTTTCCTCATCTTCTATAAGCGGAAAACTGTTGAAATTGTAATTCTTTATTGAAAAAGTTTAATAGAGAATCATTTACGATTTTATGGCGAATAAACCCTTTTCATGATCAAGGCTATAATGAGAGTGACTCTTTATCAACTCACCATCGACACCGTTATCATCAACAACCTAATCACATCAAGGCAGACATCCCCGAATTTGAAAGTAAAATACAACCTGACATTTTCATACACTGGCTTAATACTGTTGAGTGAATTTTTGGTTATAAGGAGCTTCCTGAAAGATACAAAGTGAAAATTGTAGCAATCAAGCTATACAAGCATGCTTGTATTTGGTGGGAGTGTCTCAAACTTCAATGAGAAAAAGAAGGACGAAGCAAGATTCGTACTTGGAAAAGAATGAAGTAAGAACTCTACAAGAAGAACCTCCCTGAAGGATATCTTCAAGAAGCCAATCTTGATATGCAACAATTCACTCAGGCAACATGATCTGTGGAGGAGTACATGGAGGAGTTTGATAATCTCATGTTTCGTTGTGGGGTATCCGAACCCAAGGATCAAACTATAGCATGCTACCTTGAAGGAAGTGTGATATTCATGATAAGGTACAACTTCAACCTTACATGACTTTGAATGATGTTGTTAAGCTCTCCATAAAGATAGAAAGCCAACTCTCATAACGGCGAGGTAAAAGTTAAACTTATACTCCTAGAAGTTCAAGTTCCAAAGTTGATAATGTTTCTAACTGTGGGAGTGCATCTCAAACTCAAGCTCCCAATCAAACTTCAAAGACAAAAAAGATGCTTCTTCTTCTTCATCTTCTCAATCATCTATTTCTCATCCTCAATGTTTCAACTGTCATGGTTTTGGACATTTGGCTACCGATTGTCCAAATAGAAGACTTGTTTCCCTTGTGAAAGAAGTTGAAGATCAAGAGAAAGATATGGAGCCTATTTATGATGAATCTAAAGATCAAATCACTTAGAGTGATCATGGTGAAGCACTTGTAATCCGCCGAAGTCTCAATTCTGTGCAAAGTAAAGATGACAATATGTGGTTTTGACACAACATCTTCCATACCCATTACACTGCATATGACAAAATTTGTAATGTTATCATTGATGGAGAGAACTGTGAAAATTGTGTTTCTAAGGAGATGATTGACAAGTTGAAGCTCAAAACTGAACCACACCAATATCCCTACTTTTTCTCATGGTTCAAAAATGAAAATGAGGCAAAAGTCACGCATCGCTGTCTCATCCATTTTTCAATTGGAAAAAATTATCATTATGAAATATGGTGTGATGTGATTCTTATGGACGCATGTCATTTGCTTTTGGGGCGACCATGACTATTTGATAGAAAATTAATGCATGATAGGTACAAAAATACTTACAACTTTCATAAAGATCACATAAAAGTGATCCTTAGACCCTCTAGAAATGAGAGGACATCCGAACCCTATAAGAGAGAGGGAAATGTCTTCTTATCCATGGTGGATTGTGAATGCAAAGTAGAAGAAGTTTCTCAAGTATATGCTCTTTTGATGATGGAATCTAATTCAAATGTTAATTTGTTGCCACTGAAAATACTAATTCTTTTGAAAGAATTTCAAGATATTATTCCTAAATAAATTCCTTCAAGCCTTCCACCAATGAGAGGAATTCAACATTGCATCGATCTTGTACCTGGCGTAATTCTTCCGAACAAGGCAACATATAGGATGAGCCCAAATGAGCATGAAAAGTTGCATATGCAAGTTAATGAATTGGTGGCCAAAGGATTGGTATGTGAGAGCATGAGTCCTTGTGCTATACCAGCTTTATTTGTACCAAAGAAGGATGGAACCTCGTGTGTGTGTATTGATAGCCGAGCCATCAACAGGATTACAATCAAGTATTGATTTTCAATTCCTCATCTCGATGACATGCTAGATCAACTAACAAGTGCATGTTTCTTCTCTAAGCTTGACCTCCGAAGTGGATACCATCAAATTAGAATGAAGGAGGGCGATAAATGGAAGACGACATTCAAGACATGATATGATCTTTATGAGTGGCTTGTGATGCCATTCGGACTCCCTAATACTCCAAGCAGTTTCATGCATCTTATTAATCATGTCTTTAAACCCTTTGTAGGAAACATTTTGATGACATTTTGGTCTAAAGTAGCGATCAGACGCAACATTTGGAGCACCTTCGTCAAGTCTTCAACAAACTGTGATAGCAGAAACTCTATATCAATCTCTCCAAATGTTACTTATGAACCGAAAGTATTATCTTCATGGGTTATGTTATATCCAGATGTGATATTTACTGCTAGTGCACAGTGTCAATTGCAGTGCTTAACAAGTCGTTCCCACAGGGATTTAAGGTGGTTTTACGTTCCTTACTCATTCCTTAGTCTCACGGACTAACTATGAATTTCTAAATTGGATTTGTTACTATCTAAATAGCCTAGAATCTAGAATCCACTAGTTTCCAAGTATGTTCTTACTTCTATTATCTTCTTCTATCATAAAAATTTGATCTTTTTAGTTTAATCTTTATTTAAAGTGCCTTAAGCATGAGCTATCAAGTGGTGTGCAAGTATAACTCATCAAAAATACTACTTTTCATAAAAACAAACTAAATCTTTAGATAATTCAATGAAAAAGATAAAATCAACAACTCCAAAGCCTAATTAAGTATAGGCTATCAAGAACCTAATTCAAGTATAACCTATCAAAGTCTTAATATTCGAGTTCTTGTATTTTAACCTTTTTATAGAAAAAATCATGCCTTTGTTTATTTTTTTTAAGAAGAAAAAAATTAGAAAGTATTTACATTGTGGATCCTAATTTCATCTACATCCTAGAGCTAAACTAATTAGCTACTCATATTTTTAATAAGTAAAATCAAGTTTTTATTCATGAATATGGTTAACCCTAATCTACAAAGCAATAAAACATAAACTAGAAAGCAATTAACTCTATCTTGAAAGCAAGTATAGATCTCAAAACAATGGGTTATCTCTGGAGTACGGTATTGTGGCCGTCACCTGTCGGCGAAAAATTCTAGAAAAGCAAAGCAGATCCACGAATTCAGAGATGAAAGCCCGCAACTCATCTGATCCGCGAGTCTAAAAAACCGAGGTCCGCGAGTCTAAGAAACTTAGGTCCACGAATCTAAGAAACTGAGGTCCGCGATCCAGACGACAGAACAGGTCCGCAAATCTAAAGCTGAGATTCGCGACACTGCCTATAACTTTCGGGTGGGGGTTTAATACAAAGTCACCCAACCCGAACAGAAGAATTGCCACCTCGGATCGTGGGACTAACTGCCAAACGAATGCAGCGGTGTCACTTCGGTCGTGGGAGCAACCGCCTAACGAATATGGCGGCACTTCTCGAGTAGTGGGAGCTAACAGACGAGCAAATATGGTGGGACGTTACTCCAAACCCCCTATAAAAGGTGGGGAGCGAAAGATATATGAGGATACTAAGAAAGAGAAACAAGGAGATACAGAGAGGTATACAGAGAGACAGAGACGTCTTCTCCCAGAAATTACCCCTTGTGATCAAGAGCAAAGAGCCTTTCTTTATTTCTTTTCCTTTAGCCAACTGAGAGAAATTGTACGGAGTGTCAACGGAGAGTAGGATCGTCCTCCATAGCTACCTAGAAACCCAACTTTAAATAAAGAGGAAGTCCATCTTCCTCATCTTCTGTAAACGGGAAACCATTAGATTGTAATCCTTTATTGAAAGATTGTAATTTTATTCGATATTCGCCATGAAAATTGAATTTCTCTTTACTGACAATCTTTCAATAAAGGATTACAATCTAACGGTTTCCCGTTTACAGAAGATGAGGAAGATGGACTTCCTCTTTGTTTAAAGCTGGGTTTCTAGGTAGCTATGGAGGACGATCCTGCTCTCTGTTGACACTCCGTATAATTTCTCTCAGTTGGCTAAAGGAAAAGAAAAAAAAGGGCTCTTTGCTCTTGATCACAAGGGGTAATTTCTGGGAGAAGACGTCTCTATCTCTGTCTCTCTGTATACCTCTCTGTATCTCCTTGTTTCTCTTTCTTTGTATCTACGTATATCTTTTGCTCCCCGCCTTTTATAGGGGGTTTGGAGTAACGTCCCGCCAAATTTGCTCGTTCGTTAGCTCCCACTACTCGAGAAGTACCGCCATATTCGTTAGGCGGTTGCTCCCACGATCGAAGTGACGCCGCTGCATTCGTTTGGCAGTTAGTCTCACGATCCGAGGAGGCAATTCTTCTGTTCGGGTCGGGTGACTTTGTATTAAACCCCCAACCGAAAGTTATAGGTAGTGTCGCGAATCTCAGTTTTAGATTCGCGAACTTGTTCTGTCGTCTGGACCATGGACCTCAGTTTCTTAGATTCGCGGACCTCAGTTTCTTAGACTCACGGACCTCAGTTTTGTAGACTCGCGGATCAGATGAGTTGCGGGCTTCCGTCTCTAAATTCGTGGATCTGCTTTGCTTTTCCAGAATTTATCGCTTACAAGACCCCCTCCAAAGTTTCCAAAAACTCTCATGACTTTTAAGGAGTTTTGGAATACTTTGGATATAATATTCTGTATTAGAATCTCCATTGCATTTGCAGAAGTCTGTGACTCTGTATTAGCGTCACTACTGCTTCTTGCTTTTGAAGGAAAATGTGACTCTGTGTTAGGGCCTCATTTATTGACAATTTCTGGATCATACGACTCCGTGTTAGGATCGTTGATTTGTATTGTGAAGAAGACGACTCTGTGTTAGGGTCGCAAACTTTTGTTTTGGAAGGAATGTATCTCTGTATTAGGGGTGCGACTCTCCATCTTTGAATAGAAAACGACTATGTATTAGGGTCGCGAACTGTCTTCGGAAGGAACACGTCTCTGTATTAGGGGCGCGACTCTCCATCTTTAAATAGAAAACGACTCTATATTAGGGTCGCGAACTGCCTTCGGAAGGAATACGTCTCTGTATTAGGGGTGCGAGCCTTCATCTTTATCTTTTTGAGAAGAAAGCGGCTCTGTATTAGGGTCGCAAACTTCACTTTTTGAGGAGAAACCGACTCTGTATTAGGGTTGCGAGCTTTTTGCGAGAAGGCTGGCAGGCAGTTGCTTTTCTACAGCGTCAGATTCGAGGCGTTTTTCTGAGCCGCATTAAATGAAAAGGTATCTACATGATTCAAGCCGGATATCACGTCTGTTTAGAGATCCTGGCGATCAAATCACTGGCTATATAACCTCCATTCTAAGAGAGAGGTTGCCATTACATCAAGAAATTTGAAATCTGAGTTCTTCGTTAGATCTCCTCAGACTTCTCATCTTCAATCTCCCATAACTTTTGATTCGAAGGGTTTTCTCAATCTGCAAAAGATGCCAAAGAAATCTTCTTCCTCTGATGTTGCCGCCAGTGGTCGTTAAGATCCTCGAGCAACTTCCAGTTCAATAATGGTTCGACAGGAACCCTTGATTGGAGGTAATAGAGAAAACTTTCGAAAGGCAGTCCCTTTCTTATCATTTTTTTTTACTTTGAATCTGAATGTCTTTTGCAGTCAACTATGCCTTGAATCCTTGGCCTAAAGACCATTATTTTGGATACTCTGATGGCTATGACAGGGAGAAAGAGTTCAGATTCGGTCATGTCTTCCCACCTTGTACAACATCAGACAGCCAAGAGAGAGAAGATAAGATTCTCCACCCTTCTCGCTCAACATTGCGAGAGTTGATGACCAGTGTATCTTTTGAAGGAGACAATCGGTCTCTGTTGCCCAAACCTGTCGTTTTGTTTGGGGACCATATTTCAATGCCTGACAGTGGTTTGGAAGATGGAGATTACAAGTGGCTTCGTCAAGTTGAAGGTTGCCATTTGTTTCTCCCCAATATGGAGAGATCTTATCCATTCTTATTCTTTCAGTCCCTTTCTGTGCCCAGGCGAATGGATTGTCACATAAACATGCCACAAGATGGTATCCTATTGGGGGGCTTCAATGCTCAAGGTGCTTTTCCTCGTGGTAGTGGGAAGAGCTTTCGCCGATTGCTGCCAGGATTGCTTAAACACAATCTCCCCAGAGGCGAGGTTCCTATAATTGCGCAGACTTTCCTGCACCGATTTATCAATGTGCAAGGAGAGTTTCCTGTTCAGAATTTTCGTCCCCCTGGATGGGTTCACTGCTCTTCAAAAGGAGAGTGGGCAGTCTTGACTGACTTCTTCTTGAAAACCTTCAGAGATCAGCTTCATTATGCGGGGCTATATCGTGCTATCAGGGCTGTTAAGCACGGTATTCCTGCTAGTAAATTTTATTTTTTTGCTTTACTGGAATTGTACAATCCTGATACTTGTATAGTTTTTAGCCCTCGTGGCGAGTTGGGTTTTGCCCTTCATGAAATGTATGAAATTTCGGGCTTACCCATGGGCGACATCCCTTACGAAGAGTATGTCCCTACCGGGGAAGAACTCCATCTGTTGAAGACCCGGGACCCTTTGATTTATAATACTTACTGGGAATTGCTCTGTCATTACCATATTTGCACTCACATCTCTGGCACTCGTAATTTGAAGCCCAAGAAGTGGCTACAGTATCTTCTGCCCAATTTTTCTAAGGGTAGTCTCAACTTTACTCGCATTCCTCCAGTTTCTGAAAAGGAAGTTGAGAGAAGAATCGCCAGTTTCGGGACAGATGCTTATGTCGCTGAATCTGACGAGGACGTCTTCAAGGCTGGAATGTCCTTTGAAAGTTTTCATTATCAGGCTCTCCAGCCTTTGTCCGATCCTGCCTTCTTGGCTGGCTTTTTAATGGTATGGCTGAAGAAGTGTGTTATTCCTTCGCAGGAAAACATACCCATTAGAGCCGTATACCCAGCCGTCCTACTAGCATTTGGTAGGCGGCTCAGTTTGTTGCCTGCGATGGTGTGCAACATCCAGAGCGGACTTAGAAGATTATCTGACAAATTCTGTCAGGTGAAAAAGGAGCAAAGGAAGAAAGGAGATCCGGTCATTAAGACTCCCAATCCGCGTGTAGAACTCCCTTATACTTATTTGATGGCTTGGCTGGTTCTACATTGCCCTTCTTTGATGAGTCCTGCAGACTCGCAGATTGATTTAAGTGCTCCCAAAGTGCAGCATTATGAGAGGTCGCAGTGGAAGGGAGGCTACATGACCGCGATCCGCAAAACCCTTCGTTATTTCTCAACTTTTGAGTTGTTCAGATTTTCCATTCTTCCCGAATGCTGGATACGGGGAAGAATTCGCGGACGCTGCTGGCGTTGTTAGATTTACCACCCTATCCTCGGGATGTTTCTGGTGGTTAATAAACATCCACCCAGGACATTTGGTTCTTCGTTTGGGGAACCTTTGCTATATAGAACTTTACTTCCCAAGTCGCTTTGCTCGACAGTTTAGGTATGATCAGCTTTACATTGGCAATCCCAATAGAGAATTAAGCTTTGTTGGGAATGTTCTTGAGGGGGCTCGAGCTTGGTTTCACTTTGTCGCAGGTGGAACTCAAACCAAATTTGATCTTCCGCTCAAAACTCCGAATTCGAGTACGAGCTTCTGCTTTTGTAAATGGTTTGAGGATGCTAACTCCGCTCCTCAGAATTTCAACGTACACCATACCAGTCTGCGGGAGATCAGATCCTGGTATACCCAGAAAAAGAAGGCTGGCAGCACAAAAGTGGCGGGATGGAGGACTTCAAGGAGGACAGTGCGTCTGATGAATAAGAACGAAAGGAAGAGGACACTGGTGCACCAGTTCAGGCTGCTGTTCTTGATACTTCTCCTGATCCGACGTCGAGGAAGACTTCTCCTCCGTGGCCGTCTTCTCCCGAGAAATCTTCGCATAAGCGGAAGAGATTAAAGCGTCTTAGCGACTTGCCTACCATTCTGCGGAGAACTGATTCGCAGAGCATCTTGTCTGGGACAAGAACTGCAACACTCACTCTGGTTTCAGAGTCCCTCGTTGAGGAATCCAAGGAGGAGGAAGATGACTCATCTTTAATTCTCCGTTCCCTTAAGAGGCATCGGAGTCAAGGACCTGTTCTCTACAGTGATCCTACTCCTGTTACTCGAGAGGGTTCCATTCCTCCTATTGTCCAGGCCGACGTTGAAGTTGGTGCTCCTTCGGCTTTACAAGAGGACTCTTTGATTCCTGTTGCTCAGGACACTGCTGATGAAGTGCAAATCATAGGGGAGACACGCGCACCAGACTCTCCAAAGGCAGCAGTCCCTTCGGAAGATAAAGATGAATGGGGCGACGATGATGACGCCAGTAGTGACAGTTTTCGCTCTTCTACTCCTCCTTCAGATCATGGTAAATATATCTTTTTGAGCGAGGAGGTTCGAGCCGAAGTATATGGGCCCGGAGTATTTGGTTCTGAAGTGTATGGATTTGGAGAATCCAATGTCCAACCTTTAGGTCTTCATCTTCTTTCTTCAGCAATTATGCTATCTTATCAAATGATACCATGATACTTAACTGTCAATTTTTTCTTTTCTTCTCTTTTTTTTCTAGCTCCAGTTTTGACTCTGGACCTGGAGGGCGCGAAGGTGGCTTCACCAGACAATACCATCGCAGGAGCTGACACTAGTGGAGCGACCGAAGTTACTACTGCCACGGTTGACCCTTCAGAAGCAGTGATTCCCTCGGCTGTCATATCTACGGTTTCGGCTACAACTGCTCCAACTGAGGCTGTAGTTCAGGAGACTATGATTGGTAGATCCGTGGAAATCTCCAGAGGTGTCATTCCTCCTGTTGGGGGTCAACCCGCGTCTGACTCATCCAGTATTACTCCTTCTCATGCAGAAGTTGACATACTTGAGAGTGATTTGCTGAAGGACACGGTGGAAACTTTTTTCAGTTTCTGGACCGCTATATAGATAAAGTGCTAAAGGGGGTTCCTTTTGCTTCGTTCACCAATGTTCTCAACATTTATCTAACTGGTATTGTTAGCATTGGTGGAGAGGATAGAGATGCTCCTTTTAGGCTTATGATAACTCGGCTTCAAAGGCACGCTGAATCTCTGGCGAAAGCGAGAAGTGCTGATAAGTCTGAAACAGTGGAAATCATCTTCCAGAAGCTGAGAGAGGAACTGCTTAAGTTCCAGAAGGAGACTCGAGAGAGGGTAGATGTTTGCAAGGCCTCTTTAGAAAAGGTTCAATCAGACCGCGAGTCTCTGGTTCTTCAAGTGGAAGACGCTGCTTCAGTTGTCAAGGGCCATGATCAAGCCATTGCCAAAGCCCAAGCTTTCCTAGCCAAGATCACTAAGGAGCGTGAGGAGTCAGTGAGGAATCTGGCCGATTTGTCGCGTCGGAGGGACAATATATCCAGGGATCTTCAGGCGGTGCAATCTGAATTGGATTCACTGGAGGCTGCTGCAGCGCAGAATGTTATTGCTAGTGACAAAGAACTGCGACGCCAAGCTACTGTTCAAGCTTTTGAGGTCCTTCAGCAAGACATTGATGACGCAAAGGAGAAAATAAAAGTTATCTTGAATCATTGAGTTGTAGAACTTTTGTGTACACTGCTTTAGGTTCCTCTTTCTTTTTTTTTGTTGTTGCAATAGTTCCTTTGTCATTTATGGAGAACTTCATTTTGGTCTTCCGAGGCGTGATTTTACAATTGTTCTTCAAAGATTTGTAACGAACTTGCCATCTTTTATACTTATCCATATCTGACCCGCGACCCGGGTTCCGGAATTCTGGTCCGTGATGCTTCGTCTAGAAGCTTGCGGAATGGACCGTAGATTTTTTTTCTTTAGAATTTGTAGAGACTTCTGCGAGCCGTGGGATACAGCCATTTGGTCGTGGAATTCCAAGCGTTGCATGCCTCTATTAATGACGAGATCTCCGGGTTGCAATATCTAAACGTCCCATGCAACAGCAATAAATTCTGTTGAGATCTGAACTGAAGATCTTGACCGAAGATCTCGGTCTTATCTCTTCTAAACTGGAGGTCACAGTTAGCAGCTTGCCTATATAAGGCACATGCTTTCTTTAATGAAGATTCATTCAGCCGTGAGAAAATTTCTTCTTGACTCTTCTCTTTCTCTCTTTTGTAGTCGATCCACCGGCGCAGCTATGTCTTCTTCTTCTTCAACCGAAGTGATGGATAAGAGTTGGCATGTCACAAGGCCTCCAGACTGCATCGATCCAGCGGGGTGTCTCACCGACATGGTCCTTCTGACCGTAGTCATTTTCCTTAATTAAGGTATGTCTCTTCTTCTGATTTATACCTTCCTCTTCCTTCTTTTTCTTTCCTTTTAACAAGGATTTGTTTCGGCTGCAAGAGATAACCGTAGTCATTCTCCTTAACAATGGCCCAGACCCGATGGGCTCGTAATTGCTTCTAATGCCTCAATGAGAGAAAAGATTTCGGGTCTGGGGCATTGTTTTTCTTCTTTCCTAGTATCCCACAAGGTTGGGGTACTAATGGCCAGGACCTTAAATTTGCGCAACCCGTCAGTTATATAGCTGGGGTTTGCATTCGATATGCCCAGTTTTGAACTAATCAATTCACTGGCATCATCCCTGGGAGAACCAACCAGGAGGTCCCTGACTATGGTCGGAAAGAAGAAACAAGATTATGCTTTTTAAGCCATCCTAAAGAAAAGGAGGCTACAAGAGCAAATTGGAAGTGGAGGCCAGGGAGCAAACTTTTTGATCTGAACCATGCCGAAAAAGGCGGTTACAGAAGCAAGTCTGTCATTCCAGAAGAAGGGCCTGCAAAAGCAAACTTTTGATCGGAACCATGCCGAAAGAGACGGTTACAGAAGCAAGTTTTCACATTTTTTTTAGTGATTTGTATTTACTCTTATTGGCTATATAGCACTTAGAGAATTCTCTATAATTTTGTTCTGATGATGAATAAAGAAATTCTTTTCTTTCTACGTAACTGAGCGTATCTGAAAGATGATTCTGATGTTGATTACCAGAAATAACTGTTAACTAGATAATTTCGAAACGGATCAGAATTTTCTAAGTACCCAAAACTACTATGAATGAATGAACTTCTTTGTTGATAAACTTGATTCGCCAAATGTGTTATTGACTTGGCAAATCTTGGTGTATAGGGAAATCTAATTCGCCAAAGGTAATTTTTAACTTGGCAATTTTTTTGAAAAAGAAAAATCTGGTTCGCCAGAGGTAATATTTAACTTGGCAAAAAAAAATTAAAAAAAAGTTTGATTCGCCAGAGGTAATTTTTAACTTGGCAAATTTTGATAGAAGGAAAATATCTGGTTTGCCAGAGGTAATTTTTAACTTGGCAAATTTGATAGAAGAAAAATATCTGGTTCGCCAGAGGTAATTTTTAACTTGGCAAATTTGATAGAAGAAAAATATCTGGTTCGCCAGAGGTAATTTTTAACTTGACAAATTTGATAGAAGAAAAATATCTGGTTCGCTACAGGTAATTTTTAACTTGGAAAATTTGATAGAAGAAAAATATCTGGTTCGCCAGAGATAATTTTTAACTTAGCAAATTTGATAGAAGAAAAATATCTGGTTCGCCAGAGGTAATTTTTAACTTGGCAAATTTGGTGGAAGAAAAATATCTGGTTCGTCAGAGGTAATTTTTAACTTGGCAAATTTGATAGAAGAAAAATATCTGGTTTGCGAACTAAAGGCTTTTTAGTCCGGAACCGAGAACTTTCATTGACGAAGTTCTGATTACAGAGAAACTATTCGTTCGTGACTAGCATAGAACTGCCCATGCCATATTGTAACTGGTGTTCTACAATTTTGTTAAGGATAATATTTCTTCAAGAACTTGCTGTTGATTGGCATTAGGATCTTGTCACCATTAGGCTTTGTCACCCGATACGCCCCGTTGGAGTAGACTGTATCAATGACGAAGGGTCCCTCCTACTTTGGCTGGAATTTTCCTCTAGGCTTCTGGCTTGTTATGATAGGTCTTCTAACTGATAGGACCAGATCACCTTTCTTAAAAGCCCTTCGTTTAGCCTTTTTGTTAAAGGTTTTGGAGATCCGCGCCTCGTATAGCTCGATACTCTGTTGAGCTTCTAAGCGTTTATCATCCAAGGCTTCTAACTCTTGGAGTCTTTGCTGATGCTTTTCTTCTTCTGTCATCCTTATTGTTAACGCGACTCGTAATGAAGGGATTTGGATCTCCAAAGGCAAGACGGCTTCTGATCCATATACCAAGGAGAACGGAGTGGCATTGGTGGGAGTTCGGACTGTGGTTCGGTATGCCCACAGACACTCTCCGAGCTTTTCGTCCCAATCCCGTTGATTGGATGACACAAACTTCTTAAGAAGTTTTATGATGGTCTTATTGAAAGCTTCTGCTAGACTATTGGCTGCAGGGTAGTATGGCGATGAAGCCACATATTCGATCCTGTATCTGTTGCAGAATCTGGAATACACTTGGCTTACGCACTGAGGTCCGTTGCCGTGAATTATTCTTCTAGGCACCCCGAATCGATAAAGCACATGGTGCTTGATGAACTTAATAACATCTGAAGATTTTACTTCGGTTAGGGAGATGGCCTCAGTCCACTTTGAAAATTAATCAGTTATGGCCAAAATGAACCGATGTCCTAGCATTGATGGCGGAGAAATTGGCCCTATGATATCCCTACCCCATTGCTCAAAAGGCCATGATGTTGTCGTTGGGTGGAGATATTCCGGAGCTTGATGTATAAAGTCTGCATGTATTTGGCAGGCCCTACACTTCTTGGCATAGTTGACTGTTTCTATCATCATCTTAGGCCAATAATAACCCATTCTTCAGATTCTAATTCAGAGTTTCGGTCCTGACTGATGTACCCCGCAGATGCCAGCGTGAGCTTCTTCGAGTACCTTTTGAGCTTCGCGGTTGAAAAGGTAGCGAAGTAAAACTCCGTCGTAGGATTTTCTGTACAATGTCTGGAGTTCCGCGTTGTAGTAAAACCGGATGGCCCTTCTCTGAAAGGCTTTGGCTTCTTTCAAACTTTCGGGTAATATCCCGTAACGGACATAGTCTATATAAGGAAAACGCCAATCTCTTGGCTCTAGGCTAGATGCACAGGCGTCAGCTTCGTTTTCTTGTGGCTTCTTCGCTTCCTCTTTGAGCTCACCCTTTGAGCAGAATAACTTCTTGCTTCTTACCATAATTTGCCTTTTCGCATGCTTGGGCAAGGCTAATGTAGCAGCCAAGGAAGCTAGCGAGTCTGCATAACTATTGAGGTGGCGCTTTATGTGGTTGACATAGAAACCAGTGAAACCTTTAGCGACCTTGATCACCTCATGATAATACGGCAGGAGGTCTTCATGTTTGACTTCGTACTCACCTTTTATTTGGTTTACAACGAGTTGAGAGTCCCCATACACCTCCAAATATTTGAACCCCAATTGTTTGGCTATTCTTAAGCCGATTAGGAGGGCGTTGAATTCTGCGATGTTGTTGGAGCACGAGCTTGTCAATGAATAAGCTTGAGGAATGATGTGGTTGCGTGGAGAGACGAGGACAACTCCCACCCCTGCTGTCGTCCTTCCTTTGGACCCCATTCGAGAGGCACCATCAAACAAAAGTTGCCATACACCTTTCGAAACTGTATTCGATTCGGAAGACCTTCTCGAACCATCCTTTTCTGGAATTAAATCTCGTTCCTCCAACTCTCCTGGGATATGTTCATATAACCTTGAGGATGCCGGGACTGGATGTTCAGCCAAGAAGTCGGCCATGGCCTGTCCTTTGATAGACTTCTGTGGGACGAAGTGCATATCATATTGTGATAGCAAAATAGCCCAATTGGATAGTCTTGAGTTTAATGACCCGGGTTTAATCATTAATATTCTTAGAGGATTAACTCTCGATACAATGTGGATAGTTTGTCCAACTAAGTAGTGTCGCATTTTCTGTATTGCGAACACCAACGCTAGACATTCTTTTTCCATGGGATTATACCGGTGTTCCGCCCCAATCATCATTCTGCTGAGGTAGTAGATGGCTTGCTCATGGCCTGACCCATTCTTCTGCGCTAGCAAAGCACCCAGTGAATGGTCCATAGCCCTTACATATAACTGGAAGGGCCTTCCCGAAATTGGGGACACGAGCACTGGTGGTTTCATGAGATATTGTTTGATCTCTTCAAAAGCCTTCTGGCATGCCTCATCCCAGATGAACGACACTCCTTTCCTCATCAGTCTGGTGAAAGGTTGATATTTACCAGATAAATTTGATATAAATCTGCGATTGTACGCCAACCTGCCTTGTAACCCTCTTAACTCTTTGAGGTTACGGGGAGGTGGCATGTCTTGGATAGCTTTGACTTTGTCTGGATCAAGATGTATTCCTTTCGAAGTAACGACTAAGCCAAGGAATTTGCCACTAGAGACCCCCAGGAAAGACTTAGCTGGATTCATCTTGAGCTGGTGCTTTCTCATGAGGTCGAACACCGTCTTCATATCTTTTAAATGATCTTCTTTATTTCTGCTTTTAATTGCTAGGTCATCTACGTAGTACTCCACTATTTTCCGGAGGTGCTCTTGGAAAATTGCATGCATGGCACGTTGATACGTAGCACCTGCGTTCTTTAGGCCAAAGGGCATGACTGTATAGCAGTATACTCCGAGTTGTGTCCTGAAAGACGTATGCTTCTCATCCTCGGGATACATCTTTATTTGATTATATCCCGAGAATCTATCCATGAACGTCATGCGTTCATACCCACAAGTATTATCTATCATGATATCAGTGATGGGTAATGGGAATTCGTCTTTGGGGCAAGCCTCATTCAAATCCCTAAAGTCTATACAGACTCGGATTTTTCCATTTTTCTTAGTCACGGGAACTATATTTGCGACCTAATCAGGGTGCTGTTCCTCACGAATAAAGCCTGACGCGATCAACTTCTTGATTTCGGTTTCTATAGCTTCCATGATCTCTGGGCGGAATCTTCGTTGTTGCTGCTTTACTGGCTTAGCTTCTGGTCGGATCTTCAATTTGTGAACCGCCACTCTTGGATCCAACCCTGGCATTTCCTCATAACTCCAGGCGAAAATATCGATGTATTCGCGGACGAGGGATATCAATTCCTTCCCTTCTTCCGAGGATAGGTTCTCACTTATAAATATGGGTTTAGGATTTTTTTCATCTCTCATATTGATTTGGATCACTTTATCTTCAGTTGGGGGCTCCCGTTGTTCAAACTAAATCCCCACTCCCTATTAAGATGCTTGTTCCAAGGGTCGTCTTTTGCTGGTGAGGTTTCTTCCAAATCTTCGTCTTCTTGGGTCGTGGAAGCCATATTTGCGGAGACCTCGTGGAAAATCACACCTGTGCTGACATCTGAATCCCAACATGATGATTCTGACGAATGATCGTACTGTTTTTCCTCAGCTTTGTCACTTGAGGAGGCCTCGGAAGTGGTGACACATCCCAACCCCCTGCCGATTTTCTGGTAATAGTCTGGCGTCTTCCCTTCGGGGACAAAAGGTTGAAGGATTGTCTTCCTTCCTTTTTCGAAATTCAACCCCCTGCCTTCGACTAGATTGTATCCCATTTTCTTCATTATTTCACGGGAATTTTCATCGTAATGGAAGAACTCGGGTTTTCCCCGTTCTTCCTCCGAGTCTAAACATTTCTCTTTGTTCCTATGACTTGCTCTTCCAAATACTATGGCCTTTTGGGTTCCACTTTTGGGAGGGACCTCAAAAATAGATTGGTCAGCCCTTTCAACGTCATCACTTAATTCATATAAGGATGATCGGCTAGGTGCTTGGATGGAAGTCAGCGAATATATCTCATTTAAACAGTCACTAAATGCACCTGTGCTAGTGCTTGAGGGCTCGGAATCAACACCAGAAGAATAAGCAAATTTCAGATTTTCATTTATCACTTATTCACCATCGGAGTGAACGTCGTTATTTACATCAAGGCCTTCGAGGCTTATCACAATGGGCTCACCATCCCAGATTACATCCTCGGATTCCGAATCTTTGGATCCTGATTCTGTATCAGCCTCTTCGCCACTATCAGAGTCATCTTGAATGGGCCGATCTGCGATACCAAACACATCTTGATACAGCAACGCGTCAGTAAAGTAGTTTTCAACTCCTTTGAAGGGTTGTTTCTCCGCAATGAGTGTCTTCATGTTCGCGTCTTCGTCGACGTTCTTCATGCATTGGTGTAACGTGGAGGGCACGATCAGATTGCTATGGATCCAGGGTCTCCCCAACAACAGATTGTATGATGTGTCCACATCTATCACGTAACACGTAACTTCCGTTTTCAGGTCGCTGATTTGACACTTGAGCTTTATTTTACACAGGGGTCTACTACCGTTAGCATTGAACCCGATGATGGTAGTGTTGGTTGTGGCCAACCTATTTATCGGCACTCCAAGATATCGTAGCATCCTTCGCGGCATGATGCTCAAAGCCGAGCCTAGATCAACTTGAATACGATCAATCTCCGTAGACCCTATGTATCCTTTGTAATACAAAGGGCGATGATGTTTATTACTCCTAACTTGCATATTTTCTGGAGAGAAGGTGACACAAGGGATGTTTTTACCAGAGATTTGGTGACATGTCGCGCAAAGAGCCTCTCCTTCTTCGATCGTCTCTGGTATTTGCGCCAAGAACACTTTCGAATCTTGCAGAGCCTCTCTTAAAGCTTCTCTAATAGATTTGGAGAGTTTTAGAAGCTCGTACAAGGTTATCCTCACAGGGATATTGGCTAACTGTGTTAGCATGTCGAACTGGAATGACTTTCGCGAGTCTTCCACAAGTTCTTTTCCCTTCCTCCTTAGAGCTCTGTCAAACTTCAGCTCCTTTTGCTTGACTTTCTCTGGCGATGGTTGAGCATCTGTTGTTTGGCCGTAAGTCTTTAAGTAATCTTTTCTCGAATGGGTCCCCGCGGAGGGAGGGTCGGCATCGGCGACCAAGGAATTTTTGATTTCTTTTTCCGAATCGGTCAGAGCAAGAGTGATCTCATCGTCTTCGAGAATTACAAAAACGACATTAGAGGTGAAGACCCTCTCTCTTCGCTTCTTCCCAGATGAACTGGAACTCCATTGTTCATCATTTAGGAGATCAGGATGTACCCATAGCATCTCCCCTCTATCAGTTTCAAAGGGAAATAGTCCTTTCTTTTGTTTTTGGTGTGGATCAAAATTTACGACTTGCATCGTGCCTTTATGGATGGGCTGCACCCCGTCTTGAACTGTTAATTCTATCCAGTCGGGCGCTTTGCCGAACTTGACAGTCACCATGTTCGCAGTCACCTTCTTCTGGTGCTCTTGAAGCTTGATGACATTAGCATCCACTAAGGCTTGAATTTTGTCTTTAAGGATATAACAGTTTTGGGTGGGGTGGTTAATGATCCTATGGTAGACACAGTAGTTAGGATCATTAACTTTCCCAGCTTCCTCTGGACGTTTAGACTCTGGCAACTTCAGCATCTTCTTACTCATGAGGAGATTGAAGATAGTCTTCGTGTGCTCATCCTTAAAGGAGTATTGCTTTTGTAGCACTCGCGCCTGAGGATGAAGTTTCGAGGGAGTCTTTGTGGGTTGTGGCGCATCAGTGACTATTGTTTCCTTTTCCTTATACCCTCGGGGTCGGGACTTATAGCTGTTGTCACCACCTCGCTTCGGTTTATCCTCGCCTCCTTCTTCTTCAAGCCTTTGCGCAATTTCCTCAGCTTCTTCAGCTTGTAGGGCGAGATCCTTCCAAGTTGAGGACTTCACCGCCTCCATTCTGGCTAGAACATTGGTCGATAAATTATGTCGACAGGTTTCTACCAGAGTCTTTTCTGGCATTCCATGTGGACATCTGAGAGAATCGTTCCGGAACCTTTTGTTGAAGTCCCGGGCTGACTCCCCTTTCTTTTGTTTAGCGGCTAGGAGCGCCGGCATTGATACCTCCATATCGTCTTCATAGAATCGAGTGAGAAAGGCTTTCTCCATGTCGCTCCAGGAATTGATGGTTCCCGGTTCTAATCTCTAGAACCATTCAAAAGCTAGCCCGGTTAAGGTACTAACAAATACTCTTGTAATAATAGGGTCGTTTCCGGATAAATGCCCTATTTGCGACTTAAAATAGTAGAGGTGTTGGTTTGGCGATCCTCTACCATCAAAAGATTTGAGCTTCAATGGTTTGTAGCTTTCTGGGAACGGCACCGTTTCCCACTCCATGGGATATGGCCTTACCACACCCAGTTATTGTAGGTCGCCTTTATGCATGAGGGCGTTCAGTTGGTTCTGGAAGCTCTCCATCCAGACAGCATTTGCGTTTCCCTCCTGATGCATGGAGCGATTGCCATCCTCTTTATGATGTTTTTCCTCTTCTCGGTTGTTATGAGGACCGTGACCTTCTTCTTCGGTCTTCTTTCCGGTATTCTTCAGTTTAGCTCTTTCTAACTTCATCAGAACATGTAACATATCTTTAAGCTCGCTGATGGCGTTCTGCTATTGCTGGATATACCTATCTTACTCCTCCATTCTCCGTATGAATTCTTCTGGGATATTGTTCTGCGTCATATATGCAGAGGCGGAGTCTTCTAAGAATGAATCAGACGTCTGTGATTCAGCCATAATAGACTTGGCTACATCTTCTTCATCAGATGAGATCCCCGCCATCTGTCTATAATTCATAGGGATCACCACCCCACTTTTGAGTCGAGTGTGCCGAAAAACTCCTCGCTCTTCGTTGGATGGATCTTTCGAACTCGAAGAGAGCTCTGGGTCAGAAGCTTCTTCTTCGGAGATTTTCTTCTTCTTTTCTCCAACGCGGGATATTCCGGCTTCTTCTTTGGAGGTCATCGCGGGATATTCCGGCTCAGAAAACTCGAGTCCGCATCGTCTCTTTTTTGACGATGTTGACAGAGGTACAAATCGACAAAGCGCCGAGGATCGGGCATGAGTTGAACAATGACAGTGAGACAGTACTGCATTGATCAGTCGTTCACAGCAGCATTGAGATACATGGGATTCTTCTCTTTTTCTGTTTAGAAGTTCCCTAAGATCTCTTGCACTGGAGTCCCTTGTGATGGGCTCATTTGTGAGAGATAACTTCAGGGACGTCAGAGTTTCAGCCACGCGGATAGGCATGCGCCTCTTGCGAATTTGAGGTTCGCGATCTTCTTCCGATTTTTCCTTTGGGACACGAATGCATGCTCCGCGTTGATCATAGACGACTTTGACAGGTTCACTCCGCTTCCTGTAGGAAACGTGAGTGAATCTTTCTGCATCTCGACCAACCTCGCCCTTAGGCTTCCATATTTGGATCGTAGGTTTCTGCCGAGATGAGTTGGCAATTTCCTTTTGTTGCGCGTTCCCGTGAAGGGCACGAGCTTTGCTTCTCCTCAGGTTTCTCCTTATTGTACGAGTGAGAGGAACCTCTTTCTCCGCATGACAGCTTTGCGGAGAGGGTGGTGGTCGCTTCCCCTTGTTGAAGCGGGGACCTTGATCCACTTTGTTTGAGAGATCAAGAGTCTTTGATGGGACTGGCAGGGAGCCCGTTGTTAGGGAAGGGGATTTCGGACTATCTTGGTCCGTTGATAACCTCAACTGGGCTATTGCCTTCTCCTTGGGAATTGACCCCTTAGAGATTTTATGGTATCTCCTTAGTGAAGTAGGGCTCTTGGAGCCTGAAGAAAGAAATTCTTCATATCTTTGCTGGTCGACGGAAATGGTGAGCGAGTCGACCATACTGCTAACTGAAATGTTGTCGGATTGAGCCACCACCAAGTCACCGAAGGTGATGGTAGTCCCCAGCGGAGTTGCCAATCTTCTGTTTGCAATGAAAATTGAATTTCTCTTTACTGACAATCTTTCAATAAAGGATTACAATCTAACGGTTTTCCGTTTACAGAAGATGACGAAGATGGACTTCCTCTTTGTTTAAAGTTGGGTTTCTAGGTAGCTATGGAGGACGATCCTGCTCTCCGTTGACACTCCGTACAATTTCTCTCAGTTGGCTAATGGAAAAGAAAAAAAGAAAGGCTCTTTGCTTTTGATCACAAGGGGTAATTTCTGGGAGAAGACGTCTCTGTCTCTGTCTCTCTGTATACCTCTCTGTATCTCCCTGTTTCTCTTTCTTTGTATCTCTGTATATCTTTCTCTCCCCGCCTTTTATAGGGGGTTTGGAGTAACGTCCCGCCATATTTACTCGTCTGTTAGCTCCCACTACTCGAGAAGTGCCGTCATATTCGATAGGTGGTTTCTCCCACGACCGAAGTGACGCCGCTACATTCGTTTGGCAGTTAGTCCAACGATCCGAGGTGGCAATTCTTCTGTTCGAGTCAAGTGACTTTGTATTAAACCCCCACCCGAAAGTTATAGGTAGTGTCGCGAATCTTAGCTTTAGATTCGCGGACCTGTTCTGTCGTCTCGATCGCG
The DNA here is from genome assembly GCA_036321105.1 of Dracaena cambodiana. Lineage (NCBI taxonomy): Eukaryota > Viridiplantae > Streptophyta > Magnoliopsida > Asparagales > Asparagaceae > Dracaena > Dracaena cambodiana. Next base: position 10,322,207 of record JAYEPQ010000006.1, on the reverse strand, counting down.
GATCTCAATTTCTTAGATTTGCGGACCTCAGTTTCTTAGACTCACGACCTCAGTTTTTTAGACTCGCGGATCAGATGAGTTGCGGGCTTCCATCTCTGAATACGTGGATCTGCTTTGCTTTTCCAGAATTTTTTGCCGACAAACACCTCTACTATTTTAAGTCGCAAATAGGGCATTTATCCGGAAACGACCCTATTATTACAAGAGTATTTGTTAGTACCTTAACCGGGCTAGTTTTTGAATGGTTCCAGAGATTAGAACCGGGAACCATCAATTCCTGGAGTGACATGGAGAAAGCCTTTCTCACTCGATTCTATGAAGACGATATGGAGGTATCAATGCCGGTGCTCCTAGCCGCTAAACAAAAGAAAGGAGAGTCAGCCCGGGACTTCATCAAAAGGTTCCGGAACGATTCTCTCAGATGTCCGCATGGGATGCCAGAAAAGACTCTGGTAGAAACCTGTCGACATAATTTATCGACCAAGGTTCTAGCCAGAATGGGGGCGGTGAAGTCCTCTACTTGGAAGGATCTCGCCCTACAAGCTGAAGAAACTGAGGAAATTGCGCAAAGGCTTGAAGAAGAAGGAGGCGAGGAGAAACCGAAGCGAGGTGGTGACAACAGCTATAAGTCCCGACCCCGAGGGTATAAGGGAAAGGAAACAATGGTCACTGATGCGCCACAACCCACAAAGACTCACTCGAAACTTCATCCTCAGGCCCGAGTGCTACAAAATTAATACTCCTTTAAGGATGAGCACACAAAGACTATCTTCAATCTCCTCATGAGTAAGAAGATGCTGAATTTGCCAGAGTCTAAACGTCCAGAGGAAGCTGGAAAAGTTAATGATCCTAACTACTGTGTCTACTATAGGATCATTAACCACCCCACCAAAAACTGCTACATCCTTAAAGACAAAATTCAAGCCCTAGTGGACGCTAATGTCATCAAGCTTCAAGAGCACCAGAAGAAGGTGACTGCGAACATGGTGACTGTCAAGTTCGGAAAAGCGCTCGACTGGATAGAGTCAACAGTTTAAGACGGGGTGCAGCCCATCCATAAAGGCACGATACAAGTCGTAAATTTTGATCCACACCAACAGCAAAATAACGGACTATTTCCCTTTGAAACTGATAGGGGGGAGATACTATGGGTACATCCTGATCTCCTAAATGATGAACAATGGAGTTCCAGTTCATCTGGGAAGAAGCGAAGAGAGAGGGTCTTCACCTCTAATGTCATTTCCGTAATTTCCGAAGACGATGAGATCACTCATGCTCTGACCGATTCGGAAAAAGAAATCGGAAATTACTTGGTCGCCGATGCAGACCCTCCCTCTGCGGGACCCGTTCGGGAAAAGATTACTTAAAGAATTACGGCCAAACAACAGATGCTCAACCATCGCCTGAGAAAGTCAAGCAAAAGGAGCTGAAGTTTGACAGAGCTTTAAGGAGGAAGGAAAAAGAACTTGTGGAAGACTAGCGAAAGTCATTCCAATTCGAAATCCTAACACAGTTAGCCAATATCCCTGCGAGGATAACCTTGTACGAGCTCCTGAAACTCTCCAAATCTACTAGGGAAGCTTTATGAGAGGCTCTGCAAGATTCGGAAGTGTTCTTGCTGCAAATACCAGAGACGATCGAAGAAAGAGAGGTTCTTTGCACGACATGTCACCAAATCTCTGGTAAAAATATCCCTTGCATCACCTTCTCTCCAGAAGATATGCAAGTTAGGAGTAATAAGCATCATTGCCCTTTGTATTACAAAGGATACATAGGGTCTACGGAGATTGATCGTATTCAAGTTGATCCAGGCTCGGCTTTGAGCATCATGCCGCGAAGGATGCTACGATATCTTGGAGTGCCGATGAACAGGTTGGCCACAACCAACACTACCATCTTCGGGTTCAATGCTAACGGTAGTAGACCCCTGGGTAAAATAAAGCTCAAGTGTCAAATCAACGATCTAAAAACGGAAGTCACTTGTTACGTGATAGATGCGGACATGTCATACAATCTGTTGTTGGGGAGACCCTGGATCCATAGCAATCTGATCGTGCCCTCCACGTTACACCAATGCATGAAGAACGTCGACGAAGACGCGAACGTGAAGACACTCATTGCAGAGAAACAACCCTTCAAAGGTGTTGAAAACTACTTTACTGACGCGTTGCTGTATCAAGATGTGTTTGGCATCGCAGATCGGCCCGTTCAAGATGACTCTGATAGTGGCGAAGAGGCTGATACAGAATCAGGATCCGAAGATTCGGAATCCGAGGATGTAATCTGGGATGGTGAGCCCATTGTGATAAGCCTCGAAGGCCTTGATGTAAATAACGCCGTTCACTCTGATGGTGAATGGGTGATAAATGAAAATCTGGAATTTGCTTATTCTTCTGGTGTTGATTCTGAGCCCTCAAGCACTAGCACAGATGCATTTAGCGACTGTGTAAATGAGATATATTCTCTGACTTTCTTCCAAGCACCTATCCGATCATCCTTATTTGAATTAAGTGATGACGTTGAAAGGGTTGACCAAGCTATTTTTGAGGTCCCTCCCAAAAGCCGAACCCAAAAGGCCATAGATTTGGAAGAGCAAGTCATAGGAACAAAGAGAAATGTTTAGATTTGGAGGAAGAACGGGGAAAACCCGAGTTCTTCCATTACGAAGAAAATTCCCGTGAAATAATGAAAAAAATGGGATACAATCTGGCCGAAGGCAGGGGGTTGAATAAGGAAAAGGAAGGAAGACAATCCTTCAACCTTTTGTCCCCGAAGGGAAGAAGCCAGACTATTATCAGAAAACCGGCAGGGAGTTGGGATGTGTCACCACTTCCGAGGCCTCTTCAAGCGACAAAACTGAGGAAAGACAGTAGATCATTCGTCAGAATCATCATGCTGGGATTCAGATGTCAGCACATGTGTGATTTTCCACGAGGTCTCCGCAAACATGGCTTCCGCGACCCAAGAAGACGAAGATTTGGAAGAAACCTCACCAGCAAAAGACGACCTTTGGAACAAGCATCTTAATAGGGAGTGGGAGATTCAGTTTGAATAACGGGAGCCCCCAACTGAAGATAAAGTGATCCAAATCAATATGGGAGATGAAAAGAATCCTAAACCCATATTTATAAGTGAGAACCTATCCTCGGAAGAAGGGAAGGAATTGATATCCCTCGTCTGCGAATACATCGATATTTTTGCCTGGAGTTATGAGGAAATGCCAGGGTTGGATCCAAGTGTGGCGGTTCACAAATTGAAGATCCGACCAGAAACTAAGCCAGTAAAGCAGTAACAACGAAGATTTCGCCCAGAGATCATAGAAGCTATAGAAGCCAAAATCAAGAAGTTGATCACGTCAGGCTTTATTCGCGAGGAACAGCACCCTGATTGGGTCGCAAATATAGTTCCCGTGACTAAGAAAAATGGAAAAATCCGGGTCTGTATAGACTTTAGGGATTTGAATGAGGCTTGCCCCAAAGACGAATTCTCATTACCCTCACTGATATCATGATAGATAATACTTGTGGGTATGAACGCATGACGTTCATGGATGGATTCTCGGGATATAATCAAATAAAGATGTATCCCGAGGATGAGAAGCATACGTCCTTCAGGACACCACTCGAAGTATACTGCTATACAGTCATGCCCTTTGGCCTAAAGAACGCAGGTGCTACGTATCAACGTTCCATGCATGCAATTTTCCAAGAGCACCTCCGGAAAATAGTGGAGTGCTATATAGATGACCTAGCAATTAAAAGCAGAAATAAAGAAGATCATTTAAAAGATTTGAAGACGGTGTTCGACCTCATGAGGAAGCACCAGCTCAAGATGAATCCAGCTAAGTCTTTCCTGGGGGTCTCTAGTGGCAAATTCCTCGGTTTTGTCGTAACTTCGAAAGGAATACATCTTGATCCAGACAAAATCAAAGCTATCCAAGATATGCCACCTCCCCGTAACGACAAAGAGTTAAGAGGGTTACAAGGCAGGTTGGCGTACATTCACAGATTTATATCAAATTTATCTGGTAAATATCAACCTTTCACCAGACTGATGAGGAAAGGAGTGTCGTTCATCTGGGATGACGCATGCCAGAAGGCTTTTGAAGAGATCAAACAATATCTCACGAAACCACCAGTGCTCGTGTCCCCAATTTTGGGAAGGCCCTTCCAGTTATATGTAAGGGCTATGGACATTCATTGGGTGCTTTGCTAGCGCAGAAGAATGAGTTAGGCCACGAGCAAGCCATCTACTACCTTAGCAGAATGATGATTGGGGCGGAACACCGGTATAATCCCGTGGAAAAAGAATATCTAGCGTTGGTGTTCGCAATACAGAAAATGCGACACTACTTATTTGGACAAACTATCCACGTTGTATCGAGAGTTAACTCTCTAAAAATATTAATAACTAAATCCGGATCATTAAACTCAAGACTATCCAATTGGGCTATTTTGCTATCACAATATGATATGCACTTCGTCCCACAGAAGTCAATCAAATGACAGGCCGTGGCCGACTTCTTGGCCGAACATCCAGTCCCGGCATCCTCAAGGTTATATGAACAAATTCCAGGAGAGTTGGATGAACGAGATTTAATTCCAGAAAAGGATGGTTCGAGAAGGTCTTCTGAATCGAATACAGTTTCGAAAGGTGTATGGCAACTTTTCTTTGATGGTGCCTCCCGAATGGGGTCCAAAGGAAAGACGACAGCGGGGGTGGGAGTTGTCTTCGTCTCTCCACGCAACCACATCATTCCTCAAGCTTATTCATTGACAAGCTCGTGCTCCAACAACGTCGCGGAATACAACGCCCTCCTAATCGGCTTAAGAATAGCCAAAAAACTGGGGGTCAAATATTTGGAGGCGTATGGGGACTCTCAACTCGTTGTAAACCAAATAAAAGGGGAGTACGAAGTCAAATATGAAGACCTCCTGCCGTATTATCATGAGGTGATCAAGGTCGCTGACGGTTTCACTGGTTTCTATATCAACCACATAAAGCGCCACTTCAATAGTTATGCAGACTCGCTAGCTTCCTTGGCTGCTACATTAGCCTTGCCCAAGCATGCTAAAAGGCAAATAATGGTAAGCAAGGAGTTATTCTGCTCAAAGGGTGAGCTCAAAGTGGAAGCGAAGAAGCCACAAGAAAATGAAGCTGACGCCTGTGCATCTAGCCTAGAGCCAAGAGATTGGCGTTTTCCTTATATAGATTATGTCCTTTACGGGATATTACCCGAAAGTTCGAAAGAAGCCAAAGCCATTCAGAGAAGGGCTATCCGGTTTTACTACAATGCGGAACTCCAAACGTTGTACAGAAAATCCTACGACGGAGTTTTATTTCGCTGCCTTTCCAACCGCAAAGCTCAAAAGGTACACGAAGAAGCTCACGCTGGCATCTGCAGGGCACATCAGCCAGGACCGAAACTCTGGAATAGAATCCGAAGGATGGATTATTATTGGCCTAAGATGATGATAGAAGCAGTCAACTACGCCAAGAAGTGTAGGGCCTGCCAAATAAATGCAGACTTTATACATCAAGCTCTGGAATATCTCCACCCAACGGTTACATCATGGCTTTTGAGCAATGGGGTATGGATATCATAGGGCCAGTTTCTCCGCCATCAACGAGAGGACATCGGTTCATTTTGGCCATAACTGATTACTTTTCAAAGTGGACTGAGGCCATCTCCCTGACCGAAGTAAAATCTTCAGATGTTATCAAGTTCATTAGGCACCATGTGCTTTATCGATTCGAGGTGCCTAGAATAATAATTCACGACAACGGACCTCAGTTCGTAAGCCAAGTGAATTCCAGATTCTACAACAAATACAGGATCGAAGATGTGGCTTCATCGCCATACTACCCTACAGCTAATGGTCTAGCAGAAGTTTTCAATAAGACCATCATAAAACTTCTTAAGAAGTTTGTGTCATCCAATCAACGGGATTGGAACGAAAAGCTCAGAGAGTGCTGTGGGCATACCGAACTACAGTCCGAACTCCCACCAATGCCACTCCGTTCTCCTTGGTATATGGATCAGAAGCGGTCTTGCCTTTGGAGATCCAAATCCCTTCATTACGAGTCGCGTTAACAACAAAGATGACAGGAGAAGAAAAGCATCAGCAAAGACTCCAAGAGTTAGAAGCCTTGGATGATAAACGCTTAGAAGCTCAATAGAGTATCGAGCTATACCAGGCGCGGATCTCCAGAACCTTTAACAAAAAGGCTAAACGAAGGGCTTTTAAGAAAGGTGATCTGGTCTTGTCAGTTAGAAGACCTATCATAACAAGCCAGAAGCCTAGAGGAAAATTCAAGCCAAAGTGGGAGGGACCCTTCATCATTGATACGGTCTACTCCAACGGGGCATATCGGGTGACAAAGCCTAATGGTGACAAGATCCTAATGCCAATCATTGGCAAGTTCTTGAAGAAATATTATCCTTAGCGAAATTATAGAACACCAGTTACAATATGGCCTGGGCAGTTCTATGCTAGTCACGAACGAATAGTTTTTCTGTAATCAGAACTTCGTCAATGAAAGTTCTCGGTTTCGGACTAAAAAGCCTTTAGTTCCGAATCAGACTTCTTTTTTTAATTTTTTTTTGCCAGGTTAAATATTACCTCTAGAGAACCAGATTTTTCTTTTTCAAAAAAATTGCCAAGTTAAAAATTACCTCTGGCGAATCAGATTTTCCTATCCACCAAGATTTGCCAAGTCAATAACACATTTGGCGAATCAAGTTTATCAACAAAGAAGTTCATTCATTCATAGTAGTTTTGGGTACTTAGAAAATTCTGATCCGTTTCGAAATTATCAAGTTAACAGTTACCTCTGGTAATCAACATCAGAATCATCTTTCAGATACGCTCAGTTACGTAGAAAGAAAAGAACTTCTTTATTCGTCATCAGAACAAAATTACAGAGAATTCTCTAAGTGCTATACAGCCAATAAGAGTAAATACAAATCACCAAAAAAATGTGAAAACTTGCTTCTGTAACCGTCTCTTTCGGCATGGTTCAGATCAAAAGTTTGCTTTTGCAGGCCCTTCTTCTGTAATGACAGACTTGCTTCTGTAACCGCCTCTTTCGGCATGGTTCAGATCGAAAAGTTTGCTCCCTGGCCTCCACTTCCAATTTGCTTTTGTAGCCTCCTTTTCTTTAGGATGGCTTAAAAAGCATAATCTTGTTTCTTCTTTCCGACCATAGTCAGGGACCTCCTGGTTGGTTCTCCCAGGGATGATACTAGTGAATTGATTAGTTCAAAACTGGGCATACCGAATGCAAACCCCAGCTATATAGCTGACGGGTTGAGCAAATTCAAGGTCCTGGCCATTAGTACCCCAACCTTGTGGGATACTAGGAAAGAAGAAAAACAATGCCCCAGACCCGAAATCTTTTCTCTCATGAAAGATACATGAGACCTTCCAAGCCCCTTGAGGCATTGGAAGCAATTACGAGCCCATCGGGTCTGGGCCATTGTTAAGGAGAATGACTACGGTTATCTCCTGCAGCCGAAACAAATTCTTGTTAAAAGGAAAGAAAAAGAAGAAAGAGTAAGGTATAAATCAGAAGAAGAGGCATACCTTAATTAAGGAAAATGACTACGGTCAGAATGACCTTGTCGGTGAGACACCCCGCTGGATCGATGCAGTCTGGAGGCCTTGTGACATGCCAACTCTTATCCATCACTTCGGTTGAAGAAGAAGAAGACATAGCTACGCCGGTGGATCGACTACAAAAGAGATAAAGAGAAGAGTCAAGAAGAAATTTTCTCACGGCTGAATGATCCTTCATTAAAGAAAGCATGTGCCTTATATAGGCAAGATGCTAACTGTGACCTCCAGTTTAGAAGAGATAAGACCGAGATCTTCGGTCAAGATCTTCAGTTCAGATCTCAACAGAATTTATTGCTATTGCATGGGGCGTTTAGATATTGCAACCCAGAGATCTCGTCATTAATAGAGGCATGCAACGCTTGGAATTCCACGACCAAACGGCTGTATCCCACGGCTCGCAGAAGTCTCTACAAATTCTAAAGAAAAAAATCTACGGTCCATTCCGCAAGCTTCTAGACGAAGCATCGCGGACCAGAATTCCGGAACCCGGGTCGCGGGTCAGATATGGATAAGTATAAAAGATGGCAAGTTCGTTATAAATATTTGAAGAACAATTGCAAAATCATGCCTCGGAAGACCAAAATGAAGTTCTCCATAAACGACAAAGGAACTATTGCAACAACAAAAAAAAAAAAGAAAGAGGAACCTAAAGCAGTGTACATAAAAGTTCTACAACTCAATGGTTCAAGAGAACTTTTATTTTCTCCTCCGCGTCATCAATGTCTTGCTGAAGGACCTCATAAGCTTGAACAGTAGCTTGGCGACGCAGTTCTTCGTCACTAGCAATAACATTTTGTGCTGCAGCAGCTTCCAGCGAATCCAATTCAGATTGCACCGCCTGGAGATCCCTGGATATATTGTCCCTTCGACGCGACAAATCAGCCAGATTCCTCACTGACTCCTCACACTCCTTAGTGATCTTGGCTAGGAAAGCTTGGGCTTTGGCAATGGCTTGATCATGGCCCTTGACAACTGAAGCAGCGGCTTCCCCTTGAAGAACCAGAGACTCGCGGTCTGATTGACCCTTTTCTAAAGAGGCCTTGCAAACATCTACCCTCTCTCGAGTCTCCTTCTGGAACTTAAGTTGTTCCTCTCTCAGCTTCTGGAAGATAATTTCCACTGTCTCAGACTTATCAGCACTTCTCGCTTTCGACAGAGATTCAGCGTCCCTTTGAAGCTGAGTTATCATAAGCCTAAAAGGAACAGCTCTATCCTCTCCACCAATGCTAACAATACCAGTTAGATAAATGTTGAGAACATTGGTGATCGAAGCAAAAGGAACTCCCTTTAGCACTTTATCGATACAGCGGTCCAGAAACTGAAGAAAAGTCTCCACCGTGTCATTCAGCAAATCACTCTCAAGCATGTCAACTTCTGCATGAGAAGGAGTAATACTGGATGACGCTGAAGCGGGTTGATCCGCAACAGGAGGAATGACACCTCTGGAGATTTCCACGGTTCTACCAATCATAGTCTCCTGAACTACAGCCTCAGTTGGAGCAGTTGTAGCCGAAACCGTAGACATTGCAGTCGAGGGAATCACCGCTTCTGAAGGGTCAACCGCGGCAGTAGTAACTTCTGTCGCTCCACCAGTGTCAGCTCCCGCGATGGTATTGTCTGGTGAAGCCACCGTCGCGCCCTCCAGATCCGGAGTCAAAACTGGAGCTAGCAGAAAAAAAAGAAGAAAAGAAAAAATTGACAGTTAAGTATTGCAGTATCATTTGATAAGATAGTATAATTGCTGAAGAAAGAAGATGAAGACCTGAAGGTTGGATGCTGGATTCTCCAAGTCCATACACTTCAGGACCAAATACTCCGGGCCCATATACTTCGGCTCGAACCTCCTCGCTCAAAAAGACATATTTACCATGATCTGAAGGTAGAGTAGAAGAGCGGAAACTGTCACTACTGGCATCATCATCATCGCCCCATTCATCTTTATCTTCCAAAGGGGGTGCTGCCTTTGGAGAGTCTGGTGCGCGGGTCTCCCCTATGATTTGCACTTCATCAGCAGTGTCCTGAGCAACAGGAATCACAGAGTCCTCTTGTAAAGCCGAAGGAGCACCAACTTCAACGTCGGCCTGGACAATAGGAGGAATGGAACCCTCTCGAGTAACAGGAGTAGGATCACTGTATAGAACAGGTCCTTGACTCCGACGCCTCTTAAGGGAAAGGAGAATTAAAGATGAGTCATCTTCCTCCTCCTCGGATTCCTCAATGAGGGATTCAGAAACCAGAGTGAGTGTTGCAGTTCCTGTCCCAGACAAGGTGCTCTATGAATCAGTTCTCCGCGGAATGGTAGGCAAGTCGCTAAGACTCCTTAATCTCTTCCGCTTATGCGATGATTTCTCGGGAGAAGATGGCAACGGAGGAGAAGTCTTCCTCGACGTCGGATCAGGAGAAGTATCAAGAACAACAGCCTGAACCGGTGCACCAGTGTCCTCTTCCTTTCGTTCTGATTCATCAGACGCACTGTCCCTCTTGAAGTCCTCCATCCCAGCCACTTTTGTGCTTCTAGCCTTCTTTTTCTGGGTATACCAGGATCTGATCTCCCGCAGACTGGTATGGTGTACGTTGAAATTCTGAGGAGCGGAGTTAGCATTTGCAAACCATTTACAAAAGCAGAAGCTCGTACTCGAATTCGGAGTTTTGAGCAGAAGACCTGCGACAAAGTGAAACCAAGCTCGAGCCCCCTCAAGAACATTCCCAACAAAGCTTAATTCTCTATTGGGATTGCCAACGTAAAGCTGATCATACCCAAACTGTCGAGCAAAGCGACTTGGGTAGTAAGGTTCTATATAGCAAAGGTTTCCCAAACGAAGAACCAAATGTCCTGGGCGGATGTTTATTAACCACCAGAAATATCCCGAGGATAGGGTGGTAAATCTATCAACGCCAGCAGCGTCCGCGAATTCTTCCCCGTATCCAGCATTCGGGAAGAATGGGAAACATCTGAACAACTCAAAAGTTGAGAAATAACGAAGGGTTTGCGGATCGCGGCCATGTAGCCTCCCTTCCACTGCGACCTCTCATAGTGCTACACTTTGGGAGCACTTAAATCAATCTGCGAGTCTGCAGGACTCATCAAAGAAGGGCAATGTAGAACCAGCCAAGCCATCAAATAAGTATAAGGGAGTTCTACACGCGGATTGGGAGTATTAATGACCAGATCTCGTTTCTTCCTTTTCTCCTTTTTCACCTGACATAATTTGTCAGATAATCTTCTCAGTCCGCTTTGGATGCTGCACACCATCGCAGGCAACAAATTGAGCCGCCTACCAAATGCTAGTAGGACGGCTTGGTATACGGCTCTAATGGGTATGTTTTCCTGCGAAGGAATAACACACTTCTTCAGCCATACAATTAAAAAGCCCGCCAAGAAGGCACGATCAGACAAAGGCTGGAGAGCCTGATAATGAAAACTTTCAAAGGACGTTCCAGCCTTGAAGACGTCCTCGTCAGATTCAGCGACATAAGCATCTGTCCCGAAACTGGGGATTCTTCTCTCAACTTACTTTCTAGAAACTGGAGGAAGGCGAGTAAATTTGAGACTACCCTTAGAAAAATTGAGCAGAAGATACTGTAGCCACTTCTTGGGCTTCAAATTACGAGTGCCAGAGGTATGAGTGCAAATATGGTAATGACAGAGCAATTCCCAGTAAGTATTATAAATCAAAGGGTCCCGGGTCTTCAACAGATGGAGTTCTTCCCTGGTAGGGACATACTCTTCGTACGGGATGTCGCCCATGGGTAAGCCCGAAAATTCATACATTTCATGAAGGGCAAAACCCAACTCGCCACGAGGGCTAAAAACTGTACAAGTATCAGGATTGTACAATTCTAGTAAAGCAAAAAAATGAAATTTACTAGCAGGAATACCGTGCTGAACAGCCCTGATAGCACGATATAGCCCCGCATAATGAAGCTGATCTCTGAAGGTTTTCAAGAAGAAGTCAGTCAAGACTGCCCACTCTCTTTTTGAAGAGCAGTGAACCCATCCAGGGGGACGAAAATCCTGAACAGGAAACTCTCCTTGCGCATTGGTAAATCGGTGCAGGAAAGTCTGCGCAATTATAGGAACCTCGCCTCTGGGGAGATCGTGTTTAAGCAATCCCGACAGCAATCCGCGAAATCTCTTCCCACTACCACGAGGAAAAGCACATTGAGCATTGAAGCCCCCCAATAGGATACCGTCTTGTGGCCTGTTTATGTGACAGTCCATTCGCCTGGCACAGAAAGGGACTGAAAGAATAAGAATGGATAAGATCTCTCCATATTGGGGAGAAACAAATGGCGACCTTCAACTTGGCGAAGCCACTTGTAATCGACATCTTCCAAACCACTGTCGGCCATTGAAATATGGTCCCCAAACAAAAAGACAGGTTTGGGCAACGGAGACCGATTGTCTCCTTCAAAAGATACATTGGTCATCAACTCTAGCAATTTTGAGCGAGAAGGGTGGAGAATCTTATCTTCTCTCTTTTGGCTGTCTGATGTTGTACAAGGTGGGAAGACATGACCGAATCTGAACTCTTTCTCCCCGTCATAGCCATCAGAGTATCCGAAATAATGGTCTTTAGGCCAAGGATTCAAGGCATATTTGACTGCAAAAGACATTCAGATTCGAAGTAAAAAAAATGATAAGAAAGGGACTGCCTTTCGAAAGTTTTCTCTATTACTTCCAATCAAGGGTTCCTGCCGAACCATTATTGAACTGGAAGTTGCTCGAGGATCTTGACGACCACTGGCAGCAGCATCAGAGGAAGAAGATTTCTTTGGCATCTTTTGCAGATTGAGAAAACCCTTCGAATCAAAAGCTATGGAAGATTGAAGACGAGAAGTCTGAGAAGCTCTAACGAAGAACTCAGATTTTAAATTTCTTGAGATAAGGGCAACCTCTCTCATAAAGTGGAGGTTATATAGCCAGTGATTTGACGGCCAGGATCTCTGAACAGACGTGATATCCGGCTCGAATTGTGTGGATACCTTTTCATTTAATGCGGCTCAGAAAAACGCCTCGAATCTGACGCTGTAGAAAAGCAACTGCCTGCCAGCCTTCCCGCAAATAGCTCGCGACCCTAATACAGAGTCGGTTTCTCCTCAAAAGTGAAGTTTGCGACCCTAATACAGAGCATCTTTCTTCTCAAAAAGATAAAGATGAAGGCTCGCGCCCCTAATATAGAGACGTGTTCCTTCCGAAGACAGTTCGAGACCCTAATACAGAGTCATTTTCTATTCAAAGATGGAGAGTCGCGCCCCTAATACAGAGACGTGTTCCTTCCGAAGACAGTTCGCGACCATAATACAGAGTTGTTTTCTATTCAAAGATGGAGAGTCACGCTACTAATACAGAGACGCGTTCCTTCCAAAACAAAAGTTTGCGACCCCTAACACAGAGTCGTCTTCTTCGCAATACAAATCAACGATCCTAACACGGAGTCGTATGATCCAGAAATTGTCAATAAATGAGGCCCTAACACAGAGTCACATTTCCCTTCAAAAGCAAGAAGCAGTAGTGACGCTAATACAAAGTCACAGACTTCTGCAAATGCAATGGAGATTCTAATACAGAATATTATATCCAAAGTATTCCAAAACTCCTTAAAAGTCATGAGAGTTTTTGGAAACTTTGGAGGGGGTTTTGTCGGTGAAAAATTCTGGAAAAGCAAAGCAGATCCACGAATTCAGAGACGGAAGCCCACAACTCATCTGATCCGCGAGTCTAAGAAACTGAGGTCCGCGAGTCTAAGAAACTGAGATCCACGAACTAAGAAACTGAGGTCCACGATCCAGACGACATAACAGGTCCGCGAATCTAAAGCTGAGATTCGCGACACTACCTATAACTTTCGGGTGGGGGTTTAATACAAAGTCACCCGACCCGAACATAAGAATTGCCACCTTGGATCGTGGGACTAACTGCCAAACGAATGCAGCGGCATCATTTCGATCGTGGGAGCAACCGCCTAACGAATATGGCGGCACTTCTCGAGTAGTGGGAGCTAACGTATGGTGGGCGTTACTCCAAAACCCCTATAAAAGGCGGGGAGCAAAAGATATACGGGGATACAAAGAAAGAGATACAAGGAGATATAGAGAGGTATACAGAGAGACAAAGACAGAGACGTCTTCTCCCAGAAATTACCCCTTGTGATCAAGAGCAAAGAGCCTTTCTTTTTTTCTTTTCCTTTAGCCAACTTAGAGAAATTGTATGGAGTGTCAACGGAGAGCAGGATCGTCCTCCATAGCTACCTAGAAACCCAGCTTTAGACAAAGAGGAAGTCCATCTTCCTCATCTTCTGTAAACGGGAAACCGTTAGATTGTAATCCTTTATTGAAAGATTGTCAGTAAAGAGAAATTCAATTTTCATGGCGAACATCACCCTTCAGCAAAACCCTAATTTATTAATGAGAAAACGAGTACAAAATTATAGGATTCTCTTTAGAATATAAGGATACGGCCAATATATAGGCCTCAAAAATCAAACCTTAATTCTAACAGAATTGAAAAATGAAAAAATTACAACGAAACCACCTACAAAAACTCAGCCATGGGCCCACCATTGGGCCGCTGCATTTCCGCCATTTGGCGGCTATAATTTGAGAAAACTGGTTGAAATTTCTTCCACATGAGTCACTTATCTTGTAAGTATTATTTTCCTGACGGTATTTGACTTTGAGTCTTTGCAGTATTTTAATCTTGTACCTTTATTCTTTTTTAACTCTTTTCTGGCCTTGATTTCCTAATCCGGCTCTGATTTCATGCTATCTCCTTGTATGAATCGGATTACCTGAAAAAGACACTAAAAATACCCGAGTATTATTTATTTATATACAAAAATAGATAAAGTATGGGAGGAAAAATACAATATATGATACTCATCACACCTCCATACCTATTTTTTTTAGTTCTCGAGCAAAACCTAAATCTAAGAAGAAATAGAAAAATCCTAAGTCACTTTCGCAGGAATCGCGATTGCACTTAGCATGTAAAACAAGCCTTTAAATCCCTAAGTTACCCTAGTGGACGAGTGTTGTCTCGCGAGGGTTTGCAGTGAATATACCCACAAAATTCATGAAGGAAATAGATTAAGGAATAAAGAAAAAAAAATTAAAGATAACCAAACATTACGTAAAATAAAAATTTTATACAAAAGAAAGAAAAATCTTTTTTATAATATTTTTATCAATTAATCTCACTAATATATAAACTCCAGAACGCATTTAGATTATCAATTTTTAAATCAAGAATCATATCAGATACACTTATCATTTTAATCAAAAATTTAATCCTATCTTTTAATACCTACTAACAGATAATCCATTGGCTCCTATATATCTACGTGCACGTATGATAGTCTACATCGGTTTTGGACTCCAACTCTAACTCATGATTCATCTCCTCTCTCATAACAATTTTTTTCTTTTTTTTCTCTTTTTTCTTTTCTTTTTTTAGAATATTTCATATTTCATACGAATATTCATGCTTGCTTAGGCGCAACGTACCTCATTACTCGGTTCATACTCTTTTCTTTTTCTTTTTCTTTTTTTAGAATATTTCACCTTTCATGCGAATATTCATGCTTACTTAGGCGCAAAGTACCCGATTACTTGGATAATACTCTTTTTTCACTCTTGAGATTATTACCTTAATACTAAGCGCACTCTATTATTTTATCACTCTCGAGGCTATTGCCATCATACCAGGCTCACCCCATTATTTTATTCTAACTTTTTTTGTTTAGAGAGAGAAGACTTATTCAGTCGTTATCATCTTTATCCTTAACCTAATAAACTATTGTGAATTGAAAAATAGATATATACTTGTCTCAAAACTACTATTAGCGGCATTTATTTTTTGAATTTTAATTTTTTTCATAAAATTCAAAGTGTATTGTCCAATCTACTCTCTTATCCAATTTCAAATCTAAATTTGTTCCTTTATCTCTAATTAGGTTGATCTATTGATAAAAATGCATAAATTTATTGTTAAACTTTTTTTATTTATTTTTTTCAGTTTTAAAAAAAAATTCAGTTAGTTACCCTAAAAACTACTCAAAGTGTAAAATAAAAAAAATCCAAAAATCATCTAAAAATAAAATAACAACTCTAAAAAAAATAAAATCTTAGAAAAACATAAAAAATAAAATCCTAACCCACTCCCCCACACCTAAACTCGTGTATGCACTCATACACGAACCAAGTGTGGTAACATAAATATGAAAACTATTATACAAATAATGAGAGTCGTAAAAGTTACAATCTTAATATCATCACCATATCAACGTATGGAAAGCGGTTACGACCTCTCGATCGCTTCCCGCTTTCATAGTGTGTGCATTTTAAACGTGAAGTGGGTGCATTATTATATCTCATCAGCCTCCTACAAGTCACGAAATTACCTGTCTATTGCTTCTGCTGCCCTCACTTTTTTTGTGTCCACATGTAAGCATTAACAATTGGGTTAAAGAATTCTTTATTATAAACCTACCAATAATCATTATTAATAAGCATACATATAGAAATATCATGAGGTGAGAAGAATGCTATAGGATCAAGTGAATGTGGTTGTGGCTCTTCTAACTTAAGAAATAATACAAGCTCCTCTGCAAACAAATCCTCAAAAGTTTGCTCATAAATCAATGGTACACTTGCACAAGTATCATCATACATAGAATTAGTATGTGATAATTCATCTAATAATATGAGCTCATCTTTGAACATTTGCTCAAATGAGAGTTCATCATTAGTGCAAGAGGTCAAATGAGAGTGCAAACTATGAATCATATTGACCTCAATGAAGGAGCTTGTTGTGTGCTCATCCATATTGAATATATTCAATGCCACAGTCATATTCCCAAACGATAACTTCATGAGGCCACTCCTACAATCAATTAATGCATTTGATGTTACAAATAATGGTCTACCCAAGATAACGAGAATTTGATTTTGTAGATTGGAGATCGGCTCAGTTTCTAAGACAATGAAGTCTATAGGAAAGATAAACTCGCCGACCTTAATGAGCATATCTTCAACCATACCAAGTGGTCTCTTAATCGAACAATCAACTAGCTGTAATGTGATCTTGGTAGGTTGAAATTTTCCTAACCCCAATTGCTGATAAACAATATAAGGAAGCAAGTTGACACTTGCCCCTAAATCAAGCAACACCCTATCAAATGTTGTGTTCCCAATAGTGCATGAGATTGTAGGAGAATCTGGATCTTTATACTTTATAGGCAAGGAGTTAGAGAGGATTTGCGATATATTTGCAGTAAGAAAACTTTCTCAGGAACGTTTCTTGCTCGTTTCTTAGTACACAGATCCTTGAGGAACTTTGTATAAGTAGGAACCTGTTGTATAATGTCAAGGAGTGGAATATTAATCTTCACCTGCTGAAATATTTCAAGAATTGTTTCTACTTGCGGTGAAGGCTTCCTAAACTGATTGGGATATGGTGCTTTCAGCTCAAGTACAGGTTCTTCCAAATGATCATGTGACGATGATGGAGGTGACGGAGATGGTCGTGGAGAAAGAGGTGGAAGAGATGGTGTAGCCTCCAAAATAGTAGGAGTGGGATCAAGGGACATGGTTACATTATTGTCCACTTGCTTACCAGATCTAATCGTGTGAATGGCATTGCATTGGTGAACATGCGACTGATTGGAGTTTGAGGAACTGGCATTAGGGTTCGTTATGGGTTGACTTAGAAAGGTACCCTGGCCACGTTCACTCATTTGACTTGCTAATTGTCCAACCTGCTGCTCTACAATCTTAATAGATTGAGAGTTAACGAGCAGTTGCTGACCTGTACTTTGAATAAAATCAGTTTACACTTTCATAAGATTTTGCATGTGTATGTCAAGGTTGGACATATGTGTGTCAAATTTGGAATGAGACTTAAGAAGATTTTCAACGTGCTTCTCAAGTAACTGAAGTCGTTTTTCTTGTTCATTATTAGAACCATGTTGTGGATGTGTGTGGTTTTGTGCAGGTGGCCTATTCTGGTTGTCCCCTAATTTGATGCATTTGGGTGTTGATAAGCACCCACATTTGGTCTTGAGAACTGGCCATTAGCTGGAGGCTGTATGTTAGGTTAGGGGCCCCATGATATTGCCATTGACCCCATGATAGATTTGGATGGGTCCTCCAGCCAGGATTGTATGTAGGAGCGTAAGGATTGTTCATGGGTTGTTGGTACAAGGCGTTAGCCTGCTCAAGTGTAGGACCCATGTGATTCATTAATAATGGACACTCCTCCATAATGTGATTTAGAGTTTTGCAATTAAAATATGTGAAACTTTGGA